>JACDJE010000031.1:2431835-2856303 GCA_016647715.1 Pavo muticus
TGCGGCCCTTCGCGCCCGGCCCCGAGGGCGGCGGCGCCCGCGTCTCCCCCCGGCAGCGGCGGGACGCCAGCGCCGGCCTCTACCGCGGGCGCCGCTGCCGCATGGAGTCCTGCTTCGACTTCGCCCTTTGCCAGAAAAACGGCTTCAAGGTCTACGTGTACCCGCAACAGAAGGGGGAGAAGATCGCCGAGAGCTACCAGAACGTCCTGGCGGCCATCGAGGGCTCCCGCTTCTACACCTCCGACCCCAGCCAGGCGTGTCTCTTCGTGCTCAGCCTGGACACGCTGGACCGGGACCAGCTCTCCCCGCAGTACGTGCACAACCTCCGCTCCAAAGTGCAGAGCCTCCACTTGTGGAACAACGGGAGAAATCACTTGATTTTTAATTTATATTCCGGCACCTGGCCCGACTACACCGAGGACGTGGGCTTCGACATCGGGCAGGCCATGCTGGCCAAAGCCAGCATCAGCACCGAGAACTTCAGACCCAATTTTGATGTTTCTATTCCGCTCTTTTCTAAGGATCACCCTAGGACAGGAGGGGAGAAGGGATTTTTGAGGTTTAACACCATCCCTCCTCTCAGGAAGTACATGTTGGTATTCAAGGGGAAAAGGTACCTGACAGGGATAGGGTCAGACACCAGGAATGCCTTATATCACGTCCACAACGGGGAGGACGTTGTCCTCCTGACCACCTGCAAGCACGGCAAAGACTGGCAAAAGCACAAGGATTCGCGCTGCGATAGAGACAACACCGAATACGAGAAGTAAGTGAGCGCTGAAGCCGCGGTCCCGCGGGTGGGTCGGTGTGTCCATGCTGCTCTGCACAGTGACGGCTGGGAGACGGTGCCCAGCGGAGTGCCCGTGGCCCTTGGGCAGCGGAGGTGCTGCTGGGGATGCTGTGCACCTGGTGCTCCCCGGGCAGTACCCTCTCGCAGCCCTGCCTTGGAGCTGAGAGAGTTGGAGGCCAAGGGCTCGTGCTGCCAGGCCGGTTGCTGCCGGGTGTCACAGCCTCATAGCTCTTGGCTGGAGCTGACAACGCCAGGCAGAAGGGAGGGAAGGGAAACGCTGTGCTGATGCCCTGCGTGCGAGTGCCTACATCTGTGTGTGAGGATGTGCGAGTGCTGTGAACACTGTTTGTGTTTAGCGCTGCGTGTCCTGGCTGTCCCCGACACTCATTTCTTCGTGCCGGCAGTGCCGGATCGCTGTGCCGTTACCTTCCCGAATGCTTTTCAGGTTTGTGCGTAGAGCTGCTGGGAAAATCGCTTCTGGGGAACTACCTCCGGTGCTGCAGTGCTGATTAAGCTGTGTGCAGCCGATCTAAATGCTGACCAGCACCACGCTGCCTGCAGAGTGGATGCATGTGAAGTTTTCCATGAGAACAGTTTCCACGTTGCAGGAGGCAGACGCTGAATTGAGCGGAGCGGCATTGTGCTGTGCAGCCAGCAGCGAGTGGTGGGGCTGCGGGAAGGGCTTTGCAATGTGCGTGAGTGTGGGTGGAAGCACTCCTGGGGAGGAGCGGTGGAGGAACTCCTATGGCATCGGTGCTGAGCAGAACTTCCCGTCGGCCGCCTGCTTCCCAACGAAAGTGGCCACAGGGGCTGGGAGGGACTGGTTTGGGAGCGCTGAAATGTGGGGCCACCCTGGTAAATCTGCCCCAGAGCCGGGAGGCAACAGCAAAATGCTGGGCAGGCGTTTAGTGCCGCTTGCTGTTGGAAAGCTTTTAGTGGTTGAGGATGCAATGATACACGTGAGGAAAAAACACAGTGGGGATACAGAGTGAAAAGCAGAAGCAGCGCGGAGATGCTGAGCTGAATTCGCGCTGTTGGTGACAGGGGTCCCGTGGGTCTCCCTGGGGGTGGCACTGCGAGGGCAGAGCTGTGGCCGTGGTCTTCAGGTTGTGGTGTTGCTTGGCAGAGGAGGAGCAATCTGAGCCAACTGTGAGATACAAACGGTCTGCATTATTTGCTGTGTTCCACGTTGTCTGGTTGTCACAAAAACAAACACCGGCCATTGTTTGACATGAGTAAGAACTTCTTTTTTCCCCCAGCCATGGCGTTTTGTCCTAATACAAAGATATGGCTCTCCTCCTAAGCTTTGCCCTTTGCTGCCTGTTTCTCAGGGCCGAGTGCACACACAGCCCCCAGAGGTGTGCCGTGCCGCTCACACGCAGCGTGCTGCCTGCTGGCACACAGCCGTGCCGTGCTGGTGGTGGCTTCAGCATTCCCTCGCAGCGCCACCGGGTAAGACAGGAAGTGAAAAAAGATGATCACCAGAAAATGAGATGACACGAAGAGCTGAGGCACGCTGAGCTCCTGGCACTCAGACACCATGCCGAGCGGTTACTGAAGCCCTTTGGCCTCGTGTCTGGTGAGAGAGTCCCTCTGTGTTGCTGCTGCCCTGCGCTGCTCAGTGCCGGCCGGCAGCCACGCGTGCCATCTGCTGATGCTCAGTGCTGCTTCACCGTTAGGGCACTGACCCCACCTGGAGTTTGGCTGGCTCCATAAACCCAGCAAGGTCACATCCCGAGGGCAGGTTTACCGAGCTCTGCCGGGTAAAAGGCTTGGATGTGAGTGCTGTGAGGGACTCCACTCAGCCTACCCCGGCACCTGACCATCAGTGGGGCTGTGGTGCTTGGAAATGTCTCTAAGCTGGACCTTTGCTGGCCTGAGTAAACTCTGTGGGCCTTGAGAACCACACACAGAATGCTTTTGTAGGGCTTTTTCAGCTCAGGTCTAACAATGTGTCCTTGAGGTTTTAATCAGGGAAGGGATAAGCGCCTTCTCCAAGATGCACATAATTGCATATCCATGTAGGACTGGGAGGGCCGCGCGGCACCCTGCTGTCCTGTGCTGCAGCACTTTGCAGGGCCGAGGTGAGCATTGATGCCTCCTCCATGGAGAGCTGGCCTTGATGTGCTGGCTTGACGTGAAGGGCAGAGCTTACTGAGCTGGGTTGACCAGGTGATCAGATTGTAAAACACGGTGATCTCGTGTCACTGAGGTGGGGTGTGTTCTGTTACCCTCAGTGCAGTGTAAGTGCTGTAAGTTACTCATCGTGGAGATCTATCTACTGCACAGTAGACTGAGCAAGGTCTGTATGTCTGCAGGATGTATTTCAGAGCCAAGAAAGGTGCCCTCCTTACCTGTGGGAAATGCAAAAGCATCTTCTTTCGTTGGGTGGAAGGTGAGGATGGTATGTGTGTGTTAGACTCCCTGTCCCTGAATTGTACTGAACGATCTGTCTGTGTGTTACAGCTAATTAATTTGCATCCCAGTTAGGCATCTCAGCAGATAAAACAGACCAAAATGAATTGCATTATTATGATTAGACTACTAGCAAACAGAACTTAGAGGAAAACAAAGAAAAACTCTGGTTTCTCCACGGTGCCTTTGGCTCCATCAAAGTCAGACTTTGCCACCAGTGCTGGAACCATCGGACTTCCTGAATTCCTGCTCAGAAGGACTTTAGCTTTGAACTTTCCCTTTCACAAAGGGTTAAGCATGCAAGCAGTGCTGCCGAAGTTTGAAGACAGCCTCTTAAATATTTAATGACGGTCTAAATATATACATATGTACAATGTGTTTTAAACAAAGGCAGAATTCATGTACAGGCTTAACTGGTTCCAAATAATTATTTTTTGGAAGGCAATATAAATAGCTATGGATACTGAAATAAATTGTAGGATGTGATAATTTAATCAAGGCAGATGCATAGATTCACACCAGAACGGAGATCTTTCTAGGAGAGTAAATAGTGCTGTCTGCAGCATTCCCCTGATGGCCGCACAGCCCTGCCTTCAGAAAATGGGGTGCGTAGCAGGGAGGTATACAAAAGTGTAAGGGCTCATTGCTCAAGGCCCTTATACCAGAGTCTGTGCAGGATAGCTGTAGTTAATGTCAGTAATGAAACGATGGGGGGAAAAAAACCAAAACAGATAACGAACAGAATCCAAGAGAGGAGACAGGAGAAGAGAAGGTAAGCAAAATTCTTGGACAACTGTAAACTTCCTTGTGGTGGCGGAGACCTGCTGTAACTAGGCAGTCTTCATAGACTTAATGCTTTTCAAGTAGTCAGTGCTCAAGAAGCGTGTATAGCATGAGACCGAGCAGAAAACTGTGGGACAGCAGGGCATGGGACTGGACTGGCAAGAGGAGGCTGAGGGCTTTCGGTAAGGAGTGGCCGCCCTTAGGCCTGCTTGGGGCTGCCTGGACGCTGGTAGAAAGCGTGCTTATATGTGGGACAGCCCTGCAGGGTGCACGGGGACCTTCGGCGTGGTTGTGTGGGGTGCCGTGGGGAAAACACCCATCCAGACGCATGTGTGCGGCTGCTTTCTGTAATCCCTGGTGTGCTGCAGGCTTACCTGGTGTGCACTCTACTGGTGGAATGTGTGTCAATCACAGCTGCACCTCCTGCCATAAAAGCACCGTCCCGAGCAAAGGTTGCAGGGATGTGCAGTGAGCACACAGTGGGAAAAAAAGCAATTTCGGTTTTGTTTCCTCCCCACCAGGGCTTATGTGCGTACATGGAAATAAAGAAGTGCCGGGCACTGGGGATGAGTGTGCTGCTCACAGGACTGGCACAGAAATGTGCAGGAAGGCTCAGGCGTGCCTGCTGAATGTGTGATGAGAATCTCAGTGTTGTGCATGTATGTGCGTGTTTTGAACAAACGCAGAATTCCTTTTTCAACATCTTGAGCTTCGGTGCATTGTATTAAAATATGAAGGTACGTTACTGATATGGTGTTACAGGTCAGCTCTTATGCAGCTGTTCAAGACGGGGCTGAGAAGTTTCTGTGCTGTCTGTGTGGAACGGGTCTGACCCTGAGAGCAGTGAGCTGAGCTGGGACAGAACGGGCCCATGGATTCCAAATATCACCCGTCTGTTTCTGGGGCTTGCGTGAAACTCAAGAACTGCTAAGAGACCTTTTGAGTTTTCCCAGAGAGTCTTGGCTCCTGCAGAGACCTATCCCCATCAGACTGCTTTTTTATTTTCATATCAATTTTCAAGAAACTGGAAATTTGCCTGTTCTACAATGCGTTTATTCCAAAGAGCAGTAAGCAGGTAAATAACAAAGCTCCCCTGCCTCAGCGCACCTTGATGAAGCACAACATTTGTTGCAACATGTTCCTCCCCCTGCTCAGTGCGTGTCAGGGTGTCCTAACGTGTCTGTCGGAGCAGATGGGAAAAGCTGTGAGTTCTTGAGCAGGGTGCAATGCATGTACCCCCAAAAGCACCAAGGTAAGGATGGTAATTGTCATTGATGCATGCCATAAGGGGACACTGTGCTGGCACCCCGCAGGTGCGTGGTGTCCATCCATCCCACATGCTCCAGTGTCTGTCCATCCCGCAGAACATGGGGCCGCTTGCACAGGGTCATGCACTCTGCCTGTGGGTGCATCCAGCCTCCCTCCTAACTGAGTGATTAAGCTTTCTTGTGGGGTGAGTTATTATTATAATTGCTCGCTCCAGGCTTTTCTACATCACTTCTGTCAAGCATCTAACCCGAGGCTGTGTGGTGACAAACTGTTACAGCAAGTGGCTGATCTGGTCCTCTTTCTGTAGGCAGAAATGTAGGTGTTGCAGGATAATTTACTGATAAACAATTATCACTGTGTGGCAGTAGAACAGAACTCAAAGCAAAAAAAGGTCCAAGCCATCATTTCCATGTTATGCAGAATTAAACCTGAGATGGGTTGCTGGCACTTTGTTGAACCCAACCCAACACTGAGCTGAAAGTCATGATTCCAGCCTGGACTGAGACCAGCTGTGCCCTAGCAAGATGCCTGCAGCAAGGTTGCATATTAGGTTGGATATTAGGAAAAAATTCTTCTCAGAAGGAGGGATGAGGTATTGAAACAGGCTGCTAGGGGTTGTGGAGTCACTGTCCCTGGAGGTGTTCAAGAAAAGAGTAGATGTTGCATTAAATGATGTGATTTAGTGGCATGGAGGTGATGAGTTGATGGCTGGACTAGATGATATTAGTGGTCTTTCCAGCCATAATGATTCTTTTGATTTTAAGGATGTGCTGCCCACGCCCTGCATCTGCCCCAGGAGAAGGATAAATGCACATAACTACATATCAATATTGGGAAAGTTACTGCATCCAACTTAGTGTTGGAAGATCAAACTGAAACTTGGGTTTCAGTTTGACTCTGCTGGAAATAATCCGTTTGGCCCATATACAGCCTTGGAACAGTCCACTGGAGAGGAAAACGGCAGCCGACTGTGAGAGGGAAGTAAATGAGACTGGTGGGCACAAAACACTTATTTACTCAACAGATGTGAGTCAAGAGAATGTGCTGTAATCTGATGATTTCTGGAGTATTATCTGTGATTGCTTTCCCTTTCTAACTGCAAGGTTTCTTTCAGCAAATCCACAGAGTTCTGTGGTCTTTGGTAAACACACTGCTGTAATACCCAGAGGAGAGCAGTCGGTGGGCACACGGATAACTGGAAGCGAAGTGATGGCCGCATCCTGCCCTGGTGGCTTTATTTCTCAAGGACTTGGCTATAGCTGGGGGATGATGCAAGATGCGTATTCCTGTCCCGTGTCGTAGGGAGATGAGTTCAGCACACAGGAATGTGTAACTTTAGGTTATGTTTAAGGCTCTGCAGCTTTTCAGGATGCTTAATGTTTTGGGGCATATGGGTGTCCTGGCCAGCCTATGCTCACTGCTATGCTGGGGGGCTGCAAGTCCAAGGCAGAGCATGCTGGGGGTGGTACTTCTGTGTGGAGCAGACTGCTGCTTGAGGCAGCTTGAACTCCTGCACTGGGAGAGGCTGAAGAGGATGCTCCGAGCAGTCCTTGTCCTGGAATTGCAGCGGGAGGTGGCTTGCATGCAGCTGGGTGAGAGATGGGCACGCTGGGGCTGTGCAGAGGAACCTAGCTGGAGGAATGAATTCAAGATGAGAACAAAAGAGAGATTTGTTTCACATGAGGAAAGAGAAGTAATGCTTTAAGAAATCCAGGCACATGCTCAGCAGAATTTTGTGCCTAGCTGCTCTGCTGAGAAAGAACCTAAACAAGCATATGCAGTTAGATGACTTTCAAATGTGATGTGACTTTCTAAACTAGTACTGTGAACGGGAATAAGGAAACATAACTTTGAGCCAGTTGTGGAGGTTGGGACTCCTCAATAATGAGAGGAAGGAGGGGCCATTTTCTGTAGACACCGCACAAAAACTAATTTGTTTTTTCAGGTTTCACAGATCACGGTATACGGTCAGTTTCAATATACAAACCCTTTGGTTCCCATTGCTTCTTTTGGACAGCTCCAGGTGTCGTTGCTCACCCGGGTGCTGAGGCGCTGCCAGTTCTGGTGCTGTACCGAGGGCTCCACAGTGCTGCCAAGGAGTCTGCAGAGCTGCCCGTGCTGAAGTGGGCTTCCTTCCCCCTGGTTTCTGTTCCAGAGATAGATGAAAACAAAATAATTCCCGTGTTCCTAAGTGAATTTCCCATTTGTTCACTTTTTTTTCTCTAATATACTCTTTGTGTTTGTGAATGAAGCAGAATTAGGGCTAATTTAGTTGATTGGCTATAAAACAAAAGTATTCAGTGCTAAGAATGGGAAATGAGAAGGCCTTTCTGAAATGTTACTTTTTTGCATAATTGTAATAGATTATAATTATACAGTTAGGCGTTTGACAGCGTGTTGGCTGTAAACACGGGCAGGAGAAGTGTCTGGCTGCTCCCGTGTGATCCCGGCACGGTCCCGTGGCTGCAGCAGCAGCACCTCGGCAGGACGCTGGGCTGCAGGCAGCACAGCTCTGTTCCCCTCCCACCAAATTATCGCTGCTCGATGCGGCTGTGTCAGCCCATTGACACAAATCAATGAGATCAATCACTGCTCGGCTCCTCAGCAGGACGGAGCGCGGCACTGGTGGCTGCACGTAGCTGGTGGGTCCTAAATGGAAAATGTGTGCTGGAATGTTTTAAAGTAGGTGTGGGGGACCTTGTCCTGTTAACAGTCAGTTCTTCGAGGCTGTATAAGAGCATGGATGTCCATCCACCCTGGGTGTCCAGCCTTTTGTCTTGCTTGGGCTGCACTGAGTGAAGAGGAATTGTCTAGAGCTGCATCTGCAAAGGTTGCTCTGAAAGTAATGCCTTTTAATTATTTCCATGGAAACTGCAACAGATACAAAGAGCACAATAACACTATTTAATGGAGCAAATTCTCAGCTACAAAACACTTTTTCAACACAGTCACCACTGTTAGCTATGCATTTTCACCAGTGATGAACAAGAGCCTGCGGAGGTGACTTGCTGTTGCCGCTGCTGAAACGCACTGCCTCACTGTGCTCACATCCACCATCTGGTCTCCATGAACAATCAGCAAACATCGATGAATGTCAGTAGGTGCAATTTTTTCTGCATGGAGGAATTTGGTGACACACCTTTGCTTTGTATACGCTTCCATGTATACGCTGTTCTGTCAGACTGCCCCTCTGCTGCCATCTGTTGCATGACAACAGCATGTAACAGGATGTTGGTGGGATGGTTCAGCCTCTGCTGCTGTACCAAAAACATCCATGTTACAGGCCAACATAATAGAATGGGAGGCATTACTTTCAGAGCAGCCCTCATAAAATATATAATAAAGTTAATGTATATAAGTAACAGAACTTATTAAAACACATTAAGAAGAGGGCACTAAAACTAGTGGGGTATCCCTGTTTTTGTGAAACTACAGCATCAGGCTGGTACCATGGCAGTGGTTGCAATTCACAGTGAGTTCTCAAGGTGCTCACCAGAAATTCTTGATGAAGTGTTACTCTTCAGTGGTTCATCCTTGGAAACAGTTGATCACAAATGCGTGCATGGCCAAAAGCAATGCCGTGAGTGAGGAGTGACTGTGGGGTGAGGGGGATTTCTCTCTAGTAAGAGAGGGCTTATAAAAGTCTGGTAAAGAGACATGATCCAGTTTTTGATTGCAACTCTATACATTCCATTTGAAAATTCACAAGTAATGTATTTATGTTGACTGAAAATAGAGTCATGAATGAACCAAAGAATTGTTTTTCTTCTGCAGTCTTGAAACCTCTTCTCTAAAACTCCTTTGTTAAAACGGAAAGCATGGCTGCCTATTTTTTGCTATTCAGGGGCCTGTGTTTAACCAATGCATCAAAACACATAAACTAACTTGCCATGAGCTGTGCCACCTGCACCCTGATCTCAGCCCAGCTGGGGCCAGCAGTGCCCCGGTGTTCAGTTGGTACTGAGTGATGGCTGTGACTGGGCTGGGCCCCTCTATGGGGCAGAGGCAGAGCTGCCGCCATGATGGCACGGGGCATGGCACAACCACAGTGCCGTCAGTGGGTCACGGGTTGGACATGTCTGGTGTACGTGATTCCCTAAAACATCACAGCTGTAGGACCCAAAGGCTGCGGCCTGGTGAGAGCACTGCAGGATGAGCGTGACTGCATCATGCTGGCTGCAGGAACGTGGACGGGAGTGTGACTGCAAACCCGCAGCAAGGAGAAGCTGTGGAAATCCCCTGCTGCTGCAGAATGCCTCTCCTTGCGGGTTCCTGCGTTTACAGCTGGAGTCTGCACAAGAAGCAGGTTAGCATGGTTCCTCTGGCAGTGCTGGGGTCGGTGTGACCCTCCCGGCCGCTGGGCTAAGCCAGCACCAAGCGCTTCCTTCACGCAGCTGCAGGGAGTTTAGTTACAAATCTTGCTTTTCTTTCATTCTCCTTATGAAGTCTTGACTTCTTCTGAGCGGATCTTTCCCCGCAAACAATGGCTGATGCCCATCACAACACAGAACTGCTGGTGCAATTGGGTAGTTCCATGGGTGACTGCCCAAGGCCCACCGAACCTCCCCCTGCTCAGTCTGCAGGAATGAAATCGAGGCAACCTCTGGAAGTCAGAACCTTTGTCTGGAGGGGAGGACGAGTCTTTGTTTTAATGTCTGGTTCTGTGTCTGAGAAGGTTGGAATGGGTGTGCCTGCTCAGGGACTCAATCAACTGCAGCAGGAAGATAAACACATAAATGTTTCATCTCCTCGATTTGCCACCAACCATTGTGCTGGGTGCTAGCAGATTTTTTTAATTAAATATAATTTACCTAATCCCAGTGAGAAACATAATTACAGGATTTATTTTGTATCCCGCGATTTCAGAATTACTTTATAAAGAATAACATTTCCCCCTGAAGGGCTGTTTGTAAACGAACAAACAAAATGGAAAAACAAACTATGCTTCTCTAAAAGTAATAAATCACAGGCAGGAAGCAACAACAACAACAAAAAAAGACATCTAATATGTTGGAGCTGCAGTAATGCTGAAAATTAATAATTGCTAAGTTGGTGCCGAAAGGGAGTGGATGCATTACGGATTTGAGGAAACACCTGTAGCTTACTGAGTGTCAGCACGTTTTTGCATAAGCAGTAGAAAACCCGATCAGAAAATGTACAAGTGTGCGATCTGCAGCCTGAAGATCCAGTGCCACAAAGGATGTGGGAGCCATGTGTTCGGGTGAAACCTAAGGAGGTGCTTTGCAAGAGCAGGGTCTGAAACTGCGTGCTAAACTTCTTTAGTTTCTGATCAGAGGGGTTTAAGAAATTCAGTAAGTCACAACTGTAGTCTCAGGGAGAGATTTACTCTGCTGTAAAACCTTTGCACGAGAAGGTACGTGTGGCTGTTTAAAGTAGTTTAAAACAAATAGCAGCCTTTCAGCCTCCTGTTCTCTCTCACACGTTTTGTTCCCCCTAAAACCGAAAGGTAAGGCTGCTGCTTGAATGGTAATGGAATAATATATCAAGTGAGTGATCGCATCAGGCATGGACACTTACCAAATCACAGTGAGATAACTGTGAATAACTCTCTAGTTTCAACAATTTGCATGGCCATTAACAATTGATGGGTTTCCCTTAGAACCGCATTATCTATGGCAGCAGGATCTATTCCCGCGTACCGCTCCTGCATGTTAAGTGCCAGAGAATTTCTCACAAGTAAGAGTAATAAAAATCTGATAGCAGCAAGGTGACTGGAACAGGCAGGGATTTTAAGGGGACGTTTCTGAGGGTGGGAAGTATTTCAGGGAAGTATTTCAGGCAGTTGTTCATTTTCATTTCTCTCTCCTCATTAGCTGCTTGTGCTTTTAAATACAGTTCTGCAAATCTTAACGCGGGCTGGCATTCTCTTTCCCTTTACTAGTTGGCATGTTCTCAGGCTGCACGGCTGGCTTTGGCACGTGGATCCATTTAAGAAAGGTTTAAAAACCATTTTGTTTTAGTTTTGGCTTGGCCACGTGTCTCAAGGTGCTGTGGTGCATATTTGACAAAAGATGAAATCTGAGCGAAGTTTAGCAGTCCTAGGTTGCTGTCTGGCTCTTTTATGGGAGTGATGCTGAGGAGGTGTCAGAGATGTGTTTTCCTGATGAGAATCGTGCCACCATTGCCATACATGTACCACAGGTACATGTACTTAGAGCTTTCATCTCCAGCTCGCAGTGTTAGCTCTTGCCAGATTCCTCTGTCCAGTTGACTTTTTCAATCCCAAATAATCCTCTTTTTGCTTCATTTTAGCACACTTTTCCCACTCCCTCCTTTCCTTTCATGGTGCTGCTGTTGTGGCAAGATGAAAGTGACTGAATGAAGTGATGAAGGGAAGAGGTGAGCCGTTGAAGCACATGAGCCTCTGGAGGAGGTTGGGGATGCAGCAACACCCATGGGCTCAGGAGCCCAGCTCACTTTCCTTGCATTGCTGGCAAACCAGCTGCCACGGGCACTGCAAGCTGAAATAGCAACTGCGGTGATTAGAATGCATGTCCTTTGGCTTTGTGTGTAGAAACATCCCTGAGTTTCCAACAAAAACAGCTTTTCTGCTTTTGTTCGGGTGGCTGTTTTTGCAGCCTATAATAAACCTTCCTAGCAAAAAAGATTGTTAATGTTGTTTCATTTTTAATGAAAAACCTTTCTGCCACAGGTCACGGTAAAATAATTAGCAGTGAGATCCGTGTTGTGTCTGAAATGAGAGCTATGGGCTTGGAGGTGGTGGTGTGGCCCCAGGTTGCCTGCCCTGGTAGTGCAGTTACTGCTTACAACAGTGCTTCTTGTTGACTTCACCTTTATCCTTGGGATAACTGTGTTTCACAGTAATCAATGCACTGACTGCTGTAATTGTATTGAGTAGTGCTGTGGTCTTACAATTAACTGTGACTGGACCAGTAAAGTGCAGAATGCAATAAATGTTTGTAAACAAATGCAATAAGGAGATAGTTTAGGTTGAGGATAGGCACTGGTGGAGAGTGGGACAGGAGACCCTCTTAACAATTACAGCATAGGGAAACCTGGAAATGAACAGCTAAACATGGAAACCATTCTACTGTAACGTGTTTGGCATTTACTGCTGCACTGTCTATAAAATCTCTCTTTCACAAAATCTTTCTAGAAGAAGATTCCCACTGGAACACAATCCTGCCAACACAATTCCAGTCTCTTTTGCAGAATGTTAGCATTAAAGCAGTATCAGACGTGATGCTGAAAACTGGATTGACAATGCGCAGCTAGTATTGGCCTTGAGAAAGAAGCATCTATTGTCCCTCTATGATTGGATCTTAATGCAATTAAAATGAAAAAGGAAACCACCAGTGCAAATAGGAAATGAATTTCCTAGTGATTCTTCTGTGGGGGTGGACCGCTGACATCTGGCTGTTGCTGAGAAGTTGGGCATGTTCTATTTTCCTTGAGGAGCTGTGTCCAATTCTTGCTTTTGTGCTTGTGCGTGCTTTGCGTGCCTCCCTCCAGTTGTCTTCTCTGTGTTTCTGATCATAGAATGGCCTCTGTGTTGAAAAGGACCACAATGATCATCTAGTTTCAACCCCCCTGCTATGTGCAGGGTCGTCAACCACGAGACAAGACTGCCCAGAGCCACATCCAGCCTGGCCTTGAATGCCTCCAGGGATGGGGCATCCACAGCCTCCTCGGGCAACCTGTTCCAGTGCATCACCACCCTCTGAGTGGAAAACTTCCTCCTAATATCTAACCTAAACCTCTCCTGTCTCAGTTTAAAACCATTCCCCCTTGTCCTGTCTCTGTCCACCCTCATAAACAGCTGTTCCCCTTCCTGTTTATATGCTCCCTTCAAGTACTGGAAGGCTGCGAAGAGGTCTCCCTGGAGCCTTCTTTTCTCCAAGCTGAACAATCCCAGTTCCCTCAACCTTTTCTCATAGGAGAGGTGCTCCAGCCCTCTGATCATCGTAGTGGCCCTAAATATGCATGTCCCTAGTCTCCGTTGTGGGGTTGGGTCCTGCATGCTTCTGGAGGACTGTTGTGTCAGCCTAGCAAGTGGAAGAATCCAGCTCATGCTGAGATGTCAGTGCTGCTACGTTGGTTGATTGCTTTATTTTAAAGTCGCTAGAAATCCCTTTGCACTTCTTTGCCATCTCCCTCATCTTCCATCATCTCAACCCATAGCTTCCTCTTTAAGCTGCGTGGCTGGCTTATTTCTAACTCACAGTTTTCCTTGTCGAATCTGTGCGTCGTTTCAGTAGCACTAACATTAAATTCCTCACCTCTTTTTTTTAAACTTTTCGTTATCTGCAGAGTTGGGTATTTATTTTTCAGAAAAAATCACATCTCAGGAGCCTTGCTCCAGAGCACCAGCTGGAGGCCCCAAGCACTTGCCATGGGAGCGTGGGGACAAGAGGCTCTTTTAGTGGCTACAGTTTTTACGTTTGCTTCCTACCTGCTGGTTCCAAACAGCATTAGTTTTTATCCATTTATTGTGTTTAATTAAAAGCAGTGCTGCTTACGGCAGCGCTTGAAGAGATTCATTCCCCATCCCCCTTCCCAATATGTAACAAATAGGCATCTGGTATTTGTTTTGTATAACACAATTCTCATAAAATGAAGAGTAATAAAACATAATTATCTGTAAAGGCTTGTTTTATAAGCCTGAGAATAAGTTTGTTTCTGCTTCGTTTTTTCTGTTTGTAAGATAAAGGGTCTCTTTGTATGGCTGCAGCCCCTCTCCAAACTGGTAGAGCATCAATTACGCAGGGCTTTAAACTCCTCTGGGAAGGGTGTGAGGCAGTGTGAGTGCACACACGGAGGCACTGGGGCATCTTCAGGGATGGGGAGGATGTGTTTTATGTTTCTTTTAAAAAATTTCCCTCCCAAACAATGGGTTTTTACTTGAAAGCTTTGGTAAAGTCTAAGTGGAGAATCTGTAGACCATTCTAAAGGAGGAGTGAAGGTCAGTGTTTCTGTATGCCCTTTTGCTTTGCTTTTGCCCTGCTGTAATCCCACCAAACCGTTTGCCACCACCAAACATGAGCATCCTGAGCATCCTCCTTGCTGGCTCAGCCCTGTGTGCCCTGGGGAGGAGGAGACACCTGCGAGCGATGGCATCCTCCTGCAGGCCTGGGAGCAGGGCAAGGAGCAGCAGGTGGGCAGTGCTTCCTCATTCTCTGTTAGTGTGCTCCAGTGGTACTGCAGAGCCTACTGTGTGACAGTGACCTGTTCCCAGGCGTTCTTTTCCTGGGAAAAAGTGAATCTGGATCATGTAACCAATCAGATATTAAAGTGAGACGTGCTAATGGCTTATGACTGTTCTAAAGGTAAAGTGTGGGGAAAAAAAACCTTTAGGAAAACTCCCAGCCTGAGCCTGTTGTTTGTTTATTTTTCTTGAAAATAGCAGTGAGCAAAATTTTGGGTGTTTATGCTGAAAGCTAAAAGCTGCAGGGCTGCAAGGCGCCTTGGAGTCGCGCTCTGCAGTACATTCACTTAGGCCTTGTTCTCATTTGCACAATTAATTAGAGTGATAGGAGAGGGAACAGCTTCTCAGCTTTTATGTGAGTTGTAACCTTCTCAAAAGCCACCACAACTTCGGTGCTGCTCCCTCTGCGAGCTGAGCCATATAATTCTGAACCGTAGTGCGAAGCTGCCTTTGTTCTTCCCACTCTTAGAAACAACGGGGCTGGGAGCGTGCCTCAAAGCGCTCAGTGATGTGAGAGGGATGCGGATGCTCCACAGGCTCAGCACTGCCTGCTGCTCCCGGAGCGTGGCCCAGCAGAGCAGCACGAGGCTCTCCTAGGCAGCACCAGCCCCAGCCTTGACCAGCTCCTCTCTTGCTGCCCTGCTTTGGCATCGCTCCCTCAAAATGCATTTTGCTTGAAATGTCTTTCTCTTGTCTCATCCCTGCCTGGTGACCCGGGGATGCTATGTAATAGGCAGCTTGCTGGCTGTGGTTGTCTCTAACAGCACTGTTGTGGCTGCTCTGGGTCTGTGGGCAGCTGATGGCCGTCAGCAGCAGTGAGGTGTTAGGAGGTAAGCTGAAGGTGAGCTGCTTCGTCTTCTGTGGCCAGAAGTTTTTCATCTGTTTAAGAAGAAGCCTCCGAAGAAGCAGAGAACGGGTGCCAGGTTGGAGGCTGATGTGTAAACGTGTCATTTGGCAGCAAAGGCTCGTTTGCATGAGCTAAGTGTGCCGTGTGTGCCAGAGGCTGTAGAATGCATTTCTATTCACGAGTCAAGTGGTCTGAGATGCTTGACCCCCTCCCCTACTGTGTAATGCTCCACTTAGTTTTCCTGGAAGGTCTGGAACGCGTATTTCTTTGTTATTTTCTTTTCCGGGGCATTGCTTCTCTAACTTACAGGGTTGGGAGATGTCTCCCTGGAAAGTGTACAGGTCTGCGTGCAGAATGCTCTGAGATCAGCCTTGCTTTGCATTCACAACAATGCAATTGTATTTTAAAGTTGGGGTATCCTCTGATGTAACCTCCTTTTGTCTCCAGAGTAAATGGGTATTACTTTCCCAGCGTAATTGTAAGGTGGAGAAGCATCCCCTAACCCAAGCTGTTAGCTTCTGTTGTGCTATAGGTGTGATGTGGACTCTTTCTGTTTATTCTGTATATTCTTTCCCATTGCCTGTAGAGTGCTAGCTTTGAGTACATTTTCTTTTAGATGTGAAGTAAGTGAAACTGTGCTATTTGCACACATTCACTTATCTTCAAAGTATCTAGGTAACCTTTATGTAGATGACACTTAGAACTCAAATTCTTCTTTTGTTATGAATGCTGACCTGTGAAGAGCAGTGGGGTGGAGAAGAAAGGTCTGGCTTGGACTCACATTGGGCAGCTTAGATCTCTTGCGAGGCTTGCTATAGGAAGTTCAATCCATTAAAGAGCTGTGCTCCCATCTACATTAGCAGGGGAAACAAACCCAACAGTTTTATTTATTTGCTTTCTAGTTGTTTATGATGTTTATTATTATTTCCAGCCCTACTGCAGCTTCCTCTGGCACCCAGCTGTGCCGGGCCAGCAGCAGGCTGGGAAGCCCTGAAGCAGCCATGCCATGAGCACTGTGTTTTGGGAAGCCACAGCCGAGCCAGCTCACCGGGCTGCCCAGGAGGGCTGCACAGAGCAGAAACAAAGCTCACATTTCTCATGGAGTTGCCTTCCCTGTCTCTGTGTTGAGATTCTCCTTTTTGTCAACAGCTGAGTCTGGATGTTCAGCAGTAGCAGAGCGGTGATGGTAGCTGTCTCTTATCAAATAGTGAAAAGGAAGGGATACTTAGGCAAATATTTAAAGTGTGGGGAGGAAGAAACCAATCTTTTCCAGTTAGCTGTGTGTGGATGCATTGTGCTGTAAAGGAAAGCATCCTGTCATAAGGCAAGACAGCTGCGTTTATAGCCAAAGGTGTTTGGGTTTGTTTTTTTTGCTGTGCCTAGCAGTATGATTCCTCTTGAGACTGGTGGGGGTAGTGGGGAGGAATTGCATGCACTGAAATGGAAATCATGCTGTAATTTGATACAGTGCATGGTGATGCTAGTAATGTACACGTAAACGGAGACTCCAGCACTTGGCTCTTCAGTGGAAGACAGGTCTTCTATATTTATCTGTTTTTGCTGTTTTTGCAACACGCCCTGTTACACTGTTGTTAAAGAAAATCCATATTGGTTCCAAAGTGTTATTGTTTCCTAGTTCTGGGATCAATTGTACCAGACCTTTCTCTTCGACTCCGACCTCACTGCATGTAAATAGCTGGAAATTGCAAGTATTTCTTGTCTGTGGGAGTGCAGGAGTGATTCCATCTCTGTTTTTGCTCATCGTCTCCTGTTCTATAGGATCACTTTCCTCGGCTTGGAGGAGGTTCTCCACTCCCGCTGAAGCCAATGGGAGCAGCTGCTGTTATGGATTCCCAATAGGGTCGGGCTGGAGCCTGCGGTGGCTTGTTAACGGGGACGGCTCGCGCCTGCCCCGTGCAGCTGGATTGATTCCCGTGAAGCTGGCAGTGTCAATTAGCACGATAAAGAAATCTAAAGGAGTATGTACTTTCCAAAATGCAGTCTTTTAAAATAGCACGTCTAGTAAAAATGTGAAAAGAGTTTTTGCTGTCTTTTAGACATAGCACCAAAAAAAAGAACTATACAGCGCCGTGCAGAGCTGTGGCTTTTGTTTTCTCCAGCTCTGTTTGGATTGAGTAATTTTGCTGTTTCTTTGTCTGCAAAATGGGGATAGTGAATTTTTAGAAGTGCTTTGTGAGCCTCAGATAAGAGGTGCCATGTGAAGCTACCTCCCTTGCTTAGCGCAGGAAGCAGGTTAGGGCTTGGTGCTCTTTTCCACGTGCATAAATCTCCCTCCCTGTAGGGGCAGGCAGAACACTGGGGACAGATCTGTGCTATGGGCTGGGGCATCAGGCTATCCCTGCTGCCATGGGGCATTTCCAAGGGGAGATTCAGGGGAGATGGTGTCTTTCTGTGACCACATTCAGAGCCATTTGCAACTAGCCTTTGTGGTTATTTAGGATGGAAGTCCTGATTTCTTCTGGGCTTTACTTTTCTGGGCAGACTGGTTACATCAAGTGTTGGAAGGTAAGTAACAGTAACAGGGAGGAGTGGTGGGAAAGAAGGATGGTGCTTGATGATCCAGGGCCAGGTTGAATGGTGCCTGTGGCAGCCTGACCTGGCAGGAAGTGTCCCTGCCTGTGGCAGCGGCTGGAACTGGATGAGTTTTAAGACCTCTTCCAACCCAGACTGCTCAATGGTTCTGCTCTAGGTTCTGAGTCCTGCTGTTGATAGGCCAGTCGTATCAATAATGTTCATTTCTCTTCTACAAAAAGCTAAAAGCAAAACAAAACAGACCCCAACCCACCAGCTTGGACACCTCTCCTCATGATTAATGACAGATTTGCCCATGATGAGGATGCTGCTGGTAAGTACCCCTGTGCAGTAGTATTTCTTTGAGTGCTTTGGTCATGAAAGCTGAGATGAACACTGACTACTCTAGCCTTGACTATATGCTTGATTACAGAACTGTAAGAGGCAAATGGATAAAATTTCGGGTAGTTAGTGTGAAGAATGTAGTGACATGGTAAACCAAGCCCTGGTAGTTCATTTGGGACAGTGCAGCGGATTGTTACTACATTATAGTGAAGGAAGCTGCCAAGCAAATACTACCATACAGTTAAATGGGGCTGTTAACAGCATGACTGAGCCAATTCATTAATGACAATGGCGTATTCTTATATCTGCTTTCTCTTACAACTCCTGGGTGAAGATACTCAGAGGAAAAAAGACAAATGGGAAGGAGGGGGAGGGAAAGAGGCTTTCAAGACCCGGGCTACTACAGTGACTTTCTTTAAGCCCTTGTTCCTGCAGTTACATCGGTCATCTCCTGAGTGGTTTGTGGGAATGGAAAGCCAAAGTGAAGAAGCTGTGGGTGTTGTAATATTTCCTTCAGTATAGACATAGCTGTTGTCTGAGCCATTTCTTTTTATGCTCATCGGCTTCTTTGTTAGGAGATAAAGTTTGTTGCTGGACCTTTTGATTTTTGGGGCTATGGGAAGATAACAAAGACCATGAAATTTATTAGAAAATGAGTGGTTAAAAAAACACACACGCTTTGCTTTAAACACTAAAATAAGCCCCTGTCGCAACAAGAAACCTGAGAGCTTGGCAGTACTCTTTGGGCTCTGGGTCTGCAGGTGGGCACCAGGAGCCGATGCCAGCGACCACCAGGGTCCTGAGGAGGGCAGCACATTGGGACTAAATAAACTGCGCTGCTGCAGAACCGCCTGAACTTCGGCTTGCTGGGTTTGCTTCCTTTGAAGGGCTTTAGGAGATTTAGGGCTACTCTGTGTC
Organism: Pavo muticus; assembly: GCA_016647715.1. NCBI lineage: Eukaryota > Metazoa > Chordata > Aves > Galliformes > Phasianidae > Pavo > Pavo muticus. The sequence continues at coordinate 2,450,922 of JACDJE010000031.1, forward strand.
ATATGTTGGCCCAGATCCTGGATTATGTTATAATGATGGTTCTTCCCCGTGTAAGGCTCCTGGATTAAAAGATAAACAATGTGTGTGAAAGCCTGAGGATGGAAGGAGGGAGAGAATTAAGAATTTGCAAAGCAGCACTCTCAGTGCAACAGCTTTTTGTTCCCTCCCGGCTCTGTTTCTTCCCATGTGTGTTTGGTAGAAGCAGGGTTACACTGTTTGGGTTACACTGGGAGGCACCTCCAGCCAACAGTGAGATGAGCTGAGTTTTAGAGCTTCTGTTGGTGGATAATGCAGCTTGTGTATGGGATGCAAAGATCAAATCTCATTTGAGCTCACTCACTGACTCACATTTCGTTAAACAAACAAATACCTGAAGTGTGATGATGTGATAGTGTGATATGTCTGGTAGTATGTGCTCTACCAAGTGCCCATCATACCTGAGCATGCTGAGGTGCAGGGCTGCGCACTGCTGTGTGAAACAAACCCAACGGTGGTTGAAAGTTCACCATAAACGATATCTTCAGTGGAAGGTTTAAAAGATGAGGCATTTCCTGCTTTGGATCTTTGTATAAGAGCAAATTAGGCGAGCTGCCTGACCTCTGAACTTCCTGAGCCAGGAACTTCAAAAGGTTTTTATCTCCTCTAGAATTAAGCAGCAATGCTTGAAAGTGACTCACAACACCCGTCTGTTAAATGCCTCAGCTGGAGGACACTGGGAAGTGCTGCGGTGATGCACAGACTTGTGTTTGTGTAACGGAGCACAAATTGGATGTTGTTAAAATATATATTTTTTTCTCCTATATGGGAACAATTTGTGTGTTTGTATGTTTGGATGATCAGTTTGACAAAGGAGTGATTTCTTCTCTTCCTAATGACAGTACCATCTGTGTTCTTAGTCCAGTTTTTTTTTTTTTTTTTGGTTATAGAATCTTAGAATCATTAAGGTTGGAAAAGACCTCCACAATCAATTACCTAGTCCAGCTATTCACCTACCACCAATATTGCCCACTAAACCATGTCCCTCAGTGCCATGTCTGCACATTTCTTGAACACCTCCAGGGATGGTGACTCCACCACCTCCCTGGGCAGCCTGTTCCAGTAGCTCTCTTTCTGAGAAGAAATTATTCCTAAAATCCAACCTGAACCTCCCATGGTGCAACCTGAGGCCATTCTTGTCCAATTGCTGTTACCTGGGAGAAGAGGCGGACTCCCACCTCACCACAATCTCCCTTCAGGTAGTTATAGAGAGCAATAAGATCTCCCGAGTTTCCTCTTCTCCAGACTGAACAATTCCAGCTTCCTCAGCTGCTCCCTGTAAGACTTACGCTTCAGACCCTTCACAGCTTTGCTGCTCTTCTCTGGACACACTCCAGGGCCTCAATGTCTTTCTTGTAGTGAGGGGCCCAAAGCTGAACACAGTAATCAAGTTGCGGCCTCACCAGAGCTGAGTACAGGGGGATGATTGCCTCCCTAGTCCTGCTGAATACCTTATCTCTGATACAAGCCAGGATGCCATTAGCTTTGTTGGCAACCCGGGCATACTGCTGGCTCATGTTCAGCAGAGCATCGACCAGCACCCCCAGATCCTTTTCCTCTGCAAAGCTTTCCAGCCAACCTGCCCCAGACGTATAACACTGCTTGGGGTTGTTGTGACTGAAGTGCAGTACCCAGCACTTGGTTTTGTTATCTTCATCCCATTGGCCTCAGCCCAGTGATCCAGCCTGTCTAGATCGCTCTGTAGGACCTTCATACCCCCAGGCAGATTGACAGTTTCTCCCAGCTTGGTGTTGTCTACAGATTTACCAGGGTGCACTCAATCCCGTCAGCAAGATCATCAGTAAAGTATTGAACAGGACAGGCCCCAGTACCGATGCCTGGGGAACACCATCATCTGTGACTGATCACCAGCTGGATTTAACTCCATTCACCACGACTCTCTGGGCCTGGCCCTCCAGCCAGTTCTTTACCCAGCGAGGAGTGTACCTGTTAAAGCCACGGGCTGCCAGCTTCTCCAGGACAATACTGTGGGAGACAGTGTCAAAGACTTTGCTGAAGTCAAGGTAGACTACATCAACAACCATTCCCTCATCCACCAGGTGGGTCACTCAGTCATAGAAGGAGATGAGGTTGATCAGGCAGGACCTGCCTTTCATGAACCCACGCTGACTGGGCCTAATCGCCCGATTATCCTACACATGCCATGTGATTGCACTCAAGACAGCCTGCTCCATAACCTTCCCTGGCACTGAGGTCAGGCTGACAGGCCTGTAGTTCCCCAGATCCTCCTTATGACCCTTCTTGTAGATGTGAGTCACACTGGCAAGTCACACTCCAGTTCTCTGGGACCTCTCTGGTTGACCAGGACTACTGATAGATGATGGAAAGTGGCTTAGAAATCACCTCCGCCAGCTCCCTCAGCACCTTACGGGTGAATCTCATCTGGCTCCATGGAGTTGTGACAGTCCAGATGGAGTAGCAGGCCTCTAACTGTTTCCATCTGAATCACAGGGGGTTATTCTGACCCCCCTTGTCCTTATTGCATGGGCTGATCTGATATGCAGTGCGTATTTTCACTGTTAAATTATGCCCTGAAAGTTTTGACCTCTAGCATTTAATAGGACCTTGTACATTATGTATGGACATATTCTGTATTGTTACAGCATGGACTCTGTCAAGGAGGAGTGTCTGAGTTGCTCCACTTGTTATGGAGCTTGGGAAGGTTTCCCTGTTCCTTGGCAGCACCATGCTGTTTTGCACTTGCCTGCTGCACTGAAGATGGCTTTCATCTGTGTGTGCAGAAAACCTGGATTTGCTCTTAGCCAGATGAAAATAATGTCTCACTTGAAAGAATATTGCCAGGTATTTATTGCTGCTCACCAGAGGATAATTTCAATAGGAATTTATCATATTTATTCGGCAGAAGACTAATAAATTCAGATTTGTTTAAACAAAGACTTGAGGAAGAAAACGCTAAATGCTTATGTTATTTTCATTGCAGGCATAAGCTACTCTATTTCACTCAATGTACTTGTACCTGCTTATGTCACCAATTAATTTGGCTCTTAATATCTTATTTTGGGCACTTTACTCTCTTTCCTTTGGGTACTGCAAGTTATGTTTATCCTTGATGCAAGTCTATTGAGGATAATGGCATCTCTGATGCTTTCTGGCTTTGTATGGATTTAATTTATTGTTGTGGCAAAGTCTAGATAAATAAAAACACTATTTTGAGAAAGTGTGATCTAATATGCCGAACTTCATCAGGAAATGTCTTGAATATGAATTCTGTGCTGTGTTTGGGGCTTCGAGTTGTTCGTCTGGTCTGTCTTTTTTTTCCCTTATTTCATAACAGACACAAAGCTTAACAAGTTAAAGGTATTGGTGTTTAGTATCTACACTGAAGGTGTCGTGTAGGGAAAGCCTGTGCAAGGACATTAGTTAATTAGTTTGAGGTTTTTACTCAAACTCTGAAAACAAAGAAACCGGGAAGGAAACTGTTGGCCAAACAGTGAATGGGACCTCATGTGGAATGGGCGAGGGACTGCCACAGGTTTTGCCCGATTTGTGGAAGGTAGGAATTGCGGCCTGCAGAATAGAGAGGGTTAATGATGTTCAGGAAGGAAAAGGGATGGTGACCTTTTCTATGTAAAATAAGGTTGAGGAATGCCGTGCATGTTAACCTGAAAAGGCCAGTTGTTGACTTTCTAGGAAAAGTTTGCATGTGTTGGTGGTTTCTTTTTCCATTTTTCTGTGTCCTGGGAGTGAATCACGTGTTTCCTCCACTCGGTTTTTTAATTAAAAAATTAAAGAGGGCAAATCTTTTTACACAAATGATTGGGAAGCTGAGCAAGCCATAGGACATAAATAACCCAGTGTAGATGAACAGAACCAGGTGACAGAAGTGACAGATCCCCGTGTCTTCAAATCCTTCACAAAAAAACTAACTATTAATATGACTAGTGTATTGGTTTCTTAATGCCATCTCCTCTTTATGTGGGTGCTGAGCTGTCTGAGATCCCCAGCAGAACGAGGTAACAGGTGTCTTGATTTGATCTTTGCTTTGGCAAAGTGTGGTTTTGCCAGCCGTCTGCCCAGAGCGGTGTTAATGAGCATGTATAACCCTCCTCAGTGCCTTCAGCTGGTTTGGTCTCACTGCAGTAAATGCACAGCTTTTTAATGCTGTTTCGAAAAGGGACAAACTATTTTTGTTCGATGGCTCCCAATTTGCTCCGAGCGTGCTGTGACCTCTGCCAGTCTCTGTGCATTAACAAAGTTATTTAAGGCTTTACGGACACTTTCCATTAGCCGTGCTGTAGCTGCTGCCATGAATATTTAATGCCAAGAGCAGTACTTTGTATCGTTGTTATTATTTTCTTTGATAGCTCTCCTTTGATAAAAGCAACCCCTTTCACCCTGAGCAGGCCTGAGCAAGCAGCGGCCAGCGTGCACAGCTCACATCTTCTGCACCTCCTCCCATTTTGAGCTGTAGCTGTGAAAATTTTACCCTAATGCTGTTATAGTCTTGATATATTCTTTTTTTTTATTTTTTTTCTCTTCCTCCCTCCTTTTTTTTCTGCAGTTTGTAAGGCCTAACTGCCTTCTCCTCCTCCTTCCTGCTCCTTCCTTCACAGCCTCGCTGAGCTCTGCACGGTGCCATTTTCAGACAGGATTTGGGGTTGAACTCCTTTGAGTGCTGCAGCAGCCTGCAGTGACCAAAACCCCACCAGCATGGGGCACAGACCCCTTTATCCCTGCTGCAGATGCAGAGGGATGTCAGACTTCTTCCTATTTTTAAGTTGCCATCTGCCAACTGGAAAAAGAATATGTCCCCACAGCGGAAGTTGTTTTAGGAGATTTTTTAGGTGCAACCTCTGAAAATAATAGAGTGGAAACTTATCAATACATTATCCATGCTGAACACACCTCTCAATTGTATCTTGTTTTGCTTGGGCTTGTTTTACTTGATTTGTAGACCCGGATACCCCCCCCCATAAATCACAGAGCCTCATTGTTTAGCATCTGTGCTATCTCGCCTTTGCACAGTCTGTAACAGGGAGCGCTGGAAACACGTCCAGAAGGCGAATCGATGAGGTTGGATGGCAAAGCTGCCATTGTTGGTTTTGGCTCTTGGTGTAGGTTTCCTTTAATACAGGTCTGAGGCTAAAGCCCGGGTGGTTTATGTGAACTATGGTCACCAATTGACATTTCTACATGTGTGCATCTTGGTCAGTGTGTGTAGGTGCTCACCTTTGAAAGCCCCAGTTGGCCCTTCTGCAGAAGTGGTTTCCCACTGCTGCCGTGTTGCATTTGTGTGCTTAGGAGCATGTCACATTAGGGTTGCTGAGGTTTGAGAGAAACTGGACTGCACGCTGTCGTTATTCCAGCTGTCGTCTGCTGGGTGAGAACACAGATCTGATGGTGATCTGCTTGGAGAAGCACTGTACTGGTTAGAGGCACCTTCCTGCTAAGGTTTTTTTTTAAAATTATTGATCCAGTTACAACTCAGCCTCCAAAGGCCAGAGCAGCCTGTGCTGGTTTGGTGGCAGAGCGGGGTTGAATGATTTAAGCAGATTTTGCTGATAGCAGGAGAAAGGCTTGGAGGCAAGAGGCTTTTCCCTTCAGTGCATTCCCGGTGACTGGAGCATCCGGAAGGCTTTATTCTCCAAATCCCATGGCAAGCCCTCATCCTTTGTGTCTCTTGCTCCATTTGATCCACAGAGAGTTTGAAAACCCTTGTTTTGCAAATTGGTTCCCAAAGCCTTCGATGGCAGCCCTGACATTAAGGGTATCGTAACGCTGGGAGCCCCATCTGCCAAACATCTCTCGCATGCTGCTGTGCTGGGATGTGAAAATTGAAATGCTCAGTTCTGGGTTTGGGAGCCTGCAAGGGTGGTGAGGCTGTGCTCTGCAAAGCCTACTTAAAATTTCACAATTTGCTCTGCAGGTAAGGGATAGCTCTGAGGCAGCAAATAAGTTTCTTCTGCCTCCTTCAGATCCAGATTAGCTCCCGTCTGCACAGACCCAGCAGGCCAGCAGCTGCTCATCCCAGTGGGTATGGCCGTGCAGTGAGGGATGGAGGGGGCACTGCTGGTGTTCCTGTCACCCTGTGCCTCTGTGGGGAGGGAGGGAAGGATGTTTCTCCTTTGCAGCTTCAGGAGAGGAGAGCTGTCTGTGTCCTGAGGGTGCAAAGTGCAGTGAAGTGCAGGCCTCTTTAAGCTGTGTTGCAGGTGAATATTTAACTGTGGTTTCAGGCTTTTCTTTCCAAAAATAAAAGCAAGAATGATTCTTGGGCAGAAAATTGTTAAGGAGAGTAACACATTACTAGAAAGCAGGTGGTGGTCCTATCATGGAGCTAAAGGTTGCTTGCTTTGCCATGCAAACAGCCTTTGTCTCCTTGCAGGGATCCCCCATCACCCATGGTGTGTTTCTATTTCAGATTAAACTGATTGGAGTCATTTTATTTCCCTTGGAATTAGAGACTGAGAGCCTGTGCTTATCTCTGTCTGTGTCGAGGCAGAGACAAGGCCTGAGTGCAGCTTACCTGGGGGAGCTGGGCTGGCTCCTTGCAGTGTTGCACTTTTAACCTACTGCCTCTGAATTGGACTTGAATAACAAAAACACACGAACAAGCTCCTCTCCTTTTAATTACATTGATAGGACATGCACTGGAAACAGCAAGGCTTTCCCACTCTTCCCTGGCCCGTCCCTGGGGGAGAACATCTCTGTGATTGCTTAAACTTGCTTTTCCCTAAACGAGAGTTCCCTAACAATTGGGACACTTCCATCATTGTTCCAGCCTTTTATTCGAGATAATATTAAGAGACATCATAACATCACAGTGTCAGAGCAAACAAAGCGCTATGTAATTTTATCCCATATTAATGCGGAGTGTCGCAGATGGTGCTATCATTAGACAGCAATCTATAAAAATGGCCCATGAGACAAAGCCCTGGCACAATTATTTATTCTTCAATTATTTATTCAGCCCTTTAGGATGTGTAATACTGACAGACAGCACAGAATGTGCTGCCTACCAATTTGCAGATCTTGACTGACTGAGCCCTCCATCATCTACGGAATAAAACATTTGTGGGGGAGGGGGATGTCTCATGGCCTTGGATTTTATTTTCTGCTTGTTTTCTTGCTTACCAACGAGTTTTGGGGTTATCTCTCCAAGCAACCTCTCCCACCCCCGTTTTCACCTTTTCTTTGTGGTTAATTGTGAGGAAGATGTCGTGAGTTCAGCTGGAGGTTCTCAGTCTCTTGTGAGTTTGGGACCAGGGTTATCCCCCCCGGGCTCACATCAGCTCATCGGCCGGGGCAGACTAATGGGCCTGTCTGCCCGGGGAGCTCTGCCCTCCCCGCTGATGGGTTTTGCAATGGATTCTGCATGGAGCTGGTGGGAAGCAGGCTGTGACCTTCTGATTGCCAGTCAGATTAATGCACGGAGATGCAGGCTCTTTGGGTTAAGGCTGTAAAGCTCGAGACGTTGTGTGCTCCTGACAGCTATTACTGTTGCAGCGGCATTTAGGGAGAGGGGTTTATCGCCTGCCAAATTTTTACTGTCACTTTACTGTCAAAATGATGTCACTGCCATCAAAAGGAACGTGTCTGCCTCCGACTGTACCTTGGCCTCCCTGTGATAAGACAAATATTGCTGTGGTTGCCCAGTGAACCAGAACTGGGGCTGATCTTGTTTGATGCTAACAATGTTGTTACCGATTTAGTTTTAGGCTTCGAGTGGCTGTGAAACTGCTGAAGTGTAATCGTCTAAAATGGCTTAGATTCATCTGGAAAAATCCTCCTAAGCAGCTCTATTATATTACACTGTATTAACAGGAACTTTAGTTCTGGAGCATTTTAGAGTTTCCACAAAATGCAAATGTATCTGTCACCAGTATCTCCTTTCTCTTCCTGCACTGTGTGGTTGGGTTCATCCCTTTGGTGTGTGAATGGCACAGCTCCCGCCTCTGCACACCTGAAACTGCTGTCCTAAAGGCATCCTTCTGCTTTGTTTAGCTTCATTTTGCTTTTTTTTTTTCTTAGATAAATCTGTAACATTCTCTTGCCTTCCCCATAGCGCTTCTCCCCACACCTGTAATAAAAATGAACAATGGCCCTTTCACCCAGAGACACAGTTTAAATTATTTATAGATGATGCTATGTGTCTTTCAAGCTGTAAAATCCAACCCAGCCCTTTCATTTGATGGCAGGTCCTTCTGGCAGGTCCATTGCATGAGGCTATATTGTGGGCCAATGGAAGTCACCTCCCCTTTGTTAATTTGCTGGTAAATCTATAACAAGTGGCTTGTAACAGACAAGATAAAGTCTCTAATTAGATTAGCTTGTAATTTCTAAAGTGCCTGGTTTAGAGAGCTAAGTTAGCTCATTTTGTTCCCGGTGAGATAGGATCTCGTGGTAGTTCTCTGTAATTTAAGTCATTTCTCAGCTCTGCAAACAGCCGGGGCCTGAGGAGCGCACCGGGATCGCGTCGTTGCTGTTTGGCGAAGCGTTTAACGGTGGGAGAGGAGCCGTGCTGCACGCCGTGTGCTGCACTTACGGCTCTGCCTTCCGCGCCCCTCAGCGCCTCACAGTCCCCTTTGTGTGCTCACGCCGGGAGGGGCAGGGTTTGGGGAGTGGTTTGTGCCGAATTCGTGGCTGCTGGGAGGACGAAGGGGAAGCCACGCCGCAAGGAAAAGCGTGAGTGTGTGCACTCAGTCCTCGTTAGATGTTCGTCTGGTGTTAAGAGGGATATATCTGAGCAACACCAGCAGCTTGACTTAAGCAAAGAAACTCACGCTGCAGCCTGAAAATCTCTGCTGACACGCAGGCTTTAACTGAGGCGGTTGTGCCAAAAGAGCCAGAAAAGGCTTAATGGCAGGAGATAATGCAGCCGTGTCAGCACACATTTTCAGCCCTAGCTGTGAATTTCCTGGCTTTTGTGTGCTTGAGTTAAACCCTGATGTTAGTGTCCCATCACCCCCCTCCAAATGAGTACCCTCACACAAAGGGAGGATCAGATCCCGGCATTGCTGCTTGGCTGGGGAGGCAGCGGGTGACAACGTGCCTGCGGGCAGGGACCGAAACCCACTGCAGTGTGGGTCAGCCTGGGCGTCCCTGGCCAGCTCTTCCCAGAAAATGAGGTTTGCTTTGTGGGTCGATAGCTGGAGCTAATGAGTCCCTGGGACTCAGGCTGGTAATCTTTGTGCCCTTGCTGATAGCAAAATATACACACGTACTAAAAATCTCTCTTGAAACTTGTTTGGTTGCACTTTTCTTTAACAAATGTGGACTGCAACCAGCCACGTTGATATTCACCGCAACTGCCCCATCTAATTACTGTAGCACGTACATGTTTCTTGTGTATCTCGCTGTTTACTTCTTGCACCCTGCAGGTTCCTAGGCAGGAGGCTGTGCTCCAGCAGCCCCTGTTAGGTTCCGGAAGCTGGAAGCACCACATAATGCTCCTAGAGCACAGTAACGGTGCCACCCGGGGCATCCGTGTGCTAAGAGAACACCGCCGTTTTGACAGCACTGAAACATGAGGTATTAGGCAGAATAACAAAGATACCTAGCAACATTTCAGCAATGGTGGGATTTGGCTTTGAGGCTCTGATTCTGTGCTGGAATCCGTTCGGTCTGATCCCCAGGTGTCCTGCTGACTCAATCTCCTGTAACAAGAAACATTCAAGAGGAAGGAAAAAGAGATCTTCCACTTGAACTCAGAGTTGTAACTGATGTGTGAGCGAATCCATCTAATCCAGCAAAGCAGGGGCAGAAGGAACGGTTTATCTTCTACCCCAGCCAAGTGCTTCTCAGTGTTTGCAGTAAGAAGACAGGCACAAGCACTGCATTCTTGGTACTCCTCCCTATGCCTGTGCCTTTAGGCAGCCCTGGGACATACACACGCTGTTTGCCAGTCCCCTATGGGGGCACGGGGCCTCCCCATCCCAAATGTAGGGTGACACCGGTTGGGGCCCCTGCCACATATGTGCAGTGGCAGAGCTATGACTGACACCACTTGAGGTACGGGCTGGGTATTGGCTGTGCAGGCTGAGTAAAGTGGATCCACTAGATCACAGCAGCCGTATGTTACACAAGGTGTGTGAGTGTTGTAGGAGAGAAGTGAGTGCCCCAGGGTGCAGTTCTCATCCTGACATGGCATTAAGAGATTGGTCAGGTGGCTCAGGCCTCAAAGCTTGACCATGGGCTCTGCAGAAATCCTGCCTGTCTGGCTGTGATTGCAGGAGCTCGGTGAGGATGGGAGCTGTCCCTGGATTGTATGCGTCTACATACGGGTTTGGGATTGTGTTTGAAGTCAGACTAGGCACAGGCTGTGCTTTCATGGAAGAACAAATATTTCTGTTTCCACTGCCTGTGGAAAAGCCACATACTGAGTCTGCCTGGAAAATGAGTGTCTTTCCCTGTTGCTTGTTTTGGATGTCGTACTGGGGCAAAGTTCAGTTCAGAGATGCCAGCACTGCAGATTTCCTTCTCCCAGTGGGTTTGCTTTGGTCCCATCCTCACATGAAGTTGGAGCACGCCCATGTGCATGTAGGCCATTTGGCCTCTCCATGGAATTTCCACCATGTCCTTGTTATTAGGTGGCCTTGTGGCTAATGGCCTGTGGGCGTGAGAGCAGGCCGTGAATCTACTGCAAGTCTCAGGCTCTGTGAGCATGTTGATTTATGGATCCCGTCTCTAAAAGCTGCTGACCGCAGTGGTTGTGTGCTGCTTTCAGTTAGGAGTGATGCTTGCAGTCTGGAGTGGTGAATACAGGAGGCGTGAGGAGGAAATCCTTCCAAACACCAGTTCTCCTTCTTCAAATAGCCTTGGCCCCCAGTATCCCAAGCGGATGGAGCCTATGGCCCCATCTTCCCAAGAGAGGCAGGAGTTCCCCTGCACACATGGCTGCCATGCATATGTACAGATCATATTTTCAGTAAAAGCATGTTATGTGAGACCCAGACATCAGTTAGGTCTTATGTATCTGCCCAAATACTTCATAGGTGGATTGAAGCAGCATCTCAGCTTCGTGCTGACCCCCTGTGCTGGTGAGGATTTCCTCCCGGGGAAGCAAGCAAAGCCTGAGGGAGCAGAAACGTTAAGAGCCTTCATTTCACTTGGACAGTTGCTCGACTTTCTGCAGCATCTTTATCAGGAAAACTGGGAAAAAAAAAATCTATCTCCAGCTGGTACCTTGCGGTCTGGCTCCATGCAGAGCATGAGCCCTTCTCCCTGCTGCAGGAGCTGAACCCTGGGGCAGGATGGTCATGAACAGCTGAAGGCAGCTGGCAGCTGGAGCAGTTGGTATCAAAGCAGGGCTTGCTCTGTACAACATGGAGCCTGCAGCTTGTTGCATGCATGGGCTTCTGCTGAGGATGGGACACTGCAGCAGGCAGCACCCAATGCTGATGTGTGAGCATGGCACAGCAACCCCAGGAGTGCATCCTCCCTCATCTGGTGTCAGGAGAAAGGGCTTGAGGTGCCCTCCCACTCAAACTGGGGTCTGCAGGAACGATTTGAAATAAGTAATGTGAGCTTTGGTTTGGGGGAAAATCAGGGAATGAGAGTGAAAGAGAAGACTTCAGTGGGCACGTGGAGCGTGGGGGGAAAGGGAAGCAGTGGTGCGAGGTGGGGATTGAGCGGGCTGCTGAGGGAGGATTAGAGCACTAAGGGCTTCAGTATCTCTGAAATGAGAAAAAAAATCTGGTGTATTGTGCTCGTGCTCCTGAATGAAACTATTTTACAGTGGTTCTGCTAAAAGGTTTTAGCACCAGAGAGAGAATGGGAATGTTTCAATTCTCTTTACAAGGGTAGTCTATTTGTATTAATTCTTTTGTGTTGCATTGAAGGGAATTTCCTGGCAAAATGTCATTTGAAAGGATTATTTTAGAGTTTAAATGTGTCTTGCCAATCCCTTCTTTCTTTTCTTCATCTCTGAGAAGAGGAAAGGAATGTATGCTGAAATAAATTTTTGCTTCCTATCTATTCAGGGGCATGCGATTCAAAATTAATTAAAAAAAAAATTAAGACTTACAGGATGGAAAACATTTACTTCTGCAGTTCATTGCAGCTCAAGCAGTGTGTTGTATTTCCATCATCGCCGTTCGTCACGTGTGGTTTGAGGTTCTGGCACGCAGATTTACAGCCAGGAAAAGGTAGAAGCTTGGGCTGGATGCTGTCTTCATTAGCCCGTCTCGTCCAGTTCTCATTTCTCATCGACCGTCCTTGTGATGTCATGCTTACTGAGATTTGGATATATGTACATTCTGCAAACCAGTGATGAATTGTAAGTGAATAATAATTTTCATTTTGATTCTGTACAGAACTTTGACACACTGAAATTAGACTTTTATTGCATTCCATTTTTAATATATTTTAAAAAGAAAGGAAAATAATATGTAACTCATTGAATTTCATAAATGATTTTGTAACCGTTAGCGGTTGTAAAATGAAATAAGCTTGAGTGAGGAATAACAGATTCCATTGTATCACTTCTGGCAGAAGACAAGCAGTACTGCAAGATGTACTTTTCACAGATGCTGCAGTCTGGCAAAACTTTTGTCACAGGCTATCCCTCATTTCTTATATACTTGAGACCATACTGTGGTCTTTTAGTAGTTGCTTGCAAAGAGATGAAACAGTCAGGAATATGGCTGGGGCTTAGTGCCACCTAACCTGCTGGCTCTGGAACCTGAGGCTGTGGTCAGGGAGCTGCAGCTTCACAGCCCGGTTTTTAAATTAAGTGTTGGTATTTTGCCACTGTCCTTTTGCTGTGTTCAGTAACCAAGGATTGAGAGTGTGGTTGTGTAACACATTTGATTCTTAGGAAAATACTTTCAGCTTGCTTCTATATTGACATTCTCCTCTGATAACTTCTGGCCCTGCAGTTGGAGCAGGGGCCAGCAGCAGTTCTGTAGAGGGGCAACAATGGAGTCCTTGCTCTGACAAGGTCCCAGTGTCCTTCAGATGTAGGTACAGCTCCTGCCCTACCAAAATAAGGTCACCTGGTAAGTAAGCATGCTGTTCTCTACCAGTAAGATGCATTCTCTACTGTGTGTGTCCACGTTTTCCTTGTGGGAAGCTGTCTAAGCTTCACATCGGGTCCTGTCATTCAGGTAGGGTATCCTGTGTGGCATGGCTAGAGTTCTCATTTACCATAATAGCTGACTTTGGGACTTCATAGAATCATAGCATATACCGAGTTGGAAAGGACCAATAAGGTTCATCAAGTCCAGCTCCTGGCTCAGCACAGGACCACCCAAAAATGAGACCATATGACTGAGAGTGTTGTCCAGACGTTTCTTGAACTCTGGCAAGCTCGGAGCCACAACCACTGCCCTGGGGAGCCTGTTCCAGTCCCTGACCACCATCTGGTGAAGAACATGTTCCTAATATCCAACCTGACCCTCCCCTGAGGACTTAAAGCCTGCAGACAGAAAAGTTATTTTGGATATTTTCTTCAAAAAGCCACTTTTCCCAATAAATCATCATTTCCTCCCCACAGTAGGGCTGCAGACGCAAAGATATGTTCTTTACTGGCGCAGACATGGGACTATTGACTGATGTCCAGGAGATAGGACGCTACCCATTTTGCTTGTGATTTTTATGAAGTAATTCCTCAGCATTAGGAGAAAGAGTAAAAATATAGCCTGAAAAGTCTGAAATAGCCCAAGGCACTGCCGGTCCAGCAGCCACCCAAAACACAAGGCAACATTCTTCTGCTCCGGGGTCAGGTCTGCGCCTTGTGCTGGCGCGCATAGATGATGGTTGTTCAGTAACAGTGTGGCTGGGAAATTCCGTTGGGCTTTCATTCGGTGTTTATCAGAAAGAGCCATATAGAGCTGCATAAACCAAAAAAATACTTAATTTTAGGAGCAATTATTCAAAAAAAGAAAGAAAAGCAAACCAAAGGAAACTGTGCAAAATACGTTTTTGTTTCCAAGGGAAACAGTAATGAGAAAAAGCTAGGTCATTGTGGGGGAAAAAGAAACAACACATGGAGAGCCCTATTTTAGCAAGGACGCAGAAACAGAGCTTATCTTTTTGGGCAGCTTTGCCTAATAGATAAAGCCCTGGATTGGAAGTGGGTTCAAATCCCAGCTCTGCTAGAGAATTTCTGTCAACTTAGACCTGTCAGTTTGTGCCCTTGTAATTTCTTATTGCAAAGGGAAGATAACACGTTGTCCTCCAAGAAGTGTTCGCAGTTGAGGTGTCAGTGCCCACCCCTGCAGAGGCTGAAGGTTTGAGGACTGTGCCCATGTGTGGCAGATTGCCTTGCTCACTGCTGGGTCTCTCCTGACATGCTGTGATATTTCTCACCCTCCCCTAAGGACACAGCCCTTACCTGTACATGGCAGCACTCTTGAAGATGCCGTATGTTGCAAAATGTGTCCCCTCCTCACCCTTAGCTTCTGGGAAACCCAATGACTGTATTGGTAACTTCAGTACCTTCGAGCCAAGAAGCAGATGCTGATTAATTAAGCCTCGTGGCAGGCTTTTGAAATGGCTAATCAGCTTTTTGGTTGGTGAATTAAGCATGGCTCAGCATTATGCAGACAAATACAGTTCAGAGCACAAGCCCAGACATGGTCTCCAGTACTCCTCGCTCTGAGGACTCGGTGTGATGTTTCTCACGCTGCCAGCCACAGCAGAGAGGGGCTGGGTCAGGGTTACAGTAAGGATTATCAGAGTTGGGGAACCGAAAGTGATACGGAGGCTTCCCTTTCTGAATCAGCTGTCTTCAAGACCACAGAAGATGAAATCCTGTGTGCTTGGTGTTATGAAAGCTGAGGGTTTGCTGAGCCAAAGCTGAAATGATGACTAGCAGTGCTTGCTTTTCAGCTTTCGATATGATGCCACCACAGTCTTTATTTCTCCTTTTTCTGGTATGCGCTGTTTTCTGTAGGCTGCAGAACAGCTCTGGTGATGCAGAAATCTGTGTGCTGACCACGTTGTGGGTACGTTGGGGCTCATTTTAAAACACCTGAAGTTAGTGTTGATGTTGGGAGAGGTTGTGGAGAGCATCTGTTAGAAACAGGTCAGGCACCCGCTGATGGACCAGCCTTGTTGCCGCAGCTGTAACTGCCAGAGAGAGAAAACAATGGAATGAGAGCATCCGAGCTTGTTTAAAGCCCATTTAAATTCAGCATCTAAAGAATTTCCACTAGGAGTAAGCCCAAAGGAATGCAACACCTCAAAGCCTTCAGCTAAAATGAAGATGTCTATAAGACTCGTGTTGTAGTATCCCTCTGGAGGAAGACAGATTTTCTTCAGAATTAGAGTGCCAGGGTAAATACTGACTGACATTGCTAGAAAAACAAACTTCCTTTTTGGGTATTTTAAGGTGGCTGCTGGTTCCGCCAGTGTTTGTAGCATCAGAAGCACTTGTGGCAGAGCTGTCCCTGCCCCTACAGCCCCACAATCACCTGTGCATCTGCTTCATGAGCTGGACACCCTGACTGGGGGCTCAGGTTCCTCCTGGACTTCTCGCTGGTAAACCAAAGCCAAGCAGAGGCTTTGTGAGCTCCTAAGCATATTTCTGTTTTCAGATGATGAGCTCTTGATTGTCGATAGTGATCTTTTTGCTGATAGTGTTGTGGGGGTTTTTTTAAGCGTAATTACTGTTTAATTAGTTTCTAAGTGAAAGTTGTGGTTGAAATCAGCCTGTTCTGAAGAGAAGAGGGTTAATATTGCTGGTGCGTCTGTCAGTGACAAGTGACCAGAATGGTTGTAGTTCCATTTCAGAGGCTGTTCATGCCTTGGTTAACCACCCCAGTCTGAAACAAAGGCTGACGAAGGCCTCGCTGTTTGTATTGGCCACTGCTTTTGGTATCATCGAAGTATGAGAAAAAACATTTCATGCTGACCCTTGTGCAGAAGCCGCTGGTTAAGTTGGAGGCGACTTCAAAATGCAGTTACTCCCTACATAAAAAATGTACAGTGGAAAATAGCAGGTCAACCATGTGGAGAAATAAAGCCAGAAGAGACAGTATATTTTCAGTAGCAATTTAGTGCATGATTGATCTTACTGATAGTGTTAGTGTAGTGTTCATAGCTGAGTAAGCCCACTAGCAACAACTTGCTTGTAATATGTGTGCTGGAAGAAATGCAAAGAAAATAAATTAAGTTTTAAGTAAAATTTACATTTGTATTAGAAAATCAACATGTTAGAGTTTAGCATGCTTAACGTTTTATGAGAGCTAATTCCCTTTCCAAAATTGCTCAGTTTATGAGTTTGTTTTGCCCTTTCCTCCGATTCTATTGAAATCTTCAGTATATTGTTGTAGTATTGTTTTATTTTTAAGGTTAACACCTGAAAGGCAAAAACAATTACTTCAGATGCAGTCCACTCTGCCTGTGTGTTTGTTTTCTCATTAAATTCCCCATAAGGCTTCCTCCCTTCCCACCTACCTCTCTGACAGGACAGCAGATAGTCACATGTCCTTTTTGCCAGGGGATGCCCCAAAGCAGATGTCCCCCTTCTTCAGGGCACGCAGCAGCACCTGCCTGGGACACATGGCCAAGAAGCCATTCAGGGGAGTCCAGGCATAGCGTGGAACACCGACTGTACCTCCAAAGACACGATGTGGCTGGGGGTGGCTCCAACGCAAGGTGGTACGGCAGCCGCCATGCAACGTTGGGGTCTGGTTGTGCTCTCATCATGGTTTGTGGTTGAGCTCTGGTTTAGGTGTTTGCAACCCAGAACTCTTCCTCCCTGGTGATATGATGTGTAGAAATTCAAGTACGAAAGCTGTCAAAACCACCTGGCAGTGGGTGAGAGAGATTTCTCTCCTCACCCTGCCCTTTCTTTGACAATAACTGTGCTGTCACACACATTTCTGAACAGCAGCCGTAACCCTAAGGACCACGTTCAGAAAGGCTGCAACAGAGGTGACAGCCTCAGCTGGCATCTTCCCTTCTCCAGCCCTTCCCCGAGTGCTGCCCTTTGTAGTGGAGGTGCTCACGGTAACCACCAGCGTTGAGCTTTGTGAAATCATCACCCCCATATCCGATTGTCCCTTTTCTAGCACGCAGCTTCTTTTACTGTCCAGACCAAAACAGTGGCTCTTACTTTCCTTCCCATCCCCTGTTAAGAGAAGATGTAAAAACTGTTCCTGTAACAGCACTGATTCCAGCAGTGAGGTAACAGTGGGCAGCAGTAAGAGGTTCCATTCTCTCTGCCTGCAGACCTTCAGAATTCAGGCCACTGTGCTACATTTCAGTTTCCAGCTGTTGGTATCTGTGTTCAGAGAAAGAATGCCAGACTGTCTGAGGTTGGCAGGGACCTCTGGGTCCAACCGTTGTTCAAGCCGTGGCACCCAGAGCAGGGTGCCCAGGGCCATGTCCAGACAGCACTTTACCATAGTGCTGGCGGGTTCATTTCTGCAAAAGCAGGGTTCTCTCTTGGCGTACCAGTGATCCCATTTGGCTGAAGGTCTGCTGGAAGTTATCTTTTCCTCCCTCTTTGGACTTTTGTGAAGCACTGAGATTTGGTACCTCTTTGCTGTAGTCTGTTAAGTTGCTGTTGCTAGCTCTGCTGGAAGACTGACTTGTAGAGCAGTTGGTGAACTCTTTGTGTACTTCTGGGTTATTGTCCTAAATATTTAACCTGCTAGTAAAAATAGGTTTGCCCCTAAATCCAGACAGTAGGTTGGAAAGGTTAAAGCACAGTGTCCCTTTGCTTCTGCTGGGAGCATGTGTGTGTTCAGGTTTGGAGTTTGGCGTGGCCCTGAAGCTTCTAGGAGAGGTCCTGGTGCCTCGTAAATCTTCATGGGATTAGGCAGAAGTGAGGCTGAGCACGCTGCAGCCTGTATGAGCCCACATGGGCTGAGCTCCTTGTCAGCAGTGTGACTGGTTCAAATCTGATCTCCAGTGGGGGTACAGAAGGCAACAGGAACAGAAAGCGTTCAGGTCACTGGCTGGAGGATATGCTTAAGCCTGATCCTTGTTTGTAGGTACAACAAAAATTCAAAGGCCAAAATACTGATGACAGTACCTTGGAGCACAGAATGGACCTGGTGTTGGCTAGATACAGACAGCCTTAACTTTGAAATAACCTTTTGTGTTTTCCCTGGTGGGTTATATCCAGATATTGTTTATTTTACCAACCCTTAGGTTTGCAACTGTTTTATGCTGGGGCAGTTTCTTTGGATCCCGACAGTAGCTGAACTAGGATCTCTAGATAACGCTGCTCCAGTGTTTGCATACAAGCCTTATGTATTTCCGTTTTACTTGGGAGGATATGTAGTGTTTGAGTATGTATTAGAATATCGTTATGGGTCATAAATTGTTGTTACAGGCTGTTACGTGGTGCCTTGGATTTGCATGCCCTGGACTGATACATAAAATGAGTGATCATGCACTGAGTAAATTTATCCTACCACTGTTCTTTTGTGAAAGGACAGACCTGATGTTGCATGCTGAATTTTGCATGTGGTATGTGCAGCTAGTCTTGTTTCATAATAACTTACTGTAGAGCCATTTTATAGCAAGGTGTTACCTTGTGGCCTCGTAACAGCAAGTTGGTGCACCTTACTTAGCCCAGTGGCAGTGGTTCTCCTGAGACAGCATTCTCAGGTTGAAATTGATGGTTTATACAATAGGCTCTAGGCTGTGTTCAGTTCTTTTTGTGTTATTTCCTCCCCCTTTCACTCACAAATGACTGCTCTATCATTTTTCCTCAGTACAGAAGAAAGTGAGTTATTTCCTTTGGGAAGCATCTTCTTGCACATAAAGAAGTGAGTTTGAGTAGTTCTGTTTCCTGCTGCTATACTTCCATCACCAGATCAGCTCCTATTTTGCTTCTGTAGTCTCCCTTTTCAGATATGCCAAACCTGGCATTGGTGAGCTGAGAATATTACAGGACAAGTTCATCTATGCCTGTTCTAAAGAGAGGTGTAAAGAGTAGATGTAAGCCTGTTGCGTCTAGATAACAGACCCAGGTAAGTGGCAGTTAGGTGCCCCTGGCATGTCATGAAAGTAGGGTGCCTTGGTGAGTGTTAATTCCACTGATAATTTATTTCAGTATCAGTATACAAGATGTGCCAAGATCTGTACATGAACACGTATAACATCTCTGTATGAAATGTTGGAAGTACCTGCTTGTAAAGAAGAGTTCGACTTGCTCAGAGTTAGTCTTGTGAAGTGTGAGCATCAGGATGGGCATTGACACTCCTGTCTGAGGTGGTGAGAAGAGGGAGAAGCTGCAGAGGCAGTCATGCTCTCCTCAGGCTAGGTCCGTATGGTTTACACCCAGGTCACTGTGGCCATGGTTAGACGGAATGAACTGGCTTTGGGGGAAGAACTGCCTTTATAGCTGGCTTTCAGATGGTGCCTGGTTTTCAGATGGCTGAAATTCAGTGGCAGGAGTTTCATGGGTAATGTCTCACTCCAGCAACAGTCCCTAATGAAGTTCTAGAATTTTATTTAGCAGCTTTGTCTCTCATCAGATAATTTGGATGTATAAACTGTGGATACTGTGACTGTAATTGTGTCTTGCCTTTACAATGTGTTATTCTGAGACAACTTTAAGTACATTTCTCTTGCCCAGCCTCACTGCATCTACGTGTGCTTGCTGTGTTTAGTGGAGCTTTTCTTAGAGAAGAACATCTACAATGTGTGGAGCAGAAAATGAACAGAAGGACATTCCTAAAACGTCTGTTGTGAAGGGAAAGAGAAGTATTTTCTGTGAAGAATGCAGCAAAAATTAACAGACCTACAGCAAATCGCCGTGTGAAATGTGCTGCCTTTAAGAGGTTTCAAAAGACCAAAGGAGATCATGGAAAACAAGTAATTCTGCTAATGTAGGACGCAGCTTAGCCTATGAAAGTTATTAGTTTTTGGAAACTTTTTGTAATCATGTAAAACTCTTTCCTGTATCATCTGGGACTTTTTTTTCCCCTTTCTTGGCTTGCTTTGCATGCGTAGCCTCTTTTATTTGGCGTGAATAGCAAGGTGGCTGAAAGAAAGGGCTTGTTCCAAGGAAGGCAAAGCAGACCTTTTCCAAAGAGAAATGTAATGGAGAGAAATGGAAGGTAGAGTTTTGCCCCACTTTAGGAAATTGCATAACCTAAAGGAGCTGATGTGGCAAGTGCTGAAGGAACAAGAGACAATCATGCTAAATCAGATGCAGGTGCAAGGAGATAGTTGAACTTTGCCCAGAGTCATTCAAATGAGTCATATGTATGTGTCTGCCTCCTAGCAGCCTGAACTAACAAACTTTAAGAACTATTATCTAATTAAGATAACAAGGCATTTGAGGAAGGATCTTTCCCATCTGGATGATTTTATTGGATCTGCTAAACTGTATGACTTCGTTAGCGGTAGCCTGCCTCAATTGAAAGCCACAGCTGGAGGAAGTAGATGGAAGAGGTGGCCTGGAGTGAGCTCCAAATTGCAAAATCCAGATCTCTTTCTCTTCCACTCTGAAAGGAGAAGAGTCTGGGCACATGCTTGGCTGGGGTGTTATTTGTTCGGTAGTCATCTTACTTTAATGGTCAGGTTCTCTTCTGCAGTTGTCAAATGTTAGGGTAAAAATAATGGATGGAAAATTGTTCATTGTGTCCTGAGTTTATATGGATCAAAGACACTTGTACATATGTGAGTGTGTGTGAACTTCATTTTCGCCCGAGGAGAAGTCAGATTTCATGTCAAGCCCCATGGGAGTGGGGAAGAGGTACTGCTGGGGGATGTGAAACAGCACACATCAATATGTCCAATCTGTATTGACAAAAACATTCAGTATGCCAGTCAGAATACAGTCTTCTCCCTGAGACAGAGCACAGCTGTCTGCTGCTGACTTGAGAGGTGTTTATGAGCAAATAAATCTTTATCTTCTTTCTATCTGCTAACATGGATGCACTAAATCAGTGGTAAGATGTAGGAGCAAGGCATGAGAGCGTGTCTGACAATGGTGGTGTTTTGCTGAAGAAGTTAACTTCTTGCTTCTTCAATAAGTCAACTTCAGTACTGTTTTTCTTAGTATTTGTGTAATATTATTAATACCCAGAAAGGGAAGACTTAGATTTCTAGATATTGAGTCAGACTATGACCTCTCTGGAACATTTTTGAAGTAATGATCCTAGGATGGTCCTGGTCACCAATGGAGAGGCAAATGCACCAGGGAGTCTTCTGCCTCATACGTCCTGTGGTTTGTGGTCTGCTAATTAGATCAGCTGGTTTATTTCAACTGAACAGAGATTTGCATGCTTACAAAGGAAGGTATGGCCGTTTCCCTGCAAGAAGATGGCAATTCTGAGTCAAGTATTGCTCTTTGCTGGTGGTATCTTCACGTGGTGAAATGATGCATCCTGTTACTTGTCAAACTCCTGTGTTACGTCTGATAAATACCAGAGGTCAGGTGTAGAAGACTGAAATTAAAATACAAATTTGCAGCCATTTATGAGTGGAATATGGACGATTGCTTTCAGTCAGAGAGAGACTGGGTATTTAATTGATAGGAGATTATTGCAATTTAAACACTGATTGTTTTGCTTTTCCTTTCATGTTGGAATATGTGGGAAAAGGGAAAAGTTCCCTGTGGCGACTTGAGCACGAATATATCTATATTTTTTCTTCTTCATAACTCCTCGCTGCTAATTATTGCTGGATCACCAACGTCTGCCACTGTTTGCATTAAGAATGTACCTGTGTTGTTCTGGAATGTTGGTTTTTTTTTTCCCTCAAGCTCTATATAGGCCATGGTTTCACTGGTCTCCATGCAAAAAGAAAAATGACAGTCATTAGCTAGGCTTCTTTCTAAGCTGGGGGGCCATAGTCTGGCTACATTCCCTCACTTCTTTTTGTGTCCTTCCATCTAAAACAAAAACTACGGCATTCTTATGACAGGCAAATTTAATTCCCTGGCATTACACGAGGCTCCTTCCTCCAGCTGCTGGCTCTTCAGAAAGCAGCTCAGCGTTTAGGACGTTCATATTATATGGTCCTTGGCTGTGTTACTAATTTCCCATGATCTCTGCAAAGGAGCAGTATTGTCTGATTTGGGATGCGTTGCTTAGAACATGAAGTTGCCATTCCCTCCAGGACTGCACAGGAGGGAAAATGCTGTGCCCTGTGGCTGGGGTTTTTTGGATTGGTACTTTGCTGTCAGTGTAAAGTTTTATAAGTTCCTTTTGTGCATTTACTGCACTAATTTATTTTACTCTTGAATCCATCCATTCTTAAAGATACGTGGAGAATTTCTTTTACACTAATTAAAAACATATAACATGGGCTTAGACTAAGCCAACTGATGCAAGCTTTTTAAAACCGAATTGATTTTCAGCTGTTTGTGAGAAACAAAATGGGTAAAAAGGAACTATTCATTTTTTGGCGCTCTCCTTCACACACGCTGATAAATTTGACTACATTGTTTCTTTTTAAAGAAAAAAAGTCTGGTTTGTCATTTTGTAAAAGATTTGTCAATTGTTGCTCCTAGCCAGAAGTTTGTTATGAGATAATCTGTTTGGAGAAGCTGGAAAAGAAGTTGTCTTGTTTTATAGAATGTAAAGACACCAGTGAAGGTGGTTTGGGGCTGCAATAGGTAACGTACCTCTTGTTTTCATCACCATTAATTTAACCCTAATTCTTCTGTTAAAGGTTTAAGATGGATTTAAATGTAACGTATGATACATTAAACAAAAATCACAAATTCTTGCAGTGAGAACAGTAAATTACAGATTTACTACTAAATAGAAATGCATATTGAATTTTTTGCTCTGTAGTTGCTGGGCTTTTTTATGACACTGCCACCAAATGCTGAAATTGATGGAAGTTTAAAGCTCTCGTCACCCCTGAGAACTTGATTAATCTGGATTTATACTCAAACTGTGCCTTATATCCTTGTTTCAAGTGAATTTCTGGAACACAGGTTTCTTCTAGGCTGTCCACTGAGCCTCTTCCTGAGGGTTCAACTCTGAGTAAAGTGAACGTGACAAAATCCGTCCTCTGGGGCTGGAAGTGGTAAGGAAAGAGCCTGGACTACTTGTGCAATGAAAGGGAATTCAGTAAGAGGTTCCGAGTTCTCTCCAAAGAATTTGTTAAGTTTCCTAGGAAAGGCCAGATACTTGTTCCTAAAAACTGTTAATTGGGTTTAATATGCTTGCAAACAGTCATGGAATTGGTAACAAAGAACTGATGGAGCGGATGGACAATGCCTTGTTCTGAGCTTCAGGATAAATGACAGTCCCATGCTCATTATGAACTGCTGGGGTGTTTCTCCATAGTTAAGGTTGGAACTAGTTTCCCATTGTATTTTGTTTCATCAGGTTATTTGTTTTGTTGTATGAGAAAACTTGGATTCAAGGATGTCCTTTGTCAGCTAACTTTATTTTTAACAAAGCTTTTCTTGTGTGTTTTCAGTGCTAATTGAGGTCCACCAGTGGCTATATGATTTAATGGTCTTAATAGGAATCTACGAGCGCAAACAAAACAGAACACTATAAATCACAGCATGCGCAGGGAAATGTAATTCTCTCTCTGTGGAGAGGTAAACAGCAAAATTACTGAGCTGTGTTGTATTGCATTCTCTGCAGGTCATCCAAAGAACTGGGATTTCAGATTTATCCACTTTTGTGAAATAATGTCACATAAACTGAGTCAAGTGTAAATATCAGTGACTTCTTTGTTTCCTTTGTGTGGCCATAGCCAGTGCTGCTGCTGTTGGAGACCTGCAGCTGCTTACGGTGCTGCGGCAAGCTTACACACAGGTATGCAGCCGGTAATGGAGCTGAGCACTCTTTATGGCAAATACTGTTTTAAAGTCATTGAAGATAAGTTGTTTTTAAACTATCCACCTGCCTGTGATTCTGGTAACCAAGGTAACTTGCACATGATATTACATGCAGATGCCTTACTTTTACTGGGACAGCCTACTTTCTATTTCATTGTCAAGTAGGTGGCAACCATGTAGAATTTTTTACATGAAGATATTAAGAACTGCTGCACAATTACTAGTCTTGCTGGGCGTGTGAAATACAGTTCTATTAATCTGTTTTTAAACATTCTATATTTTATTTATGAACTTATAAAATCTAATCTTTATCTCCTTCTACCAGTAACGCAAGTTCAAGATTTAAATAAAGATACACAGCAAACATATTCACAGATGTATACCAGTAATGGTCGTAGCTGAATCGGTGCTACTTCCCATCTTTTCTCTTCCGACGTTGTGAGCTAGAAATCTAGGATGCCATCTCAGACTAATTGTACTGCTGGAGTATATGCATTGTACCTGGCTGAGGGGCGTCTTTTCATGTACTGAGAGATTTAATTATCAATATATCTCTTGACAGCATTTCAAGAGTGGTAGAGAACAGAGTAAGTGTGCTATTTTTAAAGCTGCCATTGATATCTTCAAAGTCCATGGGATGTTGACAAAGCATAATCTTACGTAAAGTTCCAGGGTATGATATTGAGAGCTACTATCAGACACTGAGTAAAGCAAAAAATTATTTGCAGAAGCAAGGAAAGAAGCTGTGGAAGGCAGGTTATTCCTTCTTGGGATAATGTGTCAAGAGGTATGAGCTTTATTGCTGTTCTTTGCATCTTCCTGTTACCTTATACTTAGAACAGCCTTCTGTGTCTCCTGTGACACCCCTTTCTGAAGGGAAACCCATGCCTTGTGTGAGTATCAGTTTCTGGATCTGGTCAGCTGCTAACCCATGTTAGCCCACATGCTGCTTCTTTCTCCGCACTTGGAGATTTATGGAATAAGAAGGCAGTCAGTTGCTCTAATGGGAGTGATACAAGTGATACATAGGGTGTCCCTTCTGGGCTGGGTGCAGCCCAGTGTCTGAAGAGCAGTTCTTGTTCTGGCTGCAGTCAGCACCGAAGGATGTACAGGTGAGCCAGAGCTTCATTTTTTGGAAGAAAAGTTGCAAGTTGTTTCTTTGTTGTGTTCTTTTGGTTTTCTTGTTTGTTTGTTTGTTTTTTAATTTGTGTTAGGAAGAAGTGAAATTTCATATTAATGATGATACAGATTTGTATCTGGAATAATACTGGGGGAAGCTGGGGGAGATACAAGTTAAAAAATGGCCAACTAAATAAACGAGGACATTTCCAGTTATGGATGCAAAACCAGAAGCTAACGCTTGAAAGCAAAGAATCACAGCTGCTTTCACTGAAGTGTGCTTTATGTTGTAATATCACATGTACAGTCCTTGAAACAAAATGCAATAAACCTTCTGCCACATATCTTTTGTTCCAGTAACGTAATAAACCATTTAGGATTAACATTTGTAATGTGGTGCTGCTTACTGGATTGAAGTGTCGCTGCCTAAAATGTGCACGTGCGTTTGCTGTCATTCCTCACTACTTATGTGCAAGTGACAGCCTTGAGTTGTTGGCACGCAGCTCTGACCTGCTCACGCTGCCTTAGTGTGGACATGAAATTCCTCTGCTTCATTTGCAAATATTTTAGTTTTAAACCACAAAAGCATAACCAATTTTTTTCATTGAAATGCTTTGATATGGTAATGATCAAAATATGCTGTGATTCCAAATGAGGTATACAAACTTTCTTGTTCTTGGCATGAAAATATTACTCTCTGGAAACACCTTCTGTGTCAAATGATGGATATGTTCCTGTGATTTATGTAAGTGATTGTCAGGAGGTTTTGTGGCTCATCCAATTTTAGCAGTCAAGTACTCTTTCCTTGTCACTTATGACACACTTGATGAATTTCCGTGATTAGCTAACATGCTTCATAATTGTCAAAACTTTGCAATGCTATTCCTTAGAAATATTGAGAAGGGCGAAGTCTGTACTGCCTCTCATTTTTTTCTGTACAGACACTCTTTTTTTTTTTTTTTTTTTCCTAATTTTTTTTTTTTTTAGCCGGTACATTTACCCTGTCTAGTAATCTTTACATACCTCTCCGTTTGCTGTACTTAATGCTCCCTCACATACATGTTTTGTCTGTTTGTCAGGGAACAATTGTGCTATTCTTTACTCAGGCGCAGTAATACCTGGGTGCTGGAATTCTCCAGTTGTGTTTAATGGGACTATTTTGGTAGCAAGACACTGCTACTAAAAATACGACACTGAGATTTTCTCTTTGTTGCTTTGTTGGATTTCGCAGAGAAATGCCCACACCCAATGTTTTCATACACCCTCGGCCTCCATTTGATGTCAGCATGCGCCTCGCTGCTTTGCTGCGCAGGCCGTTAGTGCCAGCACTGAGGAGAACGATGGAGTACGTCCTTGCTGTCACCGCAAAGGTGGAGTTGTTTGTGGTGTCTTTCATAAATCTTCACGTTTGCAATTCAGTGATTTCGCCTTTTGTGGCTCACATGGCCGGTAATGGCCAACCTCTGCCCCAAGCAGTGCGGCTCTGGGAAGGACCCTGCTGTTACGGGCGTGAGGCCGGCTCCTCGCTGACACTTTCTCCCCCCTGTCACTTATCTGTCTGCCATAGCTGGCGTTAATTATAGTACAGGAAACTGAAAATGAAGGGAAAATGCAAAGGAGCTTCCCAGCCCTGTTCTCAGAGGGGACAGAGAGGGGCTCATGTGCTGGTGCCGGCTGGGAGGCACGTCTGAAGGCAGTGCTGGCTGAGGGAGCAGTGAACAGCACAAACAGTTAACACTCCTTGTTTCTGTTTATGGGGGCCTGGAAGTGCAGCCGTGTTTGCCTGGGGGCTGGGGAAGTAATAGCAGGGAGATGGGAAAGGCTGCTGCAAGGAGACAGTAAAGGTTTCGAATTAAAGGCATGGGGCCAAACTGCTGTAAATCGAGTGCCCAAAATGCTAGGGGATTTTTGGAAAAAGGAAGGAAAAAGGGAGAGTTCTCCTCCTCATGAGGAAGGCAAAAAGCTGGGGCTATGCAGAAAGCTAGGTCCAAGACATGTCTGGGAGGGCAGGGCTCAGCTGGGGCTGCTCCTGCTGAGGGAAACGCTGCCTGGTGCCCCTTCCATTTCAAACCTTTCTGTGAACTTAAGTCTTACCTTTAATTTGCCTGAAGGAAATGCGAGTCCACTCTTCCTGTGTCTCATTATTGCCTCAGTGTAGCAGCAGGAGCATTTTATCTTCTGGAGGCAGTGGCTGCAGTGCTGGGGGGAGGATGCCATGTGGCACGGGGAGTGCGGCGTCCATCAGGAGCTCTGCAGATGTGAGGCAAACAGTAAATGCAGCCGTTGTAACATGGTTGACCTTGGCCCGTGTTTGTGCCAGGGATGGCAGGAAGTTACTACTTGAGCAACTGGTGCAGTGCTTCTTGTTGCTGAAATAGCTTTATGGGATTTTCATGTTTTTTGCTTTTCTTTTCCTGGGTGTAGTTTTGGAATTGAAACCTTTGTCCTTGGAAAGTCTTCACAAAAAAATAAAATCTCTCTGAGATGAGAAACCAGTAATGTGCTTTCTGAATTGCTTACATAAATAACTAGAAAACTCATTTTCTTGTCTCTTCAAAGCATCACATCTCGGTATATCAGGGGCTGCGTGGTGTTCCAGGCCAACCCCCATAGTCATCCAAAGGTCGGTGTGTAAATACACCGTTGGTTTGCAGGAAGACTGTGATGGTGAGACCCATCAAAACATGCTGTGAATGAGCGAAAATACTTCTGCTGGTCTCTCCACTTCCTCCACTACTTCTCCCTTTCTGCAAGGTCTGGCTTCCCTGTATATTCAGCAAAAGAGCACTGTATGTTTTCACTGGGAGAATGGCACCTGTGGAAATTAGCCCAGGCGTCACACAGTGTGGTTGCTTGCTGTGTGGAGAAGGGGCACCAAAATATTTTTAAGACTCTGAATATTCACAATAAAAACTGAAAATGAATATTCATACTAAAAACTCATAGTTGCTAATTCCTGGATGGCTGCTGATCAAAGCCTTGGAAGTATGGTTTAAGCAGGGATGAATTTATGGCAGAGCTGGCTCCTTCTGAAAATTCAGCCCAGTGGTGGTTACCACATTGCAGGACACATAGTGTAAATGTGAGAGGGAGGGGAAGTATTTTAAAGCATGTAGAACAAACACCAGTGAACAAACAAAGGCTTTCTAAAACCCAGTAAATGAGGTTTGATTTTGATGCACCTGACTGCAGATGTTATTTTGAAAGCTGTCACTTTAGCAAAGGAAGGAAACGAAGTCCCTGTAGGTGATTTCATCATCAAAATTGGTTTTGCAGGAACTTGAAATAAATGTTAAAGAGAAGTTCTCATTTCTCTATTTAAAGGCTTGGCTGCACTAACAGAGCTATCCGACAGCTCTGCAGTACTGGTATGCACCCACTGAAATGTATCCCGTGCAGTGCATGAAAGCCTGCCTTTTGTGCCCTGGCAGGAGTGGCCGGGCGCCCGGACGCAGGCTTCTGTCACCTTGGCATTTAGGCAGGTCACTCACTGCCCTGAGACTTCAGAGGGAGCTTTCTGGTTGCCTTTGCATTCCTTGATAATTCCCCAAAAGCCCACTCCCCTGGGCGATTGATCACAGGGCTGCTATCAAGCGAATTCCTGGATGACACATGGTGTCAGCTTTCCGCATACGCTTCCTCTCCACCCCAGCACGGAGGCAGGCAGCCGTGCCTATGCATGCAGGCCGCTTGGTTCCGCAAGCCAGGGCAGCGGGTGACCTGTGGCCATCCCACAGTGCACTGCCACTGCTGAGTTGCCAGCTGGATTGCTGGTATGTGCCACACTGGGTAGCTGAGAGCTTTAGGCTGCATTGAGCCGCACCCAGAAGGCCTGCCTGCTTGGTGCATTCCCACCTACTGCAGTGCATCCAGCAGCACCTTTCTCATGCCCTAGTGCCTGTGTGCACACATACATCTATGCATGCATTAATCTCCAAAGCCTTAATTTCCAGCGGGGTCATAATCTCCAGTTTCCTTTGGCTGGCTGGCGAGTAGATTTGAGGCCTTTTTTCAGCAGGTCACCTGCAGGACAGCCAGCCAGCGAGAATTTCCCTAGTCCTGCTCTGCAGGTGACCTAAATCTTTTCACCTGACTGGGTTTTCCTGCACAGCAGTGACACATCTGAGATCCTTCCCTGCTCAAGCCTAGGTTTCTCTCTTGAGCAGACATTACCAAATTTGTGTGGAACACTGGAACCTGTTTGGTGACCGGAACCGTAGCTCCCTGGGGACTGAGCTGGGACCAGCACCGCTGCCTTCAGCTATTGGCCTTCCTCCACTCAGCACCATGATGGTGTTCAATCCACAGCTGCTAATCCTCTTGGACTTCCCCATTCTTCTCACATTCCATATTCATTCAATCTTGCATTACGTAAATTGCAATATATATTAAAATACCCAAGTACTTTAGTCTGGCAAACATCATGTTATGGGCTGTGGGAAGTTGGAAGTTTCCCTCCGTGTTCATAGTAGTGACGTTGGCCCTGGAAGGTGTTTTTGCCCATCATGGCCACTCTGGCAGATCATGGCAGATGATAAAGCTCTGTTACAGTGATAGATAGCAATGGGAAGAGTCAGATACAGAATACTTTTTCCCAAATACATGATAGAAAGTGAGGCTAAAGCTAATGAATCACAAGATTCACAAGAAAGTCAGTGATCGGCTTTTAAGAGCGATGTTTGCTGCTGGAAAATCTGGATAAGCAAACCAGTTAGTACTTATGAAAGAAATGAATTAGATTTTTGTATATGAAATTAAATTGATTTTTCTAATGCTTACAGAGTTTGTTTCTTGGAGAATCACTTGGTTTTCCTGATAATTAAAGCAGTTGGGACATGGGCTACAGCATAGTGGTCTCTATGTAGAGGACGTAAGAGGTGGGATGTGTAGAAAGGTGGGTCAGTGCTGTGCTTTTAGGTGAGACTGTTACGTTCTTTGCTGGGAGCTGAGCGTGGTGGGAGGAGGCACCTTCTGCTGAGAACACCTGTAAATAATACTAGGGCTTTACTAATAATTACAGTTATGTTAAAGTTGTCTTTCTTCTGAAGACTTTTCCCTGCCGTCAGAAGTTTTGAATTCTGCCATTCTGTGTGGTTTTCAGCACCTCCGTCTTGACCCTCACTTGCAAAATTCCTCCAGGCAAACCGGAAAGCTCACCTGGAGCTGGCCTGGGGATCTGTGCATGTGAAAGGCTCCTTACTGGGTGCCTTGCTGGGCAGTGTCAGAGTGCTTTAGGACTCCTCAGATGGAGCAGCCAGGAACCTGAAGGCAAATCAACCTCAGTCAGTGAAATCAAAGTACGTAAATTAAAATGTGAATGGTTTCATCCAGGTGTGAAGTGGCCTTTAGAAGTACTGGCAGGAAAGAAAGTGGTGGGAATTGGTTTTCACATTCTGGAGCACTGTCAGTTTGTACCTTTTAGAAATCCCTATTAACTCTTGTTTTACCCATAAGCTTAATAAATACCTATTTACATCACCAGGCTAAATATATGAGCTGAAGAACGTGCATTAGAGAAAAATCTGAATAATGGCAAAAGAAGTCTTGGGTCTCTCTGCCAGTCATTATATAGTGAGTCAGCTTGGATTCTCGCGATCAGGTACAGAGATGCTGAATTTGGGGTCCCCCACATGGCTTCTGTGGGAGAGCTGCAGAGGGCCGGAGCTGGCCAGGCGGAGCCGGATGGTTGGGGCAGCCGAGTGCCTGCCCTGCCGCAAGTTTATGGCCATCTGCTACAAGAAAGGCTCAAGAGGTGGTATCCAGAGTGACAGTTTACATTCAGGAAGTTCTCACCAATTAAGGGCTTTCTTTTTAATGAAAGTTTGCTTTTGCATAGTGAATGATTTATGGCGGGGTTTTAAATGTATTGCTTTGACTATGCCTACACACTTTGAACACCCTAAATAAAATCAGAAACCTTTGAAACAAACTCATAAATATTGTCTGAGCATTCAGAATATATTGCCTTCTGGAGGATGTGTAATGTAGTTTATCACCAAGCAGTTACAGGAAGATATTTGAACTATGTAGATGTTGTTACTTAAACCTCCAGTAATATAATTATTCCATTAGTTACTGAATCCTGAAGTAACCTTCAGCCCCCGAGATCTGAAGTAGTTCATGCCAGGGGGCATGTGTTGTATTTTAGACAAAGCAAGCTATTTTAGACAAGGATTAGTTACCTGTCTTTTGTCTAAAGCCTTGCAGTTGTATATTTGGATGGAAAAAAAAAGATTATTATTTTCTGCCTGCTCGTATAACGCAGTGAAATTTTCTTACTGGATTTTTGGAAGCATAAATGAAACACAGATGATGAGAAACTTCCCCTTCCTTCTACCCTAAAACTGATGTGGCAGGAGCAGAGCCATCAGCAGATGCTCTGGGGTAGAAGAGCAGCACCGCTCACGCAGCTGCTGCACCGTGCACGGCAAGTCACCAGGAGTGCCCATACAGAGCAGACCTGTGCACGTACGGCAGATCACTGGGTGAGCCGTCTGCCTGCTGCCAAGCTTAGTTTTCAGAATGGAGAGGGACATGGCACGTGAGACCAGCTGGCTGCCACTGGGCCTGTGCTGGCCTCAGTGTGACTGCAGGGCCACCAAATGAGTTGCGGGCCTGTTGGGCAGTGTCTGCCTGTGCTGCAGATGTGGCTGCTTCCCTTCGGACTGGGCGAGCTGTGCCACAGGCAGCCTGGGAGCAGCAGCTGGGTAATCTCCTTGGTTCCTCTGTGCTGTGCCATTTCCGTGCCAGTCCTTTCTGAAATGGTTTAAGCCATGGAATAGAAGTGAGGGGATAAACGTACCAGAGGACTTCATCAAAAGCTTGGGGCTGAACTGTTTTTGGGCTTTTGTGTAATAGATACTCTTCATAGTGGGTAATGACAAAATGGTATTCCAAATGGGAGTCCTTACAGAGTTTTGTCCTTTATCCCAAATTAATTATTGATGTGAGAGAAGGGGCAACACTAAGAGAGGGCTTATTTCATAAAGAATTATCTTCTTCTTAAATATTCTCATTGCAGACTCTAATTTTATTTTACTTTGAGCACTGGCTAAGTAACTTTATATCATTCATTGATCCTGTTTTCTTGAAGCATTTGCATGGTCCATTGCTTTTGATTTGTTAAATAGCATATTTGAAGTCCTATCAAGCACCCCCATTCAGGAAAGCTGTGCCAGCCATTCGTAATTTTACTTGATATTAAATTGTACAAGTTGCCTTTGAAAAAAGCAGCTTGTAGGGCTGCGTTCTCCATGATTCTTTTGAATCTCTTCCAGAATTGTAGTTGAAATGCATTTCTGGTTCTACCTGAAATTTTAATTCTGTGACATTTGCATTCCTTTTTGTGAGGAGGGGGTCCACGTGCTGTGGAACATCCTGAGAGCAAGGAGTTAGTAGTACGGCTCTGTTTCCCTCTGATGGAATGCATCTTTGGGTATTTGGATACATAGTGGGTGATAGGTGGATGGTTGGACTAGATGATCTTAGAGGTCTTTTCCAACCTTAGAGATTCTGATTCTAATCAATTCTGACAAGAGATGGAAAAATTCCGGGTAGTCTTTGAGTTCTCTTCAGTAACTCAAATTTCTGTGTGACTTTTTTTTTTCAACTTTTGAAGGCAAACAGTCTGATAAGAAGAGTATAAACAAGTGCCCAGGTGGAAGACAGCTGTTTTCTTGTGTTCTCGCATTCTTCTTGGAGACTGAAAGCAAAATTCACATGCCTTCCATGTCAGGTATTAGAACATGTATGTGCAAGATGCTGTTGGAGGAGACAAACCAAATCAAGACTGGGAACTGCTGCACTGCCAATTAATTCTTCCTTTGATTCTTTGCTGTCTCTCACTACATAGACTGAGACATTGCTGAATTAAGATCCTGGAGATAAATATTTCTTTGGCAAGTGTCGAGAAATTTAATTTTAAACTTAGAACTGAAAACATTCCTATTAAACAAATTTCTCTTTCTTCTTATCCCATGCTGTGCTCTGTGCCCATCTTTTGAACACTATGATTGTTGTTTGGCAATTTATTTTTTTTAGTTAGTGCAGTTATTGCAGTGCAGGTTTGCATACAGCCATAATCTGACCTCAGCTACCCAGAGTTTTACACTGCATGGCACTGATTTCCTTTCTACTGATGCAAATTCTTTAAGCACACAGTTGCCACATTTTCAGTGCAGCTGGAAACCTTTTCTAAACTTAAAGTGCTTGTGGGCGGAGGTTGTCTTTTATTCTAGACTTGTCTGGAGTTGTGGGGTTGTTGGTAAACACTTTCATTTCCTTTAGGTGTAGAGGACTAAACCACGGCAGCACCACAGTCCAACAGGAATTAACAGACATTTTCCCAAAGAGCTTCTTATCTTAGTGTCAAAATTTAAAGCCTTTCTTCTTCTTCTTTTCAGTGAGAGGAATCACTCCTTCCTTCCCCACCCCACTCTATGCACTGTCAGCCTTGGTAAACTGTAATTATGATACATTCTCCTATCCTTGGTAATGTAGTTTCTTCTCTCTTTAGTGAAGTACTTCTGCCTCCTCTAACAAAGCACAACCTTTGTTGGTGCCAGGGAATCTGCGGTTGGTTTCCAGGGGGAAACTTCCATAGCCGAGAGTGAGCATATAATGTCTTTTTTTCCTTCTTAAAATGGGATGGGAATTCTGATTCTGAGGCTTCAGAACATCTGCCTGCACGAGGGCACGGCTGCCTGTGCGGCTGACATGCTGTGTGTTAGGAATTAAGTACTCCACTAAATGAAATTCGGCATTTGGGATTGCCGGCTACCTGTTCCACTTTGTGCATTGTGTGGCCGTACTCAGTGTGGATTCTTAATCCTTGGTTTGAGAGGCAGTAATTATTGAGCAGATGCAGCATACGATGATAGTGAGGATTTTAAGCAGCTTAGCGATAGAGCAGTTTAAGGAATGTTTACTGGCTATAGTAACATTACTTCTGGTTGCCTGTCTTAATTCATTTCAGATTAATCTGTCTTATAGCGGGAAGGAAAATGAATCGAGTCAGTAACTTAAAGAGTTATGTAAAATCTGCACAGTGCTAAATAATTGTGCGGTTTTATGTATGCTGCTGAAATTGGAATGTCATTTTGACACAAATGCGCCAAAACAGAATGCTAGATGATCTGATCTTTTCCTCAAATAAAAGCCTTGAAACTACTATTTATGTACTGCTCCAGAGTTTAGCATCTCATTGTCTTCTTTCACAGCGTATCTTGGTCATGTTTGCTTTTCCATACGGTAATTATCTACATCTGTCCTCGTTTTTGTGTATGAGTATGGGGGAGGCTTGCGGGTGTGTTCTGGAGGTGATGGTTGGAGGGGTTTGGGAGTGGGCACATGAACGGTGAACCCCATTTGGTAACACTCATGTTGAACAAATAGCAAAATGAATCAGATAAGGCTATGACAAAACAGAAACATAATTGTATCAAAAGCAAACAGACTAAAAGTGACTAAATATTTTGGCAGGGAGCCCTGCTGAGGAAACTAGATTAAGTCTATCTGTTACATTATGTGGGAAAGAAGAGGAGGTCTGGATTCTCCTCAGCTCCAAAACTCTTAAGCCTAAAATATGATTCTCTTTGAATGTTTAGAACTATTGACAAATCGGGAAAAGGCAAGCCAGAAGGAGATGAAGGATGCCAGTGCCAGCTGCTAGAATTTGGAGTCTGGAACCCCTGGCTAAATCCGTTTGCTTGTCAAACTTTCTGTAGCTTGTGACTGTTAGTTAATTTTTCCTATTTATTTTAGAAACAGGCCAGTGGGAAAAGTCTGGGCTCCCCGCCCTCAACAAAATAAATTGTGATTTCAGTGCTTTGGCCTTATCTCTCTTGTTCTTTATTCATCTTGGGGATTCAGATCTGTCCTGAGTTGGTTCTGCTCTTTCGTTACATCCAAGTTGAACTTTGAAAACGTGGCAGGGAGCTTTTTTCAGTGTATGTTATCAGCTGCTCTAGAAGACTTCAGTTTCCTTAGTCACTTGGTTCCTCTTACATTTCTGACTTTTTAAGTTACTTACGAAATAATTCTTTTTTTTTCTTTTTTTTCACCTTTGATTTTTTCCCCACTTTGTGGTTGGTGTGAGATGCCCGGAGCAATAAATGCAGACAATCTCAGCTCAGAGGTGTGGTAGTCCTTTGGGCCCACTGCAGACTTAGGGCTTTGTGTCTCTCACCACTCTCTGCTGAGCTTCCAGAGCTGTGGCCGCTCAGAGGACAAAGGTTTGTGCTGAAAGTAAGGCAAGCTCCTGGAGAAATTAGTTTAGGTTTTGATATGCATGGAATTGTGTTGTATGCAATTATGACCTCTTTTTTTTTTGACATCGGTTTATTTAATGCCTTTTTGGAGGAGAATGTATTTAGGCCTACATATCTGTCAGTCTTCACTGCTGCAGCAAGCAAAAAGGCAATATTTGGTGCAGTACTTCCAATGCGTTAAATAGCATCATCATCAAAGAGCAGAGGAGTGCTTTGTTGTTCATCTATTACCGGTGACACTTCACAAGAAAAATTCCTTTACCTCAAAGGCTAAGTATGTGACTTCATTCTGTCTGCCTGAGGATAGCATTTTTCTGTGGGTAACTGGATGCACAGACACTACTTCTGTCTTAAGGGCTGAATAATTCTGGTAAATGACGCCTATCATTGTGTTGCTCCATTGTCTGGCCTGTCGCTTGCTGCCTTGACCTTAGTTTATAGCCTCAGATGGATGGCATGAGACACGCTGTTGTCTCAGTCCCCAGAGGAGAGTGCTGCACCCGTCGCAGTGGGGCCCACAGCAGTGCAAACCGGGTGCAGGAGACCCAGTCGTCAGGTTTAGGGGCACTGAGAGAAAGGGGGGCAGCGGCAGGAAGAGAAAGGAACTGTCTGACTGTAATATCGATCTTGGGTTAGGGAGGCCAGGGAGCGTGAAGAGGAAGCCTGCTCCTTTGGGAATCCCAGCAAATGGCGTTGGCGTGTGAGCCTGCCTCACGACCCGGCTCGGCCCTTTCTTGGTTTCTGATGCAATTTGCCGCTTGCACAGCTCCTGCTTCATGACCTTGACCTCTGCAAAGGTCTTTGCGGAGCGAAAAGAAAGAACCCTTGTGCCGGTTCGTGCCATAGCTGGGTATTTACTTGCAAAAGAAAATGCGATGAATAACATGTGCCACCTGGAAGAGTCTCTCTCTGTAAATATGTGCTTGTGAACACAAATAACGTGTATTACGATAATAATACGTCACCCAGAAAGGAGCACTTCGGTACTTCTCAGTGTCTGCTAGGACATGAATTGAAATGAAGCGAAGAATGGGGGAAGCATCCTGTGGGAGGAGAATACACTGCTTTCTGCCTTTTCAACAGAGAATTGAGATTTACATTTGAAAACATTCGGTTCATCAGCTTTTGTGCCTCCATTTTGCCATTGAAAAAGTAGGTGAAATGGGATAGGTTGGCCGTGGAAAAGCAGAAATACAGAAACTGAGCCCAACCAACATTTGTTTTTGGTTTGTTAAAACAGGCCATGCAGATGTACGCACAAGAATGCCAAAAAAGTAACTCTCAGCAAAGTTGAAGGCTTTCTAACTTTCTGACAAACCCTACCACTGATCTGATATTACCTTAGGACAGAAAATTCACTTTAATGAAGCACCAGAGAGACTTCCTGTAGCAGGAATTTAACTTTAAGCAGCCTTCACTCTGGATGCTTGACCTACCCTGAACTTGCAGAGCTTGAGACCTAATGAGGATGGGTGCATGTGGGATGGTGAGAGTGGGAGTGAGCAGTGCAGCGGGGATAGGGAGTGAGCCTCAGGCTTCTCTCATTTTTCTGTGTTTCTCAGCGATTAGGTCATGAAATAACTGTTAGTGCTAATGGGAATTTGTATGGATTAGTCTTCATCAACAGCATTATCGTGCACCTCACGATACTTCGATACTTAACATGTTAATATATATGAACACTGGCTTTCAGCTAGCGTATCTGGGAGAGGAAAGATGGGGTTTTGGAGGTCATTATTACCACACATTCAAATAAAATTTATGTTGCACAACTCAAAACTCTCAAACAGATGGAGCTGGAATGGCTCCCAGCATCTGGTCAGGGCTCACTTGGGAAAGGGGAGAAGTGCTGGAATCGTTCACGCTAGCCCTCTGCTTCTGCAGCCCCACCATGCCTCTTGTGTTAAGTGAGGGAGCTGTGGTGCAACAAGGCTCTCTGTGTTACCTGGCACATTGGGCTTTGTCTTTCCTGGGGGATTTCAGGTGCACAGGACCATCTCTGGGCTGCTTGTGGGCTGGTGTTTGTGGCAAACCTGGGATTTGGGGGCAGTGGGGTGCACCGTCCAGCTCTGTGCTTGTAGTCTTTTGCCATCTCCATCTGCCAGGGACTGATGCTGGAGCATAAGGAAACACAGGACTGAGTTCTCTGAATAGTAGAAAAGCAATGTGTTGGGCAGAGTTAGAGGTGGAAGGGTGCAGAAAGAGTACAGTTTCAGTTGTGAATCTGAAACCGAGTCATTCCTTGCCTGACCCCAAAGGAAAAGGGCTTTGAGGTAAGACTCTTGCACAAGAGTTCTTCAGGCTTTTTTCCTGACTTGAAAGGTGTGCTAAGTACTGCAAGTGATGTGTAAACCACTGCTAACCTGGGATGTTGAGAGTTTCTGCCACAAGTTGATACCCAACGAGCCAGGCTGGCTTGGCTTCCCACAAAGGACAGCAAGTTACATTTCTATGCAGCTCCTGCTTCTGCACTTTCTCCCTCGTGATACCCAGGTAGAGCTTTCATGTGGGAAACCCTCAGTGTGAAAATAAAAACACTGGGAAGACTGTGCCCCTGGCATTTCTTAACTTTATAACCTTTACTATACCTTACTTAAAATCTCTCTTGATCCCTGGAGGTGCTCCAGGCCAGGTTGGATGGGGCCCTGGGCAGCCTGAGCCGGTGGGGGGCAGCCCTGCCCATGGCAGGGGCTTGGAGCTCTATGGTCTTTGAGGTCCCTTCCAACCAAAGCTGTTCTGTGATTCTATAATCCTATGCTTTGACATATGTTTTAACCCCATCGTGGTCCCCTCTCACAGCGAAGGGCCACAAGCCACATGACCCCAGGAATTTTTGTAGTTCATAAACCACACGGTAAATTGTAACTTGACCATGTAAATAGAAAAAGGCCTGCTACCCATAATTAGCACTGTGTTCAAAGCCTGGGCTGCTTGCATATTGTTTAAGGAATTCAAGAGAAATGAATTGCATCTGCGAAGCTTTCTCTGTAAGTTAAGGGTAAACCAAAAGGAATTTCCTGGGATTCTTGCATGTAATAGATCTGAAGAGCATTTGGCTTGGTAATGTGTTTAAAATATTGTGAAAACTGAACTTTAGACACAAAAATTGAGGTCACTCAGATTTCTTTGTACAGAGAAATGACCACATATGTACCAAAGAAGTGAATTTGTCTGGATATCTGCCACTGCCTCCTACATCACTCTTCATAGAAAGCATTTTCTTCCAAACATAGCATAATGGGAACTCATAGCTTAACAGAGCCTCGTGGTTTAGATTCCTTTAAAATCACCATGCAGACATGGGGAAAAAGATGTTTAAAATTCTTTGTTTTTGACCACGATCCTATTATGTAACTCAAGGGCTCCTACAGAAAATGTGAAACCGTGCTTAAAAAAGCCAGCAGCTGCTGTGTTATAGTTTAGGAAGGAATTATGCTGTATTCATGAGGGTGGAGGCTAGGGGAGGCTAGGGAAGGAACTTCAGGATTAACACACATTTAATCATAATTTCTGATTCAATCTTTTTTCTTGGTAAGAGGAAGTCTCCAATTAGGTGGAAGAGGAGCCTGAACTAACAGTGTACTGCTCATTGTGAGCAAGGCTTACTACAGTGACAGAAATGGGAACTCTTCCTGTTGAAATGGCCCAGTGGTCTTCCCACTTGTACAGTTTTAATGACATGAGAGGAACTCTGCAGTAGTACCCTTGGGCTCTTGTTAGTTCTGATCTTCGGTGTACCATAAAGTACACTTCCATGGGTTACAATTAGTGGAAGCCCCCCAAAAATAATCACATGGCATCTGCTTTTCATCAGATCCATTGCTCAGCTAACCCCAGAGCTGTCGGTCTCTGCAGGCTCCTCGCATCCCAGGATGCGAGGACAGGACTACACAAACTGCTTGCTGTGGCCCATCCATGCCCAAGAAGATTAAGGGAAGTAAGGAGTCCCGAGTTGGCCAGTTTGGCAGTAAAGATGTGGAAAGTGCCATCTGCAGAGCAGCTGCTGGTTCTCCCGCTTCAATTAATTTATCTCATACTGTGTAAGAGGCAGCATTTTTCCCCTTTGTGCAGGAAGGCGACCTTCTGGGTCCATCATTTTTTTCTGGCACGTGGGGGTGTTTTTTTTCCCTCATCACTTCTTTAACAATCCCCATTTCACAGCATGCTTATGGGTCCTTTTGCATCATTCTGCCAGCTCGACAGGTTCCTGCAGAATTGTGGTGAGCTCCTGCATATGCACGTCTGGCCCTCCAGTGCCCTGCTCCTCTATCATAGAAACATAGAATGGCTTGGGTTGGAAGGGACCTCAAGGATCATCAAGCTCCAACCCCCCTGCCACAGGCAGGGCCACCAACCTCCATATCTCATACTAGACCAGGCTGCCCAGGGCTCCATCCAACCTGGCCTTGAACACCTCCAAGGACAGGGCATCCACAGCCTCTCTGGGCAGCCTGTTCCAGCACCTCACCACTCTCATAATAAAGAACTTCCCCCTGACATCCAACCTAAATCTTCCCTCCTTCAACTTAAAACCATTTCCCTTGTCCTGCTGTTATCTACCCTTTCAAAGAGTTGACTCCCCTCCTCCTTGTAGGCTTCCTTTAGGTACTGGAAGGCTGCAATGAGGTCACCTCGCAGCCTTCTCTTCTCCAGGCTGAACAGGCCCAGCTCCCTCAGCCTGTCTTCGTAGGGGAGGTGCTCCAGCCCTCTGATCTTCTTTGTGGCCCTCCTCTGGACACTCTCTAACAGCTCCCTGTCTTTCTTGTATTGGGGCCCCCTGTAGCCACTCTCTCACCTCAGTCCCCAGGAGTTTGTTAGAGCCCTTTCATGTATGAGAAGAGAAGGTCTGCCTGAGGCTGGTGTGAGAGATTTGTGACAGGGAGGGGAGCTACTGCTAGGTCTGGCCTGCAAGTGCAGCTGGGCAGTCTCACTGCTTTCAGGCAATCTTGTATGCCAGTTCATCAGAACCCCACAGATTTTATGTGGCCTCAGTTGTTTTGCTCCTATCAGCTTTGTTCCCTAATCAGAAGAAAAACAAAAAAATCTCATTTGGACAGAATTACAGTGCAACATCGGTCTGAAAAGCAAACAATGTTTGCAAAAGCTGGTTATGTATTGGTTATGAAACAGTTGCTCCTAAACAGATACCAAACTCAGAACCAAACAAAAAAAACCCATGATTTCTGTGAGCTTTTTCCATAGGTAAGTGTAGGGATGAAGCTGGTAAACCTAGATGGTAAAGAATGCAGCTTGAAAGTAACCCACTTCTTTAGTTGAAGAATTTTTTCTCATTACTGTTGCCTAGCTGGAAATAGCTTTGAGGATTACGTTCACATGATCTACGCCAGCTTCATTCAAACTACTTTTTCCTACCAGGTACTTCTTTTCTCTGGAAATGAAGTTTATCTTGCTGCCTTCTTGCAGCGTGCAACCATTTTACACAGGCAGTATTTAAAGAGTTTAAGGAGGAATGCTTTTGGCTTTCTTCCCTCCGGATATGAATCTGTCCCGTTCTCCTCCATCTTCCATTTTCCTGACAAGGGGGGGTATTACTTAAATTGCTTAAACTTTTATTGCACCACAGAGCAGATTCTCCTTCACAGCCTGCTCCAAGGCTGCTTGGAAGGCAGAGACCCATGCGCTGAGCATGAGAAGCAGAAGGAAGATTAAGGATTAATTTTTTGGATCCTCCTGTATTTGCCAAAGAATCATCACCATTTTTGTCACAACTGAAAATGCCAGAGCCCTCTGTCAGTCCTGATGAGTCGCGTGGAAAAGCTGCATGCTATGCAGGGAGGTTATATTTCTGTTTTCTAGGGGTTTGCATTCATATGTTGTAGGTATTTTTAGCTGGCTTTGAGAAGAGAAAAAACTTTGCTTTGGATCAGAAGAAAGATATGTATCCTGTCGTTTTGAATTCACATGGGAAATTACATTAAAGTAACATTTCCATGCAGAAAAAATAATCCATCAAAGTATTGATGGATTTTTCAAATGTGCTGAGTACTTGTAGATGCTGCTGCTGACTTGGATACTGCTCAAATAGTCTGCAGTTTTGGAAATTAATCCCCTTTGTATTTTAGCTTCAGCATGATTCTGGGGGGCTTTTCACTCATTTGCATAACTAACCTCATAGCAAACAGCCCTGCTTTCCTGCAGGGCACAGCAGAGGACCAAGTGAAGGTGGACCTGTGTGGTGGGGAGCCAGAACAGCAGAGGTGCATCTGAGTGGTGGCTTTGGGGTGCTCATGCTGTGCCAGCAAACAGGCAAGGGGAGCTTGCAAGGGGATAAGGTCTTACAGAGGCTGGAGAGGGTGACATGGTGCCAAAATGCATGGTGAGGAGTGGCTCTGATTGAATGCTAAATGCCCACACAACACATCTTGTTAGCAGGCTGACAGGCAGGCACCTTTCATTGAGCCCCAGGATAAAGGTGACACTGGTTTGCTTTTTATTCTCTTGGAGGCTTTGGGAAAGGGCTGCATGTTTCTAATGGCCCAGAGCACGAGTCACAGTGCTCCCTTTCTCCCACCAAGGCAAGGGACAGGAGTCATGGAACTGAGCTATTACTTCTGGGGGGAAAAGCAATCTGGAAATATTATTTTGTAAAGGATAACTGTGATGGAGCTGAGCCCCACATAATGACTCTCCCTCTGTAGCTCCAGTGAGCTGGCACTCTGTGGCTCACCTTCTGACACCAGGTAAAAGTAACCATAAAATGGGACAAAACTCGGATCCATACAGCGGTGTGGTGGGGAAGCAATTACCATGCCCAAGGCAACTGTCTCATCCACTGGCCTGCAGCAAAGCAGTTGTGATGGCAGGATTAACCCCAGAGAAGACGGAAGGTCTTCCCACCTGCAGCCTTCAGTGTAATCTGGGTATTTTAACTCACCTTATGCTCAGCAGTTTTGAGTTTAGAGCTTTTGATAGGAAAGCGAGGGAATAAAAATATCTTTGCATGCAGGTTGTGTTTCCAAAATCAGACACTTCCTCTCCCACTCACTCTTGAACTGAACAGATCCCTCCCACAAGAAAACTGGTGGATCCTAGAGCTGGTCCCAACCCTGATAAACATGTCAAACCAGAATAAAGGCTGCCAAAGCAAGGGGTGACATGAAGCAGGGAAACGGATATCAGCTTCCATTGGAGACCCAGTTTCTTGTCCCTGCTTTGACCATCGATATCTTTGCCCTTGATTAAGGAAATTAATTTTTTAGCTGTTTTTTTTTTTTTTTTTTTCTAATGCTTTTCTTAATATGAACTTAAATGCTTTGGTATTGAACACAGATTTTATTGTCATGGAAAAAGACAACTAACAAAGAAACAAAGGGGATTTTATGTCATTCTGTATGCTATTCTAGAAAACAGAAGAGAAGGTAATTACTTCTTCATATAAACTGAGTCCAGTTAGCCAATTGGTATGAAAGACTGAGTATTTCTGAACTGCTATATTCAGTAAATGATCCTGGAAGTGTTGTTTTTAGGTATAAAGGTCATTGCTTCCTCGTTTCCTTTGACCAAGAAGAATAATGGAGAACATTTTAAAGAGAATTTAAAATACAATGTAATTGCGACTGTGTTTATTTTTCCCCAAGGTTATCTATTTTGGGGGTCAAGGGAAGAGAGAAGCAAAGGGGAGAGGGGAAAACAAATGATGCCAAGAGGGATGAGTCAGACATTACACATGATTGCTGGGAGTTTGGGCTTTCCACATCAGCAATCAGCTCTGTTCTGTTGGGAGAACAAGTCAGTTTTGAAGCCATCTCAGATGCCTGTTAGTCATGTTTTCCAGCAGCGGAGGAGAACTATCCCAGTCTCTACGTGCCTTTCTTTCCATCCTGGAACACTTGAAATCAATGTGTATGGAGGGAGGAGGTGGGGAAGGGTCTGGGAGGGCCTGCCACGCTGAGGTTCTGGCAGTGGCTTCGGCACCTATGAGGACGATGCTCCTTTCTGACCAGGGGCTGGAAGGAAATGGCGTGTTTACCAAATGTTATCCAAACGCAAAACAAATATTGGGGATCTGATCTGATGTGGGTCAGACAGCTTTAATATGCTTCAGATGGGAACAACTTAATTAATGTAGAACTTAATTACTTGTGTTGGGCGGCTGGCAAAAAAAAAAAAGCATGAATTTTTAAAAAATAAACAGGCTTTCTGAGTATGTGAGTGTGTGTGGGGAAAATCTGATTTGCAAGGAGAAGAGATCTTCTCTGCAGTGCTACTGGCACAGTCCTGTGCTTCGTGTAGGTGCTTTTATTTGTTTTTTCCTTTATGTATCTTCTGCCATGTAGCATATCTCTAGACAGCCTCTTTGTCTCTCTGAGCTCTGCACAAAAACATTTAATTGAAAATGAATGTAGAAACATCTGATATTCAGTGGTGTTCAGATTTTGGATTCAGCCCGTCTGCTGAGCTCTGCGTTATGCCAGTGGAAAAATGCTGGCTGTGTTTCATCACATCTGACTGTTGACTAAGTTAGATGCATTCTGGCCGTTGCCAGATGCACAAGATACAGTGAAATGAGCATTTCCTGTAGCAAATTAAGACTTGTTGGCTCTGTGACGGCATTGGCTAAAACTGCTTGTTTGCACTGGGGATTTGGCCAGATTGTGCTGGTCAATACAGGCAATAAAGTGAGTTAGCAGGGGAGCTCTCCTGATCCAGCTTGAATTCTTCTTATTCTTCTAATTAGTTAAGTTTGGGAATTGTGGGCTTCACTTGTCACTACTGTCTGTGACAAGTGGGTTCCAGATACACCCACCATCAAGCAAAGCCAAATGCCTTAAGGCATTTCTAAGTCAGGCTGAAGTGGTGTAGATAAGCCACTCTGGAAGGGGGAGATGATGGGGGGGGTTGGTGCTGGCTGAAACAGCTGAGGGAGCCAAATCCCGAGCTGCTGTGAACTGAGGGCCTGCAGAGTCAAGACCACATCCTATTACTTTGGCTCCTTGCCCAGAGGCTCCTTGGTTTGCAGACACACTGCCCACGGGCATCGGTAGGCAGGGAGGACATGGGTTCCCAGTTGCATCCTGTCCTAAGCTGGGGGTGCCTACCAGGCTGTGTTTCCAGGTCCTATGTCTGTCTGCTCGCTGATTCCCAGAGCAGGAGCTATGTGCCTGTCTGGACCATGGTATGTTGTCCTGCAGCTGCTGCCCTGTGTGCTAGGAGACCTGTTCTTCCCAGGGTCCTGCAGGGAGTTGGGGTTTGCTCTTCTACGTCCCTGCAAGCGCTCATCCAGGAGATGGTGCCTGTCCCAGCTGGCAGAGGAGCGGCTGCAGCAAAGACGAGAAGCAAACAGGGAAAATTGCCAAAGCCACTGATGGGAACAGCAAGCAAGGATCACAGGGAGAGAAGAGGAGCTGGGTTAAGGCAATTCTGTCCCTCCTTTTGGAGCTGACTGAGAATTTTCTGTTTAAAAGCTTTTGAGCGCTGTAAGGGGCAGGCAAAACAACAACAACAACACAGCATTTATTGTGTACAAGCTCTGGTTGTGATTGAGTGTCTGTATCAGAGAGACCTTAGAAACTCGAGAGCAGTGATGCCATTGTAAATACCTGACATTTACTGAGTGTTAAAAGGGAGGGTGATCTGCCTTCAGCCCTACTTTCTGGAGCCACCCGGCTCCAAGAGCTGGAGCAAAAGGACTTCTGTTTTGAGCTGGTGATGCAGTTAAAACATTACAAAATGTTGCCAGCCTGGAAATGGTTTTAAAAGCACCCTGACCAGAGTGACAGCGAGTTTGGGCCAGTCTCACTGCCATTTAGACATCCAAATGAGAATTATCCAAGGTAATGTCCATGAATCCAGTAACATCAGTGCAGAAATACAATGGTCTTTGAGCAG
Organism: Pavo muticus; assembly: GCA_016647715.1. Lineage (NCBI taxonomy): Eukaryota > Metazoa > Chordata > Aves > Galliformes > Phasianidae > Pavo > Pavo muticus. Next base: position 2,495,892 of record JACDJE010000031.1, read on the forward strand.
ACTGTGTTAACCGTGCTGTTCAGACACCTGTTTTGGGATGGAGGAGCCCACAGGGCTGGACCTGTGAAACCCTGTGTGCTGGAAGACCTGACCAAGGATGAAGATTTTGCCATGTATAGGAGAACAGCAAGGCTCCAGAGAGGTTTCTGTGTTAGAAGACTTCATCCAAGCATGAACCTTAGTTAATGCCTCAACTGAAACTCAGCTGTCCAAATCCTCTGTGCTTGCTGCTCTCCCTTGCTGAGGGAGAAAGGTACATACAGGAACTGTGCAATTTCTTCTCTTCTTGTTCAGCTAACATTGTATGCAGAAAAATAGCTGTATTGCTATACTAAGTGCAACCCTAAATTGGATTTGTACCCATGAAGTGAACAGGGATTGATTCTGCCACCCCAATACGGCACTTGATGAAAGGTGGAGGTGCTGTAGATGTGAAATTTTCAGCTTTGTAGCATGACAGGAGAGACACCAAATCCTCCTTTTTCTCCCTGACAGTGCTGACACTGTCTTGTGAAACGGGGGAGTACCAGAAAGTTGAAATTCAGAGATTGGAGATGTACAGCTGTCCCTCCTTATGTCACTGCGCACCACATGGTAGTGGCATTGCAGAAGCCAACAGCCCTACACCCTAGCCATCATGCAGGAGGCGTTATCTGCCCTGCACTGATTATCTTGTCATAAGACAAAGAGGCTACAAAGTAGGTGCGTGTGAAGTGTCTACAGTGGCTCTGCAGGGAACAGAGAGCTTGGAAAGCTTGGGGAGAAAATGCTGCACTAATAATATATGAGGCACGTAAGCTGTGCCTTGTTTAAAAGAGATGCATGGGGTCCCTGAGGAGCGGAGTAAGTGGGGCACAGGGAGGGCTTGGGCCAAGTTGTGGTAGTGCTGTATCTGTCTCCTTCAAAAGTGTTAACCGGTCTAAAGAAGGCAGCCCCTTAGGGAGCACCTTAACAAAAAGAAAAATGTCGTGAGTTATCTGCCATAACCAGATCTCTTCGCTATTCAGACCGAAGCTTAAGTTTTACAATAGTAAAACTAACCCTCTTATTTAAAAACAAAAAATTAAAAAAAGAAAAAAGAGTTGTATTATGTAGGGCTGTTGGAGGGAGGGTATCTATCACATTTGGTGACCTGTATTAACACAGTATCAATTAACAAAAGCACTCAAAATTCACCCAATGGGGACTTCATGGATGTCTCACCCCAAAGCCCCAAATCCTCAGGACCTGCCTCGATCCCTTTTACCCCTGGAAATAATCCCATGCAAATCAATTTACTCTCTTGAGTAGACTAAACAGGATTTGTCTGTAATTAGCATGAAGTGGAACAGATTGCAGGCATGCTTATCTCCTAATGTGGAGGTGCAGCCGGTGCAGGCTGGGCCGTGCCGTTGCCCTGCAGGCCCGAGCCCACCAGGCCGCCCCAGCCCCATGTCACCGCACATAGCCTGGTACATGCTGGGAGGGCACACACACCTCCAAGTAGTGCACCGGGCTGAGATGGTGCCAGATCAAACCTCACACGGGATTAAACCTGGCCCTTCTTATTTGTCCCAGTCACAGCACCGAATCCAGAGAATAATGCAATCTTGGTTGTTCTTAGTTAAGTTGCATTTTTCCAGATTAAAGGCTGTGACTTTAAGTTTCAGATTAAAGTTCAGATTAAAGTTTAGATTAAAGTTCTTCTGACTGAAATAGTAAAGCATGTTTCATCTTTAATTTATTACTTCTAATACATTATTATTTAATATTTGATTCCCCTTATTGGCTTCAAGTAGCTCCTTTCTAATACTTGAATCCCCCAAGTGGTAACAGTTTACTTACTGGATAATTCTTCATTTATGCTTCTTACGCTGTCAGGATGAGGACAGTTTCATTTTGCAGTTTGTGAAGGCATGCCCTCTCTCAGTTATCTTTAGATGGGGCTCATCTTCTTCCTGCTGGGCAAACACGAGGCGATGCTGGCCCCACACATGTATTGTCACACCAAGTGGGTTTTATTTAACGTGCCAGCATATGCCAGCGCAGGATGGTGCCCAGATAGGTTTCTGTTGTGTGTTGTACATGAAGTATATTTGGTTACACTACCTCGACATGGACGGGAGTTTCTGGTTCGTTAAGCATTTCCTAGTTCCAGGTTTGCTTTGGCAGGGATGGCAGCTGCTGTGTACAGGGAGGGATTTCTCTCTCATCTGATCCAGGTTAAAGATGGGTTGTGGCCCTTTACACTGAAGGTAGTAAGAGTCTTTCATCATCTTTGTTTCTATTTATTTCAATTATAATGTTCTAATAAAACCTGTTACGTGATGGATTCCAGCAGCTATGCTGGTGAGGATGCGCTGCTCTTGTCCACACAACTCATAGCTGTCAGAGCTAAGGTCACCTCTCAGGTATGGAATTCAGGAGAGAGGTCAGTAGAACAGCATTAAAATTACTCATAAAAACCCAACAGGAAAATGTAGCCTTTACAAGGGTTACTTTTTGCAAGCAAATGCACAGGGAATAGATGGATAACAATAGCATTTTATGGTGCTTTTCATTTCCAGTATTTGATGAGAGCTGGAGTTTCAGTATTTAAGTCGGGACATAAAAAGCCTTGGTCTTTTCCTTTCTCTGAATGAAATTAGTAGCGAAATAACACTGACTTTAGCAGAGTTAAATTTGGTCAGGGATGAGTAAACATATATTTCCATTTCTGGTTTGGGAGCTGCTGGCTCTGAAGCTGGGGTTTTAAACAAATGGAATGGCAATGTTGTGAGATTTATTTAGGCTGTACATGCAGTGAGCTGTTAACTGAGTTGGTTGAAACCAAGCAAACAAAATCGGATATGTTTGATATATTGGTATAAATAGAGAAAAACAAATCTGTTTGGTAAGCTGAGTACTGGCGTTTGTATCAACCACATGCATGTATGTAGGGGTCTGACCGCCTACAGCCTGTCTCTGTAGGGCTGAAGTACACCTCGTATTATGGGTGGCATAAACATCAATGCCCTCTGATAGAGAAAGAAAAGAACCCAAACAGAGCTGATGTGATAGCTTGCGTTTGGGGGAAGAGCTGCTAGCGAGGCAGGAAATGACCCAGCACTTAGTATCTGGGTCTGGCCTTGGGATTGGTTGCTGGTTTTTCAATTTGGTACTAATGAGCACTTAATATTCACAGCCAAACCTCCAAATAACAGAAAGGAAATTACAGGCAGATTTCAAATCTGCGTGCAGAAATGAGCAAAACAAAAATGTTCATGCCTCATACTGGATAACATAAATATTTTATTTAGCTTTAAGGACTAACCTTTGAAGTAAAAAGTGGCAGCTAGCTGAGAAATGGCCTGGAGCATGGAGCTGAAAGACTTCTATTTCAAGTAGATTTTTAGAGATTTTTGTCATTTGGGTCACTTCACATATTTCAAATACAAACACTGCTAGTTATGTCTGTGGGCTCCCAAATATCCGTGCATCTATCTATACACTGCTGTGAGCAGGCACTGCCAGCAGTGCAGCATTCAGCTCCTTTCACTAGTTCGGAAGTATCCAAGCAACAGGACAGGCATTGCATCGCTTACGCCTTTCTCACCCCAAATCCCAAAACATCCAGGAGGCGCTTTTCAGACCGGGGCTGGTGCAGCCCCTGCCTCCTCCTGCATCCATTACTCCTGGGGCTGCGCGGCCTCACAAAAGCTGATAAGACCAGCGATAAAAGCGGTTTAAAGAAAAGCTCAGGACCACAATGGAGCCGTTTTGAAATGAATGCAAAACAGATGCCTCCCAATAGCGAGGAGGTTGTGCCACAGCCAGAAGCCAAGCAGCCCAGGCTGCAGACAATGCGGCTGATTCAGCCAGCATCCTGCTAGCCCTAAATTCATTGCGTTGCTGATGAAAAAGGGGGAAGCAGGGGAGTGCGAACTGAGTGGCCTCTCTGGCTTCTCTGGCCTGGCTCTTGGCTTTTTGTTAATAATAAATAAAGAGGAGGTTTGTGGTGAGGCATCGACGTGCCCAGCTTTGCGCAAATGTTCTCCCATCGTTCAGGTGGGAAGAGCAGCCAGCGGGCAAGATTGGGCAGTGCAGATTTCTGCTGTTCAGATGTCCATGGCTTTTGCCAGAGTCCCCTGCTCGTGTGCTGGGACGGTTTTTAGGCAAATGGCCCCTTCTGATGGGAACTGCCATGTGGGAGGCACTCGGGAGCTGTGTCTATAAGGGGATTATAACCTGCCCCATCCTACATGGAGCTACATGAGCACAGGGACATCAGCAAAATCTGTCATTGTGGTCAGAGCCTCCCTGTTTGTAAGTAACAGCAATCTATGCTGTTATCACAATTATCCAAGTCTTCACTGCCATAAAAACCTCGGGCTTGTTGCCCTGTCAATGGCTGGCAGACCTGCTGTAACGTTTGATCCGTGGATCGAGAAATGATGTTTGTCTCGATGCATGGTCTGGCACATCTGTCAGATCCAGATTAATTTTGTGAATGCTACTGCAGAGTTCAAAGCTGTTTCCTCTCTAATTACATTGAGACAGCCATAAACTTTGTGAAGACAGTCGTAAAATTCTAAGACCAGCACCACTTAGCACAGGAATGAGTTAATTTATGTACTGATTTTATTTGTTTATAGACCGCTTGCGAAGCACTTGCCAAATTTCTCGTGTTTTGCCCAAATCCAAAACCAAGGAACAAACTGGAAGATGCTCACATCCCCCATTCCGTCTCAGCCCCAGCCGGTGCAGCTCTGCGTGCTGCGTGCCTGCCACGCGCTGGTGTGCCCCATAGCAAATTTTGGCATCCAGGTTTACAGACCCTTGGACTGGGACTTGAAAATGGAATTTCCAAACAGCCCCAGCCATGTCTGAGTGGCGGCTCTGCTGGAATAGGAAACTCGCAGACAACTGCTCCCGCTGCTGCTGTGCGGCGCCCTGCATGGGGCTGCCCTCTCAGCAGGACCATGTGTCTGTGCAGGCTGTAATGAGACGGAGCTCTGCCTGGTTTTGTTTATGAGCGAAGGGCAGGGCTTGGAAAAAAAAGTCCACTTGCTAGCGGTGAGTAAAGCTGCGTTGTTTGACCAAAAAGGGAGATTAAGATTAAGGCATAAATTCACTCTGCTTTTCTTCTTTTTTTTTTTTTTTTTAAAAAAAAAAGAGTTTTAATTAAAAAGAGGAAGGTCTGGCCTTTCAGTGCCAAGACAGTCTTTCAAATTAATTTAAAAAGCATTAGTGAGTTCTGCTGAGGTCTATAAGTAGGTGACTCTTCTGTCACCACTGCTACTCATTCAGTTCCTGAGAAGCAAGAGCGCCAAACTGATAAAATGCTGCCATCTGATACAGCTTTGCAACCTAGAATTTAACAGGACATTTATTAGACAAGCGAAAAAAGGAAAAAAATCACCTTGTTAAAACTGTGGGCTTAACAATTTGGAGTGTGGATGGAGCTGCGGATGGAGCGGAAGAGCAGAGGAACTGCAGTACAGGATAGGCTTCCACAGCGGTCCTCCAGCAATTGCTCTAAAGAAGTGGAGGACCAGTGGCGTAATTCTGCCCGTGGTTTGTCTCGTGTTCAGAAAGTGCATCTCGCCTGAGCGAAGGGTGAAGCAATTCCCATGCCACGGGAGCAGCCCCAGCTCGCTCTTTCCTTCCAGCAGCTGGATAAAAATCATTTTATAGAGAGACCTTTTCTCTAATAAATAGCAAAGCAATCTCATAAAGAAAGTAGCATGCTTTTTAGACTCGGTAACCATATTGAATTAAATGTTAGGCACACCGTAATTACATTTCCCTGTCAGTTGTATTAATGTGAATTTCTTTGATTAATTTTCGAGTTAGTTGGCATTAAGTGGACAGGAAGCTGAAGATCCCCTCTGGACCTCCTGTGCCAGGCCATGCAGGGAGAGCAGTGGGCCTGGTGTTGTGCCACTGACTCAGTCACGTCGACGTGAGACTTAGATCCCAGCCTTTCGGACATCTGCAGTCACTGCATGCAGCTCACTGAGGTTGGTCACTGCTTCACCAAGTTTCCCATTCCTTATGCTAACACCATTTGAGGCCAAGTTCACCTTTTGAGGAGCAGAAATGCTATCTTGGCCACGTGCAGAGTGCTGCTGTACCAGCGATTTCACACTGCTCAGCACCAAGCACCATGAAACCAGGGGATGTTGATATGGGAGCCTGACCTCCCTTCCCACGTGAATCCAATGCTTACAGCTCTTTTAGAGAGGAAGCCACAGCAGCCCTCAGCATGGGGAGCTGTGCATTACAGCTGGGCTACCCTGTGCTCGCTGCCTGCAGACTTTGTGTTAAGTCTCCCTTCCCAGTTCATCCCTCACACATCTGCGTTAGCTCATGGGGCTCAGGGAGTCCTGTCCTGGAGCAAGTCTGAGGTAGTGATGGACCGAAGCAAGCTCACTTAAATAGGGACCCTTCTTCTTGTGTAAATCAGCCTGGATTACAGGGATCCAAATAAACAATTGTAGATGCATACATCCTGCAGCACTCTGTTTCTGTTACACAGCTCTGGGGAGATGAAAAGAGTCTGCTTAGTATCTACTCGGAAGGAAGAAATGGGAGCAGGGCTGTGGAAGAATTCTGCAAGACTGGGAGCCTGTTTCATGTTACAGTGGCCTGCCAGATTTGGTACAAAATTTCTTAGATACCAGTTCCTGAGTATAATCCATGAGCAGTTAACACCTGTGAAGCCATGGGATGCACTGAGCTTCTGTTCCCAACGCGTGTAGCTTCTGCTCTCCCTTCCTAAAGATCAGCTTTTTAGGGCGGTTTCAGAAAAAGCTCAGAACCACATACAAGAGCAAACTGAGAAGAATGGGAAGCAATGTGTAGGAAGTTTGAACATATGCAAGCTTTTTCCCCTTGTCTTGCCCCCCTCCTGATTTCAGCATGCTACAAAGCATGCACAGTAGCAAAGCAGATGTTGCAGGGGAAGCTCCCAAGTCCTCGGCTTGTGGACAGCATCAGTCCCTCTGTGCTCTTTGTCCTTCTTACACTGCTTAGTAGCGCAAGAAGGACACTGCACTGCACATGGGCCAATTTTTAGTTCATTCTTAATTGTATATATAAAACAAACAACTAACTGTGCATCTCTTTCACACTTCTAAACAGCCTAAATCTGTTCCTTGAATCAGATTCTGCCTTCATAGGGAAGAAGAGAAATTGGCTCTGTTCCACTTTGAAGGGAAAGAAAAAGTTTTTGGGGGAAATCCGCTTGCCTTAGGGATCTAATGAGTTGAAACTATCTTGAAGTACTTGTGATTTAGATCATAATGAATACTAATGCTTGTAGTTAAAAGGTTCTTCAGTGCGCGGAGCAGGTCTGGAGGCTGCTGGGTGGTGCAGGCAGCAGCAGGCTGTGCCTTGCTGACCCACGGTGCTGGAACACACTGCGTGAGAAGTGGCACTGGGAAACTTCTGGCACTTGTCAGCAGCCATGCAGGGCTGGGTGCTCTTGCAGTCTGTGTTTTTCTGTAGGTAGTAGCCGGATAACACTCGGTAACCTTCAGGTCAGATCCAGACCGTACTCTTTGTATTCTCTCACAGTAAACACAGACGTGCTGCTAGAAGCAGCCCACTGTAGGAAAAGCTGAGTTATTCAGGCAGCAGTGTGCCTTAGGAAAAGAGCTGCAGCATTTTCTGGGGGAAAGTCTGATTCATCACTTGTCTGCATGCCTGGACAAGAAGAGGGTCATATTTCTGCTAGGCACCGGTGCGGGGGGAGGGTGCTCTGAACTTGATTTATCAACTAGTGGAGATGAATTAGAACCCTCAGGGGAGGGAAAACTTCACAGAAACCGAAATATTTTTACATTGCAGATGATTGTGGCCTCCAGACTTTTTCTTGTATGGCATTTATGCAAGCACACATTCCAAAACAAAATTAAACAAACAGTCCCTTGAAGACTCCTAATTAGCCACTTTGCTCAATACTCAATTAGAATAACTGGGTAGGTAAAATATGACTGCAGCGCAGAGATTTTCATTTGAAGTTGCAGTCCGTAAGTAATGTTTAAGAACAAGTTAGAGTTCATCAATGAATGCGTTTCGCTCGGAGCAAACAGTCTGCAGGAGGGGAGGGCGAGGTGCTATAAAGCTGACGAGGGCTGGTAATTTAAAGCAGAGGCCCAGAGTTCAGAAGATCTGGAAAGATCGCGCCTCTGCCAGAAACCTTGATGTGACCCCAGGCAAGTAGCTTCACCTCTCTGTGCCTTATCTCAATAAATATCTCTGTTTCCTACCTGTGAAATGAAGATAATGCTCATACGTGTTCTGAATCTTGAATGTTAATAAAGTACATAGAAATTACCAGGCAGGAAGTCCTCTAGAAGAACAGATTCTGAGTCATGTATGTTTGTTCAGCACTCAGTTTCTTTTTTATTAGGCCACTTGCAAATACTTATGATGTTTAAACTTATTTTGCTTATCCTGCTGGTGAGGAGGACGCACCTGAACCAAGCGTTTGGATTCAGATTGTCTCAGTACTCATAGGAGGGAGAGCAGCTGGTTTCTTCATGCAGCTGGAGCTCTCTAAAGGGCTTGTGGTTGTCATCTGCACGGTGAGGATGCATTGCTTGGAGCTTCACACCAGAGCCCAGCTCTGACGTGACATTCTGTGGCTAGAACCCATTCCTATCAAAGCATGATAAAGAAGAACATTAAGCAAATTCCACTACTTAGAAATTACCAGCTCTGTATGTCTGGTTTAGTTTTGTTTCCACGAAAGGGCACAACTCTCACAACTAGTAAATTATGTAGTTTCTACTGATACCATCTGTACTCTGCTAGTAGCTGGTGGTTTTAGCTGACTGTTCAGTTCCTCACAGCACACAGAGAATTACCTAGAAGCGCTAACGAGTTAGGTTTGTCTTCTCCCCACCCCACAGCTCCAGCCCCTCCTGTGGTTACATTGAAGTGTCTGCTTTGTGCTTCCTCCTGCTTTACTATTAGGAAAACTGAAGACTTCACCCGGGGATTCCTCCTGTTGTGTCCCCGGTGAGGTAAAATGCCAAACATTTAAGAAAAGATTAGAGAGGAAAGCCTGCACTCTTCTTGGAAATAGATAGGCAAAGTTGGATCTGCTTCTAATGAGAAGTGTTAAAGCCCTGGCTTAGCTTTATATTAAAGAATTAATACCATCACATTAAAAGAACTAACATTGAAAGAAAGTTTTGCCAAAAATAAATACAGAGTGTTGTCTTGATTTATTATAAAATATGAAGTTTTAAAAAGGCTTCTTTTAAAAGCCTTGAGAAATTTAATTCTAGCTCAGGTGTACACTTCAGCTGGGGGCAGTATCTTCTATCTGTATTCCTCAGCAATTGTAATTAACAGGGCACCTTGAAGACTAAGATCTTCTTGAAAATAACTCGCAGTGAGGCTGAAAATAACTTGCAGAAGGACTGAAGCCACAGAGACTGGAAACACAGGTCTGCATGGGCTGCTTGCACACTCCTGGGTTTTTGCACTGCTTGCAGTGTAAGAACCTTTGATAGTCCCTACAGACGTTCTGCTTCAACTCAAAAGCAACATAATGAGTCTTGAAGGCTGCTCTGGAACGTTCTAAAAGGCTTTGCTTCTCAAAGGTTGGGTGGACAGGAGTTGGGAAACAGGGTCCTGGATTTGGGACAACCAAAAATAAATAAATAAAAAAAAACTAATAAGGAAGTGAAAATGTAGAATGGGAAAGGAGAAAATGCAGGACGCACACCATACATACTTTTCTTACCTCTAGGGTTAAGAACTAAATCAGGTATTATACCTGCAGAGACCTTCAAACAGGTCATTAGAAACAACCCGGCAATTATGAAGAACTTTATTGTCAATTTTAATTTAAAATGGAACTTGCATCATTTTTCAAATGCGTTGGAGCCTTTGTAAGACTTACTTCAATCACTTCTTTTTCAGAAGAAGTCAGGTGATCTGTCTTTTGTTATCTTCCTGATTAAATCTCTCCATGCTGGGGAGAATTATCATTTCCTTCCCAACCTCTCCTTGTCTTTTTAAAAGACCAGTAGGTAATTTTACTAACTTAGATAAGGAATTTCATTATTACTGAGAAGCCAATTATCTGTCAAGACATTACTGCAATATTATTAGAAAACTGGATACTTAAGCAGCAGGTAGGGTTTTTTTTTTATTTCCTGCATAACTATCATACACTATGTTTTGATTAGTTCCTAATGATACCAAGAATGTTTTAAACAAATACTCAGCCTGTGCAAATGGAAAACATTTTGCTTCTTCAGTTGCACTTGTGCAGCAATGGTAATTAATACACTTTGGAATATTCAAACTATACCTGATTAAATCAAAGTGCACCAAAGAGGGCTTTATGAGTAATCTTTCCGAGAACCCTGCTGTGAGAGAACTGGGGAGGAAGAGGAAATGTGTGTTGGACAGCGTCATTGTGACTGAAGATGTGTACGGGCAGTGGAGTTGCACCTATTGATTCTCATGCCCATAACACCGGTCCTACCTGGGACCATCCCTGGTGAGTGGCAGCAACCCAGTTTTCCATAATTATTGTGACAGAAACAGGCTTTGCAGCTGCAGGCCCAGCAAACTGGCCGAATCCTATTGAATGGTCATTTGCTTCGTTTACCCTACAGCCATGTCGCTTGTCCTGGTAGAGGACAGCCTCTCTCAAAGAGCAGTCCCACCACCGAAGTGCCTATGTCTCAGCTGTCTGTTTCCAGTATGACCCTCACTGGTTGGTACTGGTCCTGATCTCTGATACGTTTGTCTTACAGCCTTTGGCATAAAGGATGTGCCAGGGGGCTTGAATTAACCTGCTGTGAGGGGCTGTCTCTTGAGGACCATCACCCATGCTTACTTGCAGGTAGCCTCTGGGATTAAAGAACACCCTGGTCTCCACTAGTTAGTATCGCCAATCTCAGTGATGTAATACTTGCAAGCCAGAAATAGAAGTTCAATTGCGTTTTGAGTTAAACACGTTTTAACTTGGCCTGTGCCCTTTCTGGACGGTGAGGTTACGGTGCAGGTAAAGGAAGGGATGCAGCAGCAGCAGAGCGCTGCCAGCCCCACAGCAGATGATGTTGTATGTGAACTGGTTTGTTGCTGTTCTACAGGAATTTATTGCAGAGTCCAGAGGAAAGAGATGGCTGCTTTTCAGCTGATGTCTTTCACACTTGTCAGCCAGCTTCACTCTTTCCCCGGTGTCGTCAGCTTCCCCTCGTTGTTTGCATAGATCTCTCCTATAGCTACAGGAAGCAGGTTCTTAAAAGTAGGAAAATGTGATGTCGAAACAGGGAAAAGCTTGGCAAGGTAGCTAGGGGGCAGGGGATGGGGCAGGTTTCAGGGCAGTCTGTGTTTCTGTAGGGCTGTCCTTTGCTGCTCTCCATGCTGGCTGGCTGTTAGCAGGCGCTAGCCTTGAACGCTGTGCAATTGCAAAATCTCATTTTCTGTGTGTGTTTGGGCATGTCAGCAGGCCTTTGAAGATTTATTAATAACAGATTATACTCTTTTTAAGAGCTGCTTTCGGTTCCTGGATTGGGTGGGGAGCAGCCCGTTTGCACCACCCATACCTCGCTGTCTCAACCAACTCACTCCGACTCCTTTTATAACAAAACCACACCAGACTGGCACCGTGTCCCCCCTCGGTGAGCAGTCATTGAGCAGAGCACACGTTGTGCTCCTCGTGGGGCAAGGTTTCACGCGAGCTGCTGCGAGCTGCAGGACCTGCACACCTGCCTCGTGCTGCAGAGCTGCAGCTCCGCTGTGGGGAACAGCTTTGGGGTTTGGGAGGTCAACGCCCTGCTGTTTTGGCTTTGCCGGTTGCCTGGTGTTAGGGCAGATTTTTTTCTGCTTTGAAAACTGAAGGGCAGGTTAGAGTAGGTCACCATCAGTTGGACCAGTACATCTGCCTGTAGATGGGGAAAGAAGAGCTTCCTTCAACTTAGTAGACTCAGATGAGGTATAGTTTGCTGATTCATTGCTAATCAAGTGCAATCAGCACTCCTGCCAACTCCTCCTGCATGAAAAAAAGAAACAGCAGAGTGAAGGAGGGGTGCTCAAATACCAGAGAGTGCTGGGGAGCCAGCCTGCCTTCTGTTCTTCCCAAGGTCTGCCTTCTCAAATGTGCTGCCTGCTGTAATGGTTGCCACAGAACACACAAGCCTTGGGTTTCTCTGGATTTTCTGTGGGAGAGTACTTGGGACCTCAGACTTCGATGTTTTTTTTATGTTATAGCCTGTGGCCATCCCAGCTTCACAAAAGGAATTTCACGGGGAGGTTTGGCCACAACTGGCATTTCTGTCCATCAGTGTAGTTCATTTATATTTTTCAGTATATTTTGATTGTGGTTAAATAGCCGGTAATCATGCGCAGGTGGTAGATTTGGAGAGTGATCTTCATTACTCCTGGCAGGGAAGGAAAAAGCTATCTTCATGAATAAATACTCCTTCCTGAACTTACAAGCTAAGGTTCCATCTTTGTGGGAAACAGAGTTTCTTTTCTCAGTCCGTGGTTCATATCTAAGACTTGTCCTTTCTAGGACGCACATACTAAATACACTTTTAATCTCACAATATGTCCAGGTGTTCATTTTCTTCTTTTTTTTCCTCTCGGTTCTGAAGCTGTAAGTAATTCTGGACCCATTCCATCCACCTGGTTGAGTGCTTTTTTTTAGTCTTGATTTCTATTTTTCTCCTCTTTCCCCTTCTCCCCTGTGTTTCATTTCCTAAGCTTTTCTGCCAGAGCAGCTTTTTATTTCAATCACCTCCGGGAACGGAGTGGCCATAATGAGATGGGTATTTTATTTGGGCCCCTGGGGGGAATCAGGTGTGGCAGGCAGTGAGATGGGGACAGCTCGGGCCCGGTGCCCGCAGACGCAAGGCAGCCAGGAGGTGGGAACCTGGGACTTCTGCAGTCACTTATGGTCCACAAAGCAGGCAGGGACCCACAGTCCCACTTCCCTACAGTTTGGCTGGGGAGTTTTGTCAGGAACAGATAGGTGTCTGCACTGGAGATCTGCACTCTGCCATCCCGGCTAATCGAGATGGCTGATGAAACATTTATTTGTCAGACTGGGATGTTTTGCTAAATATAGGAATGCATTTCTGCAGTGTGAAGGCAAACATCAAGGATCTTGGCGTGGGATAATGTCAGCAATTGCCATGCAATAAAAGTCTTGTCAGACACAAACCATTACCCTGCCCGGATCCGAGGAGCTGCTGCGCAGGGTGATGTGGCTTTGTTTGTTGCTTTCTTTGTTCTGCCCTGGGATGTTGCTGCCTGTATTGCCACTCTCTCCTTGGCCTCTCTGGTGGAACAGGTCTTCATTTCCATAAGAATCCCAAAGCAACAGCACACGTGCTAGAAATGATCCGCTTTCTGGCCCTGGGACAAGAAATCTTGCCTTGATCTCATCTGTCTAAGCTGCTGTTGAAAGCTTCCATGTAGTTAATATTGCGGCAGGTCCAGGAGGCCTTGCTCCTGTGTTTCTCTACCCTTAATATTGAGTTATTTTTCCCTTGGATTCCAAATAAAATGTGTTTTGTTTCAACTGGAGGTGGTTTTGTCCGCCCCCCATTGGATATAGAAATATTCAACTTATAAGTTTAGATTCAATTTCTATTTAGCTTTCTTTTCCATTTTGCAGTCCTCTCTTATTTTGGACCTTGTACATCTAATTCTATTATCCTTTGATCATTGGGTAAATTTACTGAGTCTGTTGTGACTTCTATTCTTCTACTCAGGGGCTGGTCTGTTTTAGATCTGCCTGCTGTTGTATCTGTCTGCAAATGCCTTGTCTGAGCCCAAACACAGGAATGTGGCTGAGCAATTATCTCCCAGTTTTTAAGCATGCCACTCCTTTTCCTAAAAATCAAGATTTTCTTTCATGAAACGGCATTTCTTTGTTGATTCGTGTTTATGTTGTGATTTGCCATGACCCCCAGATTCTCATCCCTTGTTGTGTGTTTGTGCGTCAGCGTTTGCTTCCAGAGTATGTTATTTAGTTTGTTAATTAGCTCTTCTGAGTGTACCGAGTTCTTTGGATTCAAGAGTAGCTCATATTTTCCCGTGTGAAGTTTTTTTTCCCTCTTTATCCCTGCTCTTTCTTCTGTTGCTATGTGAAAGACAACACACAGAAAACAAAGAAACTGCCAGATATTCAGAAGAAACGGGGAAGCAGAGTATATACAAAATAAACAGGCTGAGCAAAGAGACAATTATTTGTCCTTTTTCAGCTGTGGTAATTTTATCTTCATTCTTAGGAATTGCAGGGGAAGCAGATATCAAACATGCAGTTTTTAAAGAAATCGAGTGTAAATTGAGTGAGCACATTTAAAAAAAGAAGCCCAAAGTGAGCCAGAAAAAGCTGGAAGGCGCTGTTAGATACATCGCTTTGTATTTCTAGGGATGCTGGTGTGCTTTAGGCAGCAAGAAATGGCCAGAGCCGCTTTGGTAAATGTGATGGATAGTAGAATAATTCATAGTTGACTTTCATTTTTCAATTCAAATATGTTTGCACATGAATTACCGTTTGGCCCGGGTATATTAAAACATCATCTTCCCGGATAAATAGATAGATCAATGCATTCAGTGTTAATCATGTCTTCAAATTTGTTTTCACTGGGAATCGTGAAGCTGAAGCCTTCTAAACACACACGTTTCTCGGTAATTTCGGTTTTAAATTCAACCAGGAACTGCAGAGTTAAAGCAGATGGCTTATGCAGTGTTATCAGAGAGAAACATTGGGATGGGATGAGCTGATTCCAGTCCAAACATTCTGAAATTCCAACCCGAGCGGACGGCAGCCTCAGCAAGCGCTGTCTGATACCGCAGCATTGCTGTTATCGGCCAATGTAAGCTCTTCAAATGTCTCGCGAAGCAAATAAATTTTACTGGGAAAATTTTAGGAAGGAATAGCTTGGGCTTTCATGCCAAGGTAAATGTTTCACTTTGAGCCGAAATTTGTAACGGGGGTGTTTTTGCTTTCTCATGTGTCTGAGTGCTGCTTGCAGAGCGCTGAGCTCACCTCTCAAAATGCAGCCCTTGTCTGGGAGTCGGACTCCAGTGCTGCATTTCAGGAGATCCCCCCCAGAAAGGAGAGGGCTTCGCAGAGCAGCACCCAGCCACTGGGGTGGGGAGGGCAGGAACCTTCTTGAGTTTGGGTTTTTCCTTTTCTCGGCTCCGTTTTCCTTACCTGCTTGATGTGGGGTGAGCCCAGCGGGGAGGGATCAGCGGTTGGGTGTGTGTCCCACGGTCCTGCTGTCCTCAGCCAGCCCACCCCTATTCCCACTGCTGGCGAGGAGCTTCCAAGCAGAGCTGCTGGCATTGTGACCCTGAGCTAGCATTGCTGTTTACCCTTTTGTTCCTCTTCGTCCTTCACACTGAGGCAAGAATTTATGGATGTTCATGGGCTCCTACAGCAAGCATCAGGAGGAGAGGTCATCCAAAGTTTGGAGGGTTGTTAATTAGCTTTTTTCTTCATGAATTAGTCAGAGCTAATTAGTGTCTGCTTTTGCAGAGGTTCTGAAGCAAAAACAACATGGGAGCAGTTAAGCCAGGGATGTTAAAGCACCCTTGTGAGATAGTGCCCCAAAAAAGCTCCGTACGATAGCTTGTGCGTTGAGAACGTATAGGATATCTTGGGATCCACCAGCTGAGGAGAAGAGGGTGGAGGGGCACCGGCACAGGCTGCCCTCAGAAGCTGTGCGTGCCCCATCCAGGCTGGATGGGGCTTTTAGCAACCTGCTCTAGTGGGAGGCGTCCCTGTCTGTGGCAGAGGGTTGGAACTAGGTGGTCTTAAAGGTCCCTTCTAACAAAAACTATTCTATAATTCTATCCCTGGAGGCATTCAAAATCAGGCTGGATGGGACCCTGGGCAGCCTGACCTGCTGGGTGGCAACCAGTCCAGGGCAGTGGGTTGGAACCAGATGGCTTTTAAGGTCCCTTCCAACCCAAACCATTCTATGGTTCTGTGACTATAAGAAGGGGAGGAGGGCAAAGGACGGAGCTCACACCCAGCTCCAATGTCTGCTTGGGCTTACCACCCTGCTGCCAGGGCCATCCACCTCCTTTGTTAGTACTGGGGTGTTGCAGCCCTTCCCCCTCTCCCAGCATTAATTACTGATCACAAAAAGCTTTTTTTTACACGGGGAATGTTGTATAATCCCTGTTACTCTCCTACACCACTCTCTTCCGTCTTACTCTTTGTTTCTGGACTGCTGCTGTCACAGAGGCTGTCACGTTGGGAAGATGGCCATCTACAGCTGTCAGCTGAGAGAGACCATTTTAATTACATTCTTTCGTTCCAGATCAAGTAACACTTTTCAACACGCTGAGATTTGCTGCTCGGTGTGTGGACTTTGAGGTTGCTTTGCTGAGTACAGTGGGAGCACCCACCTGGCGGTATGGGGCTGGCATGTTTGGATCCCCACTAGAACTCAGTCATGTGAGAAATCTATATCATCGTTTGGGTATTAAAAATTAGCTTTGAGTATTAAATACCTGATGCACCTGAAACATTCTGATGTACTCTTTACTGTCTGCCATTGATGATGCTTAAATTGTACTTACCTACACAAGTTATTTTTGTTCAGAAAAGCTGATTTCTAATGAGTAGTAAATTCAAGAATGTTAACCAGATAACCAGATTATCAAGAATACTGGCCTTTAAAGCTCCTCCACTGCTCTCACTGAGTGTGTATGACAGTCCCTCAGAAACTTCCTTGAGGTCATTTAATTAATCGAATGGTGTAGTTTCATGTTGGACATCTACCAACTGGGAGGAGGGTTGGATTTGAAATATTCCCTGTGCTTAAAATTTATCAGAGATGGAAATGGCTGATTCAGATACAGCAGAGAGCAGACCTTGGGCAGAACGGTGGAGGGAAGCAGGAGTATGCAGCTCTTTGTGGTACGGCATCCATGCACAGTCATGGGTCTGAGCCGCTTGGAGCGAGCTGTTCTTACAAACCAGTAGGGTTCTCCTTGACCTGTGTGCATCCCCTAGCATCGGATCTTTCCAGTTTCTGTTGTGTGAGTGTCTTTCACATATTCAGCTGGAGGTGAAAGGCCAGATGCTATTCTCTGAGCCTGCTGTCAGCCTGGAGCTCCGCTCCCTTTGAAGTCAGTAGTGTTTCCTCTGCATTTGTGTCTGAGCAACCGAGACCCAAATCCAGTACAAGGTGACGGGAGCTTTTTTTGCTCCTTTTTTGTGGTTTTAGTTACTGGAGTGTTGCTACTTGCAGAACACATTTCGGTTTCGCTGGTACCTGAATCAACACAGATGTTTTTCTTGTACAGTTTTCCAGTATATGCAGAAGATAACACAATTTCATAAGTCAGGTTTCTCTGAGTCATTCTGAGTTTTTGTGTTTACAAGGGATTCTTGTAAATTCATAAACACTCTCCAGCCACCCCTCCAGAAGGCTTTAATACAAATGCTTTGTAACGTGCTGCCAAGTTCCCCCTGCCCTCCTCCTCACCCACCACTTCCTACATCTTAAAAGAGCTCGAGAGCTCTTGATACCTATTGAAAAAGTTCCTGGTGAGATTTTATAGCAAGAGCAGTGTTGTTTTGTTTTTGGTTTTTTTTTAAAGTGTGTGCTTTTCCTCTTTTTGCCCTGACATGTTCTCGCTGCTCAGCCTGCCGTGCTGAGCAGGGACAGGCATCTGCAGGAGAGCAGCTCTGGGCTGGCAGAGCCAGTGCTGGGCTGCTTCCTGGCCATGGGTTTCACAAAGCTCATGCTAATAGCTGGTTAACTGGATGAGATCACTTCAGTACCTAATCCCAATAGCCTTATCTTACTGAGATCAGTTTGCAATTAGAACGAAACATGTTCCAATGGAGACGCGGTTAAGCGCATTAAACCACTCTGGCCCTCAGTGGGAATCCTGGTGGTGGCTGCAGGCCCAGCCCAGCCCCTCTGGTTGGGTACTGGTGTCCTCCTGCCCTGAACTGCCCTTTCACCAGGGAGAGCTGGCGGCTCTGGAGATTGCTGGGGGCATTTCGGCCTCGTGTAAATTAGTTGCTTTTGCACTCTGCTCAGCATTGGTGAGGCAGCCCCTGTTGTGCTGGGTCCAGCTTCGGGCCCCCCAGTACAAGAGAAACCTAGACATGCTGGAGAGAGTCCAGTGGAGGGCCGCCAAAATGGTAGAGGGCCTGGAGCACCTCTGCTGTGAAGAGAAGCTGAGAGAGCTGGGACTGCATAGCCTGGAGAAGAGGCTCAGGGGGATCTCATCACTGTGCATAAATACTTGAAGGGAAATTGCAGAGTGGTGCCCAGTGCCAGGAAAAAGAGGCAGTGGGCACAAACTGGAACATAGGAGGCTCCCCCTGAACATCCGTTGTGCAGATGGCTGAGCACTGGCAAAGACTGCCCAGAGACTGTGGAGTCTCCTTGGAGATCTCCAAAAGCTGCCTGGACGTGGCCCTGGGCCCCCTGCTCTGGGTGCCCTGCTGGAGCAGGGGCTGGGCCTGATGGACCCTGCCCCCACCATTCAGTGTTTCTGGGTGGTTCTGTGAGGCACTGAGTTGCACACAGGGACTGCCTCCTTTCTGCTCTGAGTGCTTGGTTTGCCTTTCCCTGCGCCCAGGAAGCACTGCTGTGATTCCATCCCAAGTAAGCAGGTCCAAGCACGGGGGAAGGCTCCCAGGCCCCTCCCAGGGATCTGTCTATGGGGCTTGTGCCCCTGTCAAGGTGCAGCATGTCCCTTCCCCACCAGGAGTGCTTTGCTGCAGTGCTTGGCTTGGGCAGGAGGAGCTGATTAATTCCTCTGGATGCCTAAGTCTAGACAGAAGCAGAAACATTTTAGGCATGTTCTGTTTCGTTGTTGTTTTCTTTTAATCCCGAGGAGTGCAAGATGAGGCTGCATCCTGTGGTAGCACATTCCAGCTGGTTCTGCTGTTGAAGTGGAGCAGCAGAGGATGCCCTCCACTCCTGGGCTTTGCAGAGACCTGGCAGAGCCTGGGAGTGGCCTTGCAGGGCTTGCGTCTGCCTGCCTGCCCCTCTTGGCTTTCGTGCACCTGACACCTCTCAGCTGTCCCCATGCCATGGGTCCTGGGTGCATGGAAGTCCTTTGTGCCTTTTAGATTACCCCTCCTAACTGTTTCCTGTGCAGATCTCCTTTTTAAAGCACTTTGTGTGCTTATTTGAAAGACAAGTAAGGACTGAATAATGGAGGGCTGTTAAAAAAAAAAAAGCCTGATCTTGTGTGCACGAAAGAACTCCCACCGCAGCCTGCCTCGTGCTGTTTATACAACCTGGTGTGAGAGCCAGATGCTAACCACGCAGTGCCAGTGCCCGTACATGGGGAGGGCCAACACACAGCTGTTTTATATGGGGAGGTTACAGCAGAAATCACTGAAGCGAGCCTCATAATCCTCGAAGAACTGAATGACTGGCAGCTGTTTAAGGTGTTATTCCTATTCAGAATGCCCATGGTAGTGTGCTTGAAGTCGATTGCTTTGTTTGGAGATAGCAGAAAATGCATAAACAACCACGGGAGAAAACTGGGGAGCTTGTAGCTGGTCTGCTGGTGCCTCAGCACTGGGCAGGTGTGCATCTCCCTCATGGGGACATCCATCCCTTGCACGGAGCTGGCAGTGGGTTGGACAGTGTTCTTAGTGGAGAGAGCATGCCATAAATGTCTTCCATCAGCCTTTTTCTTTCTCTATAACAAAAAAAATCCTCACATAGCCTCCTTAATCTCAGTTTCTGATGGGGAAGCTGTGCTGAACACAAGGAACACAAGTTAGCCGAATTAAAAAATAAGCTTTGCTTAAGAATGAGGAACTGATGGAGGACTCTATGCTTTTCTTGCTGGAGGTGATGTAAATCGTGAGTAAGTTTATTGGAGTGGATTAAGTTATGGCAGCATAAGGAAGCTGCATAATGAGCTGTGAGTCAGGCCCAGAAAGTCCCATGCAGAGATGCCAAATGGCAGCAAGGGATCATCAGAGTACCCCACCGAGCAACTTGAAAGTTAATTATTAGGGACGTTTTCTCTTCTGGAGCAAAGTCTGTTGTTTATTAAAACAGGTTGTGAACCTGTGCAAATGCCGCCATGCTTGTTTGGCCAAGATCACACCATGCCATGGAAAAAGTGTGTTTTCTTTACCCAGTTTGTCTTGTGTGCTATCCTGTCTGCACTGCGTGTTTCCCTTGTGTTTTCTCATCTGGCAGCTTGTGCTCTGCGTGTCTTTGCATCTGGGGAAGGGGGAGGGGAAGGATGGCTGTCCAGGGGGCACAAGGCATGTCCTGGGGCACAGGGCAGCCTGCATGCCCTGGGCTTGCGGGTAGGTCAGCAGCCTGGTCCTGGGCACCTTCACTGAGCATCCTCAGAGCATGTAGTGTGTTTGTGCTGCTGCACATGGGAAGAGACTCCTTTGCATGCATGGGCACAGCAGTTCCCAATAAGAGAAGAAGCTGATACCATCTTATCTGGCTCCAGCAACAGCTCCAGCCCCGCATCGGAGGAATATTTCCCATTACGGGACAGAGCAGGGAGGGATGTTACAGCTGAGCTTCACTGGTACTGTTTCTAAGCCTAAACTAATTAGTAAGCAAAATTATACCCTAGAGCGACATTTGGGGGCATTCTTTATAAATTCAAACTTGTGAGTAAGAAATCATTGTGGTTAAAATTGATCAGAGGAAACTGTTACAAGTGCTGCAGGATGCTCGTGTGGTAGGGCTTGTAGGTGTCTCTGGGTGCGTGAGTAATGCCAAGAAAGCAGGAGGGGTAGAGGAAAGCCCATGAGGTTCAGTGATGTCCCAAGAGGGAGGCAGTGAAATGTGGAGCACCAACTGCTGTATGCAAGAGCCTATTCAGGGCTTCCTGCAGAAGGCGTGTGGTCAGCGGCTGCTCCAAGGGTCATGCTCACCGATGCTGGATGCTCTGCTTGCACAATGTTGCCATGGAAATGCTCTGAGACAGGGAAAACAAAAAGTTTGTGCAGGGTGGTGATGATCCAGTCCCAGATGTCTGGCCAGCTGGCCAGTCTGGGGGGCTTAGGGTTTGGGGTGAGGGTGTGAACCTGAGGGCAGGAAGGGCGGCGGTGCTGGGTGTCTCGGAGACCCGAAGTATAGGGAATGATGGATGGGGAAGGGGCCGCCTGGTAAAGCTGACCCCATTAGGATGGAGCAGAGGGGCACAGCCCCTGGGAGCCTGCTGGCGTCAGCTGAGCTGGCGTGGAGCTGCTCTGCCCCATCTGCAGACTTTGGTGGCCGGAGGAGTGTGCTCCTTTCCCACACCTCTGATATCATTAGAAAACTGTAAAGGTTTTCTTAAATCCTTCTTGCTCCAGTGAAAATGCAGAATGTGAGCGCTGTGTGGATGCAGGTGCTCAGCAGGACACTGAGCACCGCAGCCGTGGTACCCATGGAGCTGGCTGCAGGAGATGGCCATCCTCCAGAGCAGGGAAGGAGGTCACCATCTGAGTCACATTTAATGTTCCTCACCAAAAAAAAAGCCACCCAGTTCCCACAGACTTGCAAACGAGCTGCTCATAGTTTTGGCATTAGCTCTTTAGAAGCAATCACAGTGAGCTCTGGCTGAGGCTGCTGCCGTCCTTGAGTGCCTTCAGAGCTGTGAGTCAGAGCACGGCAGCGGCTTCCTTCATGCTGAGCCATCCGCCTGCACGCGACCTGCCGGGTGTGCTGCACAGCCGGCCCTGCCTGATTTGAGGGGGATCTTCACTTTCGTGCTTTCTTTTTCTGTTACAAGTTGCTTGGCTGGGCGCTTGGTTCTGAGCGTACACTGCAGTGCACACCAAAATGCATTGCATCCCAAGGTGCAGTCCTTTTTTCTGTTGTCACAGCCGCTGCTACAGCATGAGTTCCCCCAGAGCGGTGGGCAGACAGGACTGGAAGCCGAGGAGAGGGCAAGGGGGGAGCAAGGGGTCGGGTGCCTTCAATCAGGGGCTCCTACTGAATCAGTCCCTGCCAGCTGAGCACCATACATCACGCGTCAGGGCCAACCTGACGGTTTAATGGCTCGATGAGTTTAGGAGGAATACTTTTATTGTGTGTCTTCGATTAACGGGAGTACTGCATGAAGCTGTTAGGTTACAGGGAGCTTACATTGCCTTCCTGTGTGCAGCGCAGGCTGCGCTTCCCGGGCAGGATCCTACCAGTAAGCTGGTGGAATCCTCTTAAGTGAGGAGCTGTTAAATTAATAAAGCTGTTAATCACATGAAAAAACGAGAGATAGAGAGGGGGAGAAAATCTTATGTAGAAAAGCCAAATTGTAGCAGGAAGGTTTTCCACTGGGATGGTCCTGCAGGGCCACGTGGAGCAGCTCCTCTGTTGCAGGCTGGCTTTTCTTATGGTGATTTTTACACATCCCCATTTTCCTACATATCCTGTGTGTTGGAGTTTGAGCCCGGCTCCTAATCAAACGTAACACTGAGCTCGCTCTGTGCTTCTTAAGTGCTAATCCCAACAGAACCCCTTTATACTTGATAAAACCCTGTTATTATTATCCTCTGCATACAGGCAAAAATTGCAGGCAGAGAAGAGAAAGAAATTGGTGAAGCCTTTCTGCAGGGTTCCATCGGGGGCAGTCCTGGACTGACAGGCAGCCTGTGCCCAGAGTATGGGACTTGCTGCCACGTTGAGCTTCTTTTTCGGACTATTGTATTTATATGATATTGTATTTAGGACTTAATTTTTGGTATATTTAGATAGGGCGGGATTTGCAGAAGGGTCTTAAATACTTAGAAAGTCACTGGAATTGAGGTGGCGCCTCAGACACTGAAGTGCTTCTGAATTTTTGTTTCCCATCCATTGCCCTTTAAAGTTGCGTGGAAGAAAAGGCACTGGAGTGAAGTATGATAGATAATTTCCATGCAAAATAATTGAAAATTGACTTTTTCTATATGATTAGCTGTACAGGGCCATTAGCCATGCCGATAATGAGCTGGTTCTGATTGCTCTTTATTTGCCAAGTGTGGCTGAAGCAGGGTTTGCAGCTGCGGTAAGCGCGGGCACACATGTGTCTGATTGTTGGTATGCCTGAACAAACAGTGTCCTTGTCAGGCAGCTCCATGTCAGAGTGGTTTTCATCTTTGCTGCTTTTTTTCAGGGAGGAAGCGATTGCAGTGCCTCAGCCTTTCAGCACAGGATGCCCTGCCTCAAGTGCATATTTTGTTTTCAATGAGCTTGCTCATATCAGGAAGCAGACGTGATGGTTTGTGGTCTAGAAAGGTTCATGCACATCAGATATCCAGCGGTCTAGAAAGGTTCTTGTACATCATCTGTCCAGCATATGCCGGTAAATGCAGTGAGAATAATTTAAAAAGTATATCTGTTTTTTCACGGAGCACTGGAAGAGTGGATGTGGTGAGCTGCAGTGTGGCGATGCAATGCTGAAATGCTGACAGGCTGCCGGGGCCCTGGGAAAGGAGCAGCGCCTGTAGCAGGGAAACCGCCAGACAATCCTTTGCCCAAACCTGCCAGGGCTTTTGCCTTTCTCTTTGAAGTCGATGGAGTTGTGCTCCCCTAACGTGACCTTTGCATCCTCCTCTGAATCTTATTGTATTGACTGGAGGCCAGCAGGCCACTAACAAAGCTGCTGGAAAACAGTGCTGTCTGTGGGTTGGGTTTTTTTGTTGTTTTAAGACCCTTTCTGTTGCAAACAGACATTGCCTGAAATCACAGCAAGGGAAACGGAAACAGCACTGCTGGAGTTCCACGGCAAGGGATGAACACGGAGCTGGGGCTGGCTGCCCATGGATAAGTTTTGATGAGGGTTTACGTGCTGCTTTGGGTGCTCTGTGCCACCAGCATGCTGCTGCAGGTTTCTGGGCCCTCACATCCACTTATGTGGGCTGATGAGCCTCGGTGCTTGTCCTGCAGAAGGCTGGCAGCCTGGTGCTGGGAGCTGGAGGGTTTTGGCATGAAGGGCAGTGGATTTGGCCTCGTCTCCCCTGAATCCCCTGCCTTGGCCTTCTTTCAGAGGGAGGCACTCAGAATGGATCAGTTGACTGAGAGAGTTGACTCTTGTTCACACAAAGATCTGTGGCAACAGCGTGAGGTTTTTGAGGACTGACTTCAGCTCTGTGTTTCGGTCCACTCCAATGTGTATAAAATGCACCAGGATTAGGAAGGTCAATGGAAGCACTGCCTTGGCGGGTGTGGGGCCTGACGGTGACCTAAAGCTGTTGCCAGCTATTGACTACTGGATGGCTCTGGGCCATTTTTGGGTGTCTCTCTCTGCACGGGGATGGCACATGTGCCAGCAGCCTCTCAATGTTCACAAGCAGCCCGGAGTAAGCACTACATGCGCTCTGAAGTTAAGAGCCCCATCTACACTGAAACCCTGAAGCCGTGTTGTGGGTGTGCCGAGGCTGAGGACCGTGTCCCTCTGCCTGTTGGACACAGCTGCGGACTCCCACACGGACAGTGAGATGCAGGGCCCTGCCTGCCAGGGGGTCTTCCAGATCCTGCATTTCCCAGCAGGGGAGCACTTGAGCATCTCATCGCCATCTGATGTTTGGCTTGTGTTGGATCCCAGCCAAAAGAAACCCAACCCTACCACTGTCGATGCCAGGGACTTGAGTTATCTCCTGGTGCTGAAGGAGACCAAAAAGCCCTGAAGGGCCCTTAGCTTGCTGCCGAAGGACACACTTTTACCCACATGTAGTAAAATCAGGCAGAACAAGTGATGTTGACCTTGGACCCCAGGCAGAAGCAATATCTGTAATCTCATGTTGTACAGGATCTCTAATCTCCCTTACATTGCTATATCTCATTTGCACATATTTCCCTGTGTATGTACAGATAGGGGTTTTATTCAAATATTAATCAGCCTGACTGATGGTGGAGATTTGTGCATCTGACAGCTTGACATCCCTGCTGCGCGAGGCCTGCTGTGTGCAGGGTGGTGCAGATCTACCTGAGCTGAGCACCTCCTGGAAGGCTCGTAGGACAGGTTGGGTTTTTAGACCTTAGCTTTCTAACTTTTATTTACTTAAAGAAAAGGAGAAGTGATGTGATTCTTTGATACATTAATACCTTTCTATGTTGACATCTCAAATTTCATTAGGTGCTTGTTGAGGTTTTATTATACAATTTGTATCAGATTGCCGAAAGCTGTTGAGATTGCCCTGGGGATAAGTGGCATTGTAGTCTTGCCTTCTCTCCCTCTGCTTTCCTCTCTTCCCCTCTCTCTCATACAGTGCGCTATCTGCAGCAGTAAATTTACGAGCAGCCAGAACAGGGCCTGATTGATCATCCTGCAGGATGGGCGATAAATGACACCCCACGCTGTTGTTGGGGAGATGCTGCCTTGCTGTTTCAGCCGGCGTGCAAATAATCTGCTTTCAGTTACAGAGTAAGGAAGATGACGTTGGGGTTGGTTTGTTTGTTGAGATACCGCTTCTTTTCATTTATTTCTAAATCTGAAGCAGCGCCCGTAGTGGGACGAGCAGAGGGCCTCCAACTCAGCTCAGCATCTGGAGTGTACAGGAGTGCTCACAGCACGGCCTTTGTGGTTCTTGTTCTCCTTCCAGACCCTTCTCCTTTAGAGCTCTCACATCCTGGCCGTCAGCTGAAGAATTCCTTAAACTGTTCCCAGTATGTTCGGAGGAGTCTGCTCCAAGTGTAATCTACACTGTGCAGCCTGGACCCCTCCGCTCTATAGCAGAAAAATAAGAGCAATAGAGTTAAATGCTAAACTACAAGATCCGCTGAACTATGAGAACTGACTGCATAAGCCTTCTGTGTAAACAGAAAGCACCAATTTGTACAGCTCTGCAGTTAAATACTGCAGATTAATTTTTTCCAAATGTCAAATGTCTGTATTTAAATTTAATATACATGTTAAGCCTTTTCCCTCCTTCCACAGCCTTTCATTTCTAATAGGAATCACTCCCATGGAGTCAGATAGAATTACTCCTTTCCAAAAAGGAAAAAAGAAAGGAAAAGAACAGCCTTATTTCTGAGAACTGCACTACGAATGAAAAAACATTTGTTCCCTAAATGGCATTTACCCCCCACCCTCCCACAGGTTTTGTCCCTGTGTCCAGGGGCTGTGGCCAGCAGCAGCCCCCGCCAGTGATGCTTATTTCCTCCCCCTTGCCCTTCAGTCCCCCAGCTCTTTCCTCCACGTTACTTTTGAAGCGACGCATGGAAAAAGGAAAACCTTTCCCCCATCTCTCTTTGCAGAGTCTTCTTGCACCAGTGCATAAGTATGCTTTCAAAACACAGTAAGTATGCTTTCTTAGCTGTAGATGCTGGCGTGTAATTATTTGAGATGCTGACACACGCGTCTGGCAATGCGGGCGGTTGCAGCACAGGTCACCAGCTTCATCTTGCTGGACATGGCAGTGACGAGACCCCGCCACCGTGACCGCTCCAGTGGTGCCCTGGGCAGTCACAGCCCCCTTCCCTCCACTTCTCCCTCTGTTTTTCTCTTTCATTCTCATCATATTTTTAATTAACGTGCTCCCTTAACTGAGTCAGGTAATAACAATAAGAAATAAAAGATCACGTACCATCATGCTTACTTAATAGTCTCAACAGTGCTTCTGCCACTGTATCTTTTATCATGTGTTTATTTTTTAAAGAATATTGAACAGGATACATCATTTGCTATTTGCTCTTATCCTGTTTGCTGATACCTTTGTTCCTGTCTTTACATACTTGAATAATTGCCTTGAATCAGCATGATTGGCACGCACAAATATTTATGTGCACAGCCGTCTGTGAGATCAGGTAATGGGTGGGAATTAACGCTGAAATTATGGCGATGTAGTTCAGGGAAAAAGTGGCGAGTTAGCAGTGACCCTTTCACAAAAGCCCTGAAATGTAAAAATGGCCTGAGCTGCAGCATCTGACTAACAGGGCTGTGCAAAAAAAGAGAAATAAGACAGTGACATTGAACCCAGTTGTAAACACTTCACAGCTTTCCTTTGACATCGCAAACCCTCTGAGCACCCTTCTGGTTTATGCGCTGCCGGCTGAGCCCCGCGATGTGTTTTACAGCCTTGTAATTCTCCATAGCATATATTCTCGGTGTTACGTTGGTGTGCCATGACCCTGCTCCCCGGCTTGCTGAAGACAAATGCCCAATCAAAATCCGACCCATCGTCCATGCCCTGACGCGTAGCAGTTAGTCTTGGGAAGGGTCCCCTTGTTGTTTTTCTTGTTGGCTGTATTGCTGTAGTTCAGGAGAGCCAAGCCTGCGCATGGAGGTGCTTTGTTCTCACAAATGAACAACCAGAACAAAAGGTAGCATCTTGCCAGCACTCATTATTTATTTACTTGTGCGTTCGTCCATGTCTTTTATGGAACAAGCAGAAGTGTGCTGGGTGATGTCTGATATGAAGCCAGGCGTGGCTCTCCTGATGATCTCCTCGGTGTCTTCAGAGCCTCTCTTCCTCCTCAGTGCATCAGGCCCAGCAATACTGACCAGTCAAGGGAAGAGATTGTCCTGCTCTGCTCTGTACTTGTCATGGGGATGGAGTCAGCAGCCATGTCTGGGGGAAGACAGCTGGAGAGGGAGCATGGAGACAGCGCACCCTGAGCTGGGCTCCCTGAGCAAGGCAGGGGGTCAGGAGGTGACCTTGGGAGGTGCTGGTGTAGTTGTTGTCCTCTGAACCTGTGGTAAGTTTGGTCAGCTAGCAGGCATTGACTTTTCAGACCTTGTGGTCTGACTCCAAGCGCAAGCATGCAGCTGAACGCGACAACTTGGAGCGCCATCAACTTTCAAGGCAGCAAGGTCGCAAATAGGGGCACACAATTTTTAGTAGGTCATGAGAGGTGGTTATTGTACTGTTGCTGAGTTATAACATCTTCATACAAGATATGCTTGTGGCAGCGGAGATTCAATTTAGGGGTGACTGATTTATGATGCATACCGGTGATATATGCAGCAATCTGTGCACAGGCAGCTCAAAATGGATGCATGGGGAGCACTTCTCTGGGTATAAATGCACTATATATTATAAATACGTAATGCCTATATAGACCGGTTTATGTCTTCCAGTCGTATGTGGAAGGAGTAGGAAGCAGAGAGATACCTGTCTGCACTCCAACATGGAGCATATTACTGGAGGTGGCAATATCTCAAGGATCAGAAGGGGCTTCTTAAGTGCATCCATTATGCATAAATCTTGCATGTGTGTACAAAGATATATATGTAAATGAGCACCAGGAGATTGAGTTTTGTATTCTGTGTATGTAAATGCCTACTCATGCACTTAAAAGTATAGTGTTAGCTGTAGGTTGCAAGTATAGCAAAACCATATGGCTTAAAAAATAGCTTCAGCTCTGTGCTGTGAAATGGATGAGAAACACAGTGTAATATGCTTAGCTGCAGTCACTTCTTTTACTCCTGGGATTCTGACACATCCATTAACAAGAAGACCTTGGCAGGGCAGTTGTTTTCAATCACTGAGTCTTACAGAAAATTAGGGAAAAAAATCCACACATAACTGGTAATAATTTTTAACTGTAATACTGAAACACATTCAGTTCATTTGAGATAATGTGTTTGTCTGTGAGGGTATCGATACACATATTATTGTCACGTGTGTGACTAAACGTTCACATAGTGATTTTCATTCTGAGGTGTTAGATTATGTTCCCTAACATAAAAGAACTTAAAATTTGGTTAAAATGTAGTTAAACTCTCATACAATGTATTCGTATACATTTTTTGTTTCTCTTCTCTTGTTACTAAAATGACAGCACCTTCTAAGATGAAATTTGAGTAATGTAGTGTCCCATTTAACTGGTGACTTGAAGAGTGAGTGGGCATTACACTGAGAGCAGGGCTGGAGGTAACTGGAGACAAGAATTCAATTTTATGTGGAAAAGGCTTTTATTGGCTGCGAGAGTGTCTGGGAACGAGCATGCATAATGACATATGCATAAGGAAAACTCAATCACAGATATGCAAAAATAATAAAAAGTAAGATAGAGATAAGTCTCAGCAGCAAAATCCAGATGTGGACTTTATACCAGATACTTTTTTAATGAAAAATTTTGGGAAATGTTTTCCCATCTTCCTTCCAGCTGGCTCTTGCTTGGGCCCTTCTCTAATGTAAGCCACATAAGAGAAATGCCAGTCATAATCTAATATTGCACTTGGTGAATATGAAGTATTAAGAAACAATGGGGAAATGAGAAAAAAAGAGACTGCAGGAGAACTGGTCTCGAGCCCTGGCCTCTTTTTCATGGGTTTATCCGTTCTAGGAAAGAGAATATATAATATTTTTCAGTAACATTTTCCACAGTTATTCATTTGCAGTTTAGTGTTTGCCCGGTTCTTGAATGTCTGATTTTTTTCTTTCTTCATATTTTCAATGTGAGTGTGATATCCACCATCATCGCCAATAACCTGATAACAAATTACCTTCATAAACCGGGTGAGTTAAAGCCATGACTGTCCCTGGCCTCTGCTGCCATTAATGGCCTTTTTGTTCATGTCCCCAGACACTGCTCTTAAAAAATCCTTATGCCGAGACATGACTCACAGGATAGATGTTCAGGCATGAATGACAAATTGGTTTATCGCAACTATACGAAAGAGAAATGAGGTGCGGCGATCTCGAGGCTAGATGGGCTACTGGAAAGCCAGCGCGGCCCTGTGCGTGTGTGTGCCGAGTCACTAAATTTAACCGGTCGCAGTCTTGTTAAGAAACTGCTAATGCTTCTTGTCCAGGAGGAAATGGGCTTTTTGGTTCCCTGGGCACCTGACCTCTTTCGGTGCAAATATTGAATAGCTGGCGCGTCCTGACCCGCTTCTATTTACAACTGCTGCAGCTGATGCTGAGGAAATACCTGAGGGAGCAGGGGAGGGAGGAGGCCGCAGCCCAGACCAAGCTGCAGGAGCTGGGGAGGGAGGGCAGGAGGGAGGAGGGGGAAATGTGTTTTCTCGTCACTGCTTCAGCCAATGGGTTTCCTAGAATTGGAGGAAAATGTTCATCCTGAAGAACGGCGAAGGCCGTCCTGGTAACCTGACTGAGGTGGAACCTGTTGTACTGCCTGAACAGGAGCACTTTGCTTCTCTTCCAGAGCACTGGGGATGTCTTTGGTGGACCTTCATGTGTTGCCCTGGCTCTATGCTGCAGGGCAGCCAAACGTAGTCCACATTGGGCCAGCTAATCTCCATCTCGTTCTCTCTGCCACTTCAGCATCTCAAACCACCGCCTTCCTAACAGTTCTCTCATTCAGGGACGTTTCCAGTTCCCCCTGCATACAGTGTGGCCTCTCCTGGACTTCTGCTGGGAGCTCAGTTGCCCTGCATTTTTCCTGCGCTGCGTCACGCAGTGCTCCATCAGCTGGGGCCATATGAGCTGTTGACACCAGTGGAAAGATGGCTTAATGTGTCTTGCAGGCTGTGCTCCTGTGTGTGCCTTCCAGCCTGTGGGGGAATTTGGGGGTTTTCTCTCTCTCTCTTTTTGTTTGTTTGTTTCCCCAACAGTAGGGTATGTTCTGGCTTATGTTCAGCATATGATTCACTTCAGTCACCAGGTCCTTTTCTGAAAAGCTGTACTCTAATTAGTGGCTCTCCACCCCTCATTGAGTGGAGTTACAACAGGGACCGCTCACTTCAGAAAATCTTCCATAAACTATGCTTTTGTCACATATACATGTCATAGTAAAAATCTTAAAGAATGCTTTTTGGTTGTAAATCTCAGAGCTTTACAAAGGAGATTGGTACCACTGTTTCCATGTTGTGGATGTGGAAGCTAGCCTGTGAGGAAGACAACTGATGTAGCACCACAAGGTCGGCCAGAGAGGCAGAGCTAGAAAGGACCTGCAGCTCCTGCCCTGTCGCATGCCCACACTGCTTCTGTGACATGCGTGTCTCTTATCTGACCCACTTCTTGGTGCGATTTCCCTGTTAATTCTTGTCTCAAGCCTTTCGGTGCTTTGGAATGGCAGTTCTCATGTCTGTGACCATATGTGCATCTGAAGGATAAGCGTGAAGTCCCGCTATTCTCAAAGGCTTCCGTCAGTCAGTTACAGTTTTCACTTTGGAGAGCCAGGGCTTTCAAGAAGTCACTGTCACGATAGCCATGGGAGGGTGTGAGTGAGCAAAATAGGAAGATGTTGTTTGCAGCTAGGCTTCTGGTTAGAGGCGCTTGGTTCTTGAATAGCTAATCATCCATCTGCTTTGCATACACGATGTCCTGTGTTAAATTACCTTCATGCATTTTTGTCCTCTTTTTATCTGCTTTAACAGTATGGTGGTACCAATTACTCTGTTTCCATAAAATTGCTGGACAGTGCTGCAGCCGCTCGGTCAGCTTTCCTGTTTATTCTCCTTGTTTAGGCTTGCAGTGATAATTATTTTTTCTCTGAAGCATATGATATAACTCAGGAGGCCAGCGTGAGGTTGCCATGAGCCATGCAACATAGCGATCACTGGCAAATGCTGATTACCTTTGTGCTTAGATGATTGGAGAGGATGTTACATGGAGGTGTAAATAGATAATTTTCTCTTAGCTTCTTGTTAGCAATGCAACCAAAGGGATTCCCACTCATTTAGCATGATTCCGGTTTGCTTTGCAGCAGCTTGCAAGCCAAGAAATGCCCCGGTGAACTCCTGGTCAGGTGTGGCTTTCTGAGTACTGCCAGCCTGGCTGTGGAAAATTACTATTTTTTTCTGGTAAGCTTGCTTTGGAGGTAGCTGGCCTTACCATTTACACCATCACGCAGTTATAGCTCCAAGAAATAAAAAAGGTGTAAAGTTATTTGCCAGATTTATTTTACATTCATTCACACAAAATCAAAATGTATAGTTTTCTTCCAACAGAGGGTTTTTTCCTTTTACTTTGCAGTTGCCCTGTCCTTTTTCTTTGCTTTAAGGCAAGACTCCTGAGTTTTGCAAGGAGGATGATAGCGGCGTTGCTGCTGAAACTTGGGAGTTCGGGGAGTGGTGACAAAGCCTCCAGCAGACTTCTTTTTGCAAATGCAGTTGCGGTCATTTATAAACATGGTATCTTCTTCACCAGGACAGCCCTGCTGAGAGTGAGGGAGCATTCTCATTTCTTAAGTGGATTTAAGGGACCTTATTAATTGTCAGGGCAGCAGCAGAACATGTTTTGTTCTACCTGACTCTCTGTCTAAGAACACTGTGTAGATGCAGAGAGTTAGCAAGCCCAGGCTGGGTACATCAGGCTGGTCTTTTGACTTCAAATGCACAACTGTGTTGCTGTTGTTCTTCAGCCAAGTTATTCTCTGTGCTGAAGTCCAGCTGGAGAAGACTCAGCACTTCAACTTACTGCTGGTGCTTGGTCCCAATGCTTACCCGTCAGGTATTTTAATTAAGGAAGTTTGAATTCCAGCTTAGCATAAATACAGACTTTACACTAACTCCCATAACTTTAGCCGAGTTTATAACCTTCACCAGGGGGTCAGTTCACTGCCACGTTGGAAATTTTAGGCTCACAGAAAATGTGTGTTGCTTTGAAATTGAGATAAATATCTTTTTACTACCTCGTAAACAGAAAGAAAAAAATCTGAAGGGCCGAGGTCACATTCTTAAAATCTCACGTTTGGATTGGAACCCAGTGTGGAAAGGAAAGCTGAAGCCTTTCTGCAAGAATGCCAGGAATGGTGTCTGCTGGAGCAGCATGCCACGGACCCTCCGAGTCCCCAGGCTGCTGCTGCTTTGTTCAGTGCTGCCTGTGAGGGCCCTTGGGAGGTTCCCCCTGAACAGCGGGAAGAGCTTTTGTTCTGTGCAGGTGACAGAGCACTGGCGCAGGTTGCCCAGAGGCTGTGGAGATCTCCAAAAGCCACCTTTTGGATGTAGTCCCTGGGCCTCCTGCTCTGGGTGTCCCTGCTTGAGCACATGGATCCAGAGGTCTCTGCCAACCTCAGCCATTCTGAGTGATTGCTTTTCTTGCCCCATGGTGCTTCCTTCCACCATGCATAGCTGCTACTCCTGTGGGAGATCTCAGCGCTTCCAACAGTGGGAGTGAGTGTGGGGATCACGACAGACCTAAAGTATGTATAAAAAAGTGCTTTGTTTTTAAAGGAAATGCAGAGCAGTGCTAACAAGGCCGGTGCTTGACGCGTATGTTAAGAAAGACCTCACTTCAGCATCATTTTAATTTCAACTTGCAGCTTGCAGCCTGTAGCCAAACCTCCCATGGTTTAGTTACTCCCGCAGTGGTGGTGTTTCCTCAAAGCTTGTTGCCAGGTGAGGGCAGACGCCCGCTGGCTGCTCCCACGGCAGCAGCAGTGACCGGCTGGTGCACCCAGCCTGCCCGGCACCTATGGCAGGCTGTGAGGAATTATCACCCCCATTACCGTGCAGGTGTCAAGGAAATGAAGCTTTTCCATTACAAGATCACACTAAATCACAGGGCGGGGATGACAGCCTCGTTAGCAGGGGTGATGTTACTGTAATTTATGTATAAATACGTTCTTTGTGTCAAGATAACTTGGCTACCTTGAAGTGCCTTCTCTCAGCATAAAGGATACTTACACTGTGCGCACCGTAGTTATCCATATGCTCACAACAATTTCATAGTTATGTATTAATTTTTTAACAGGTTTTGTGTGCATTTTTGTGTTTGCCTGGGCAGACCTTGCAGGTGACCCCATTGTGTGTGAACTCCAGGAGGGCAGTGGGTGCCTTCATTCCTTTCTCCTGGGTTTTTCAGTCACACTCAGCTCACAGAGCCATTGTTTCCCCTTTGCTGGGGCTTTGCTCACCAGATACGGGGCAGATAATTCTCTGCTGCATTTTCTGGCCCACAAGTAAATGGTCACACACAGTTTCTCCACTGTCAGGTGCTGCACACAGTAGAAAGCAGCTGAAAGGAGCAGTCACAGACCAGGGTCTGCCTTCCAGTTCTGGCTGAGCTGGACCCAGTGCTTTGCGTGCTGTAGTCTCCTGTGATTACAGGCTGTGCCAACATTTCCCGTAGGTTCCCAATAAATTCCTTTGGAAAGGATTTTTTGCTTACGGTCAAACTTGGCCTGAAGACTGGGAGCCATTCCGCTGCTTCCCTTTGGTGATATTGTCCTCCTGCTGAGCAGCGGCATGGCTGTAAGGTTGCATTTTGGGTCCACAGGAACTTGGGTACATTTGCCTGCCTCCTGGTGGCTAATGCCAAATATCTGAAGGCACTTTGTTTTTTTCCACTTTGTGAGGGCAGCTCTGCTGTTTCCTGGGGATTTCTCTCTTCCCATGTGGTCTTTTAGCTTTTAGCAACAAATTTTTCACTCACTTTCCAACCGTTCTGCTGGGAAGTAAAAGCTTGGAGGTGGTGACTGTTGGGTCACAGGAAAAGGAGAGAGTGGTGAGTTTGGTTCAAGCACTGTGAGCATGTGGACACTGAGAGCAGAAAGAAAGGAGCCCAGGCCTTCTTTGTGTGCACTTGAACCAGGACAGGACTAAAACAGCTGAACCAGCAGCCTGGGCCAGTCTGAAGCTTTTGTCTTGATGGACAAAAGGAGCTTTTTTCATTTTCGTTAAACTAATAGGGTTGAACTGACAGGATGGAAAACGCTCCCTTTGTTGCTGTCGAGACATGCTCCCAGCTGTGGCTACCGTGATAGTGCTGGAGCCCCTGGAGGACTCCGGGCAGCGTGTCCCTCACCATGCCAGTAGGACTGAGCCAACAGTATGGGCTGCCATTCCTGGCTGAGGAGCGGTGACACTTTGATGATAATGTCTAGTGTGCAAACAGTATTTGGGCTGTTTTTCCAATTAAAATCACAAAATATCCTGAGTTGGAAGAGACACACGAGGATCACTGAGTCCAGCTCCTGGCTCCATACAGGGAGCCTAAGAGTTGAAGCATGTATCTCAGAACATGGTCCAGATTCTTCCTTGAACTCTGGCAGCAGCTCTGTGCCGTGACCACTGCCCTGCACAGTCTGTTCAAGTGCGTGACTGCCCTCTCCATGAGGAAACTCTTCCTAGCATCCATTCAAAACTTCCTGTCACAACTGAAGACCATTCCCTCACCCTTGGCTTACTCTGTGGGGGCAAGAAGTAGGCCAAAGCAAAGCAGCAGAGCAGGACCTCCTGGCAGGGCACGAGGGTGTTGTGTGGTGGGTGGCTGCAGGTGGCCTCACACCAGGCAGTTTTACGTCCTCAACTCCAAGTATGTGGGCTGGGAGTGCCAGAATTTCGTGGTGTCTCTTCATGGCAGAGCACAATTCTCACCTTGTGAGAGGCTCTCCTCTTTCTTACTTTCAGATACAGAATTTCTACCTTAGAAACCTAGTAGAAATAATGATTCATCTGCTGTTCTCACACCTGAAAACAGTTGTTCACCAAGTGGTTTAATGTCTGAACCTTTTTAAAAAAATTGAATAATGTAGGCACTTAGTAGGCTCTTTTAGTGAGCTGGGATGGGACTTGAAGAGAAAAATGTGTATGCGGTTAGTTTCAAGTCATGCTCGGCCTTCGTGGGCCCAGATGCTGTGGGGTCACTGGGCCCTGTGGACACCAGGGAGACACTGGTGTTGTCCTTCAGAAAATACAACTTTACCAGGGCCTGAAATAACAGCCTTGTGCCCAAGCCGCAGAGTTTGTGAGGAGAATTCTCTGAATCATAGAATCACAGAACGGCTTGGGTTGGAAGGGACCTTAAAGATCATCAAGCTCCAGCCCTCTGCCATGGGAGTGCCACCCACCAGCTCAGGCTGCCCAGAGACGCATGCAGCCTGGCCTTGAGCACCTCCAGCAATGGGGCACCCACAGCCTTTCTGGGCAGCCTGTGCATTCAGATCAGCCTTCCCTGGGCGAGCCTGAGACCCTCAGCAGAGCCCAGCTGCAGTCAGGGAGACGTGGGTGCTGAAGAAAGCCTTTCTGAAGAAGGGCAATGGGGACAGTTTGGTTAATTTTCTTTTCTCCCCCGATATTCCTCCTTTTTTAATGGTAGGGACACATGGCCAAGATTCTTTTGTGGGCCTCACTGGAGCTGCTCTGGAAATGATGAAGCAAATGCAAAAAGAGAGTGTGGAGAGAATCGTTTTGGTAGGAATGAATTAGTTAGAAGCTGTAGTGCTGCCGTGGGGAAAGAGGCGTGCTTGTAGGGGGTTAAAATACTCAGAGGGTCTTGAACAGCCCTGGAGATAGGAAGGAAAAATGAGTTTAAAATTGCCAGCTCACTGCCACGCTGCGTGAAGGCTGCTGCAGCAAGGCATTGTTTAAAGGCTGTGCTTTCAGCGTCCTCCTGAAAATGTGTTCTCGAAAACGGGGATTTGTGTCTAAATGGGAATCCAGACATACAAAACACTTCATTTATTCATGTAAATGTCTGCATAAAAATGCAAATGTGGTACCTATGGCTATTGCCTCTGTATCAGGCTACAGTATGCCGTATAAAAGGCATACTAATGAGTTTTCAGCAAATTTTCTGAAAATACTTGAACAGTCATGGGCTCTGATGTATAAAGTTACCTTTTAAAGTGATTTCAAGAAATAGATACTTGTTTTTGCATCCCAGTGGCTCGGCTTCTTCACGACTTTAAAAATACCTCCAATTTAAAAGAAATTTGAATCTAGAGATCAGCTTTATTTCTAATTCTGCCGCTCGTTAACTTCACTCTTGGGTGTACTTCCAAGATACTTCCACCCTCAACTTATGCATTTATTTACTTAATTTGGAGTTTTGTAATTTTTTGAGAAGCGTGTTTTGATCTTCAGGCAGATGCAGCACAGCCAAATCCCAGACAGATTCTTCACAGGGGCGGCTGGGGAATCGGATACGACTGTGCCTGGTAGAACCATGGTGGGCAGCAGTGCTGTGCTTCCCGAGGAGTCGGTTCACAGTCGGCAGTTCATTTTATTTTTAAACTTTTCTTAATTTGATGGTACTCTGTTGGAACTGCCTATAGAAATATATCAGCTGATGCTTAAATACTGGTGGTCTGGAATGATCTGGATATTGGTTAGTTTTGTGCAACCTGTGCTAGTGCTAACGCTGTGCTGCCAATACTTTAATCTGTTTTTAAGAGCAAGAGCTAAAATACTGCTCTCTCTGTGCTGTCATTGACACAGCACTGCTTTTGACAAGAACAAGGAGGTTTATCTCAGGGTAAGGCCAGACCCTGTCTGAGCTGTCTTCTCAGGAGGACAAGAAATGAAAAATGAGAATTCAGGAACCTCAGCACAGCAGCGTGAGTGTGCTGCAGCGGCCAGCCTTGCACCGACCCGCAGCTCCCCCACTGCCAAGCAGACCCCTTATCTGGGTGTTTCATCAGGAGTGCATGCGTAGTTTATGAGCAGTTTTTGTGAAGAAGCCGTTTGGTTTTTCTCAGTCAGGTCTGGAGATTTTCAGGTGACTTCCCAGGATTTTTGTTAATTAGAATGGTTACGTTTTCAGTGTTGAAACTTTGTTTTGCAATAGAAAAAAAAAGTTTCATGACTCCCATTGCTATATATTTCAAGACTTGCCCATCCTATAAGGTTTTGTTTTTGCAGCCTTAGCTATTTTTAATCTTTAAATTGAAACTCTTTGCTCTGACATATCAGGGATAGTAGAGCTATATTTTAATATCTTAATCTGTAACATCCACTGCCATTTTCTTTTCTTCTCCCTCTGCTTGCTTCCATAATGGCTCTCCAGTCTGCCTGCCCTCGCACCCTGCCAGCCATGTTAAAGCCAGCCAGGCTGAAGCAAAAAGGTTTTGTGACAGGCTGGGATTGCAGGAGCAGTGTGAGACAACCCCAGCCATCGCCTTCATCCTATCTGTGAAACCCCTGCTGCTCAAACTTGCCTTGTACTTGCTTGAGAAGCTTCCCAGCCCCGCTGCGGCATTCCGGTCCTCCAATTGGCTGCCTGGCTAGACAAGCCAAACCTCCCAAAGACACCCCAATGAAGGACAAGCCAGAGTTCTTTGTACTCTAATTAATAACAAAAATAACCTCTCATCTCTCCGTGTTTCCAACGCTCTGAGCAGCGCTTGTTTGGAGGGAGGCAGCTATCATTTTCTGTCTCTTTCTTCTAAACAGGTACAAGGGAAAGACCCTTCGCCAAGAGGTTTTCGGAGGTTTTTTTAGAAAGGGCATGAGTACACATGTGTACACCCATATATGCCTCCAATCATCCCAGGATTAAGTGTACCAGCATCAATATTTAATACAGGTTTTGAGGAGGACTTTTTTCTTTCCACTCATTTTGTAGTCACACTGAGCTTGTAGGGAGGAGCTTTTTCTCATCAGTAATGGTTCAAAATATGTATTTTGGGGTGTTTTTTTTGGAGGGGGATGCAACATGGCTGGGTGTCTGTGGGAGAAGAAGCCTTCCCGGCCCTGTGTGCTCACCACAGCATGTGAACCAGCTGCTGCCTCAGCGTGGGAAGTCAGGTATCAGCCATCAATGCTCAGCCAGTGCCAATGCTTTGCCACCTTGGAGGAGTTCCCTGACCTGCCTACTTTGGTTTTTATGACCGTAAATCAACTGTTACTTCCATAACAGGAAAGGAATTTTTGTTCTGAATTTATGGCAGAGGTTTAGGGTCTGACTGCTCAGCTCACTGCAGCGTTGCAGACAATACAGCAATCCAGTTGGTTGGGTTTGGAGTTTAGATCTCTTCTGTTCCATAGTTATGGATATTAAAGGAGATAATTCTTCCTGAGGGTGCTGTGTTTTCAGGCTCGTGCAGGGTTCTGAGAGCCTAAATTTATGCAGTAGCAAGATGATATTGATACAGTATAGGCCATACCTTGAGAAGTCATGTGTGTCACCAGTGTTTCAGTTATTAATGGATCTGTGCTAGCCAGGTTTTGGCACCAAACTCCATCTTGGTCTGTTTTTGAATCATTTCCACGGTGTGTAGTTAAGATTCTGGAGGAAAGATACTGCACTGTGCCACAAGTGCTGCTTTTTTGATGTGTGTGTGTGTGTGTATTACCCGATTAACAACTTTTATAAAAATACCCCTTCTGTCCTTTCTCAATTTCATTTCACTTTGGCTGCTGATAAAGTTTTATTTGACAAACAGCAAAATAACCTGGAGCTGGTCAGGATTGATTTCTTGGCATGCTGTCTCTTCAAGGAAAGAGAAGAAAGGGCAGAGGAAAGGTCCAATTTATCGTTTTGAGATGTCAGACCACCATGGAAAGAAGCAGATGTGACCTTCTTCGCACAGAATTCCTCTCCCAGATTTCTGCACGCTAAATAGCTGATAGCAGCACAGCAGCATGGTTGATCCTAAAGTCCTTCTACCTGTGTTAGCTCACACAGCCTGGCCAAAGGGCGATGCTGCAGGGGTGCTGTCTTGGGGCCGAGAAGCAGTCCCAGTGCTGGGGCGTCAAACACATCGTACCTTCAGACTTGGGCCACTGCCACCAGACACAACAGATTTCA
The DNA here is from genome assembly GCA_016647715.1 of Pavo muticus. NCBI lineage: Eukaryota > Metazoa > Chordata > Aves > Galliformes > Phasianidae > Pavo > Pavo muticus. The sequence continues at coordinate 2,535,151 of JACDJE010000031.1, forward strand.
TCTCATCCCATAGCACTGCTGTCGTTTACTTTCCTGCCGCTTCCAAGTGGTGCAATACATCACATATCACCAGAAGTCAGCGTTTGTTCCTTGCTGAAGACAAGGGCAGAGTTTCACACAGGCCGAAAAGAAAAGCTTGCTGTTCGGAAGTAACAGAGTTGGTGAGAGCGATCAGCCTTTATTGCTAGTCAGGAGGAAGCTGTTCTTGTTCTTTAATTACTTTGATTTTTTTCTGCCTTCCGAGGAAAGGAGGAAAGAGCTTTATGGAATATTCATCGAGGTAAATCAAATCTGGCCAAGAAAGAGAGTTCGGGGAATCATTTTTTTAGAGCGACAGGGAGCTATTGGATGAGAGGGCTGCTGTATTCTTGCCTGATGTGTATTTACATGCACATGCACAGAAGCAGATATCCTAGCTTTGTCTTTTTGTTTATTATTGTTGGTTTTGGCAGTGAAGTTACGTAGTTCTTAAAGTGACACAGGAGAATATCCTCAGTGCATTCAGAGATGAGAGGAAAGGAGTAAAGCTATCTCAGTGAGCTATGATGAGAGGAAAGGAGTAAAGCTATCTCAGTGAGCTATGATGTTGGCGATGTAGCACACCACATTTCTACACTTCTGAAATCATTTCTAGCAAAAACAAAACAAGCAATTTAAAATGAAGCTGCTCTTTGCTTACTGGGCCTCTTCAATGTGATAGTAATCTCCCCAAATTATTTATTTCAAGTCTAAATGTTTAATGCCTACAAGTGGCAAAAAATGATTCAAAATGAGAATGCTTTTAAGCAATGACTCTTAGCTTTTCATTTTCAGCAATGCATAATTAATGACATTTCTAGGAAAGGGTTATAGCCTTAGCACAGGTAGCAGTGATACAGCAAACTCTCTGCGTTTTACTTGCCTGTAGTTCCTCTTCTTGAAAAAAGGCAAGGTTTGGGTCTGTCAGCGGGGCAGCAGTGCTCCCTGTCACTGCAAATAGGGTCTTCCCAGTGGTTAGCAGCTGCTGGTTTGAGGCATGTTCAGTCTTGGAGGTCTCTGCTGATTGCTGCCAGCCAGGGTAACAATAACCCAGGCTGTCATGTTTGCGGTGCAGCAACATTCGATGTCTGGAAGCCGGACTGAGCATACCAGACTCATTTCTCACAGGACACCGGAAAAGGTTCAGTGCAGACTGCAACCCAGCCAACATGTTGATGTTTCAGAGCGCAGACTAGAAAGGATTAATTTGTCCAATAACTCTCTTCCTGTGGTTAGGAATTTTGAGCTGTAACAACCCATTTGGAAAATGACTTTGCTAACATCATCTGAACAATCCAACTTGACTTGCTAAACTTGGGAGACTATTTTTTATTGATGGGCGCTGCTGTAAGTATACATACCCCCATCTGAAATGAGGACGTGAGCCTTCAGCTCAGTGTGAAGGAGAAAGGAGCAGAGCTGCTCTGAGTTTGGTTCTGGTTTGGAGCGCAGATTGTTGGAACAGCAGAGATTGCTTCTGAGCCTTGCTGTAATCATTTCGTTGCGTTTCTTTTGGTTGGTTGGTTGGTTGGTGGTTTGTTGGGTTTTTTTTTCCTTTTGTGTTAAGAGAAAGCTGTGTTGTAGTGAAGGTAAATCTTGGGAACTCCTTTTCCTGCAACCTCATGAATTTCTTGCATGTGTGTCCCTAAGAGCATGCATACATTTCTAATGTGAAAGGGCAAGCCCACATGTAAGAAATGTATTTTCTCCTGGGCTGAGACCTACATAAATGCAGAAAGGGTGTTTTGTGTGTGCTGGTGTGCATATACGTGCCTCCGGGTCCTGAGTCAGAGATGCAGCTGAGTGTGCGGTTCAGTGTATGAACCTCTCTTACATGTAGGTTAAATTCTGAATTGATTCTGATACTTCTTTAATCTCACAGCCATCAACACTTCTCTTTAAAAACAGTAAGTCAAGCCCTTTGTGGATTTTCTAGCACTGTCAGTTCCAGGAGTAGCAAAGCCTATTTCAGAAAAGGCTTTCTGCAATGTTTCTAAATGTGAACGCGGCTTCTGCAGTTGTTCTTCACAAAAAGCACTTTTTGACAATCTCAGAAAATGTAAATTTAATCTTGATAAGTGCTTTCCCTGAATGCAGCCTTTCCTCCGTAGTGGGAGAGTGCATATTACATCAACATAAATGTATTCAGATAGATCTGTGTACAAGCAAGCGACCTTTTGTTGGAGAGATGTTTTAGGATCATTTTGAAGACCCTATTATCCATCACAAAGTTTCATGCAGATTAGGGAAAACATAATAGAGTTGTAAGTTCGGGTGTTTTTTGTCCTTGCGTAACAAAGCAAACCAGGGCTTCCCCTGGAAGTCATTTCCCACAGTGTCTTCTGAGCTGTCATTATCTCAGGGTCTAGAAAGTGCTGTTCATTCATTTCTTCTTCTCTCTGTGATACACTGGGAGTTAGCAGGTAACTCAAAGCTTCCTGTTGTAAATAATCAGCTCTGGTGAAATGGAGAAGCTGGAATCTTTATTTTTACTTGTTGCTTCTCTTCGTGGTGCCAAAGGAAATCAGAAGTTTTTGAACAGCATTTTCAAGAACCTTCACGTCCTCCATTATCAGAGGAGTCACAGTGAAACGTCAGTCAGATTGCAGTCATTTCTCAGAGATGGTGTTGTGTAGAGGTGAACTACCTGGCTTTTAAACATGAGACAGTGGTGAGATGTTAGGGGTTGAAAACAATCCTGAACTGATTTTTTTCTCCAAACATTGCGTCCCAACATTATCCTAGTTTCCGCAAATCTAACTGAAAGCAAAGATTTATTGGAACCATTGTGCTGTGTTTAGTGAGGATAATGTGTGAGTCACAGCTGAGTTGTTTCCCTCCAGAAACCCAAGTCACAGGATAGGCTGTGTTTCCCTATTTCTGGAAGGTGCTTTGTAGGCTCATCTAAGTGGTCTTGTTGTTGGGTGGAATGCACGGTGCTTTCCATGAGATCTTGCTTCATCAGCACCATTGAGACCTCAGGAGAGGGCTTCAGACATCTCCAGCGGTCAAGATGCATCCAGGACATCTGTACAAGCCTGATATATGTAGCTTTGGACATAGGGGACATCTGCACCCTTTGGGAGGAGCAGATGGAAGCCAGGCAGAAGGCCCCGGGGCATCTAAAGACAGAAGACACTACATTTGGGCATGTGAATTGCTCTCGTGGGGTCGGCGTCAGTCCTACAGCAAAGAAGTCATCTCGTCCACCTTTTCACAGTGCAGTGCCAGGCTACACTAAAATTGTTCTTCGTGAGGGACATGGGTGTGGAAGAACTGATGACTTCTGAACACGCTCCGTTCACATCGGAGTGCCAGGCAGTCCTGTCAGATCGGGAGCAACCAGATCACCCAACAGGACTCATTCCTTCCAGGTCTGGCAGCTTCAGCTGATTGCATTTCTGTTCAATTAGCCAGAGCCCAGGATATGGAGTATAAGCTGTGTTTCTGGTTTCATGCCAGGACAACAGATGACGCCTGGTTTGACATAAAGCCTCCTGGTACAAACTTGGCCTCTTAGAATTTTTTTGAGCAGATTTGTGTTGCCAAGGTGGGTCTGCAGTAGATGAGCCCTTTGTGGTGCACGGGCATCGTGCATGGGGTGTGGTTGGAGGAAACATTAAAAACCTAGGTTTGATCACACAGTGTGGTTTTGCATCTTGCCCTCCAACAAACCTGTTTTCACTTATATGTCACCTGAAAGGGCATTCCCTCAAATTTCTTGTGCTAGCATCTGGCAGTATACTTGGACTGTTTTAGTGACCCTAAATATCTTAACTTCATATTATTCAAATTGTTCTACGTTCCTGTTGATTCTTTGGCAAATATTTGTCTTTGTTTTGAAGCTTCCTTCATGATTCTTTTTTCTGTCCAGGCAGTGTCAGTGCCTCCATAGAAGGCACCCTTACCTTCTAGTCTTCAGGCTCTGAAAGAAGCTCAATTTCAAAGTCTGTGGAAACCAACCTGGGCTCCATCAGAAGAGGGGTGGCCAGCAGGGACAGGGAGGTGATTGTCCCTCTCTACTCTGCCCTTGTGAGGCCCCATCTGGAGTACTGTGTCCAGGTGTGGAGCCCCCAGTACAAGAAAGACAGAGAGCTATGGAGAGGGTCCAGAGGAGGGCCACAATGATGATCAGGAGGCTGGAGCACCTCCCTTCTAAAGACAGGCTGAGGGAGCTGGGCTTGTTCAGCTGGAGAAAAGAAGGCTGCAGGGTGACCTCATTGCAGCCTTCCAGTACCTAAAGGGAGCCTATAAGCAAGAGGAGAGTCAACTCTTTGAGAGGGTAGATAACAGCAGGACAAGGGGAAATGGTTTTAAGTTGAGGGAGGGAAGATTTAGGTTGGATGTCAGGGGGAAGTTCTTTACTATGAGAGTGGTGAGGTGCTGGAACAGGCTGCCCAGAGAGGCTGTGAATGCCCCGTCCCTGGAGGCGTTCAAGGCCAGGTTGGATGGGGCCCTGGGCAACCTGGTCTAGTACAGATCTGGAGGTTGGTGGCCCTGTCTGGCAGGGGGGTTGGAGATTCATGATCCTCGAGGTCCTTTCCAACCCGGGCCATTCTGTGTGGTTGTGTGTGTGTGTGAATCTGATGACTGCGTGAGCATAAAGCTCAGAACATGGCAGAAGAGAGAAAAATGAGAGGATTCATCTTCTTTAGCTCAACACTTCGGAGAGTTCAGCCTTTGCCATGAATTCTGTGGTGATTCATGCATCTGGATGTGTGGAGAATTCCTGGGTAAAGCATGTGTAGGCATATAGATGCACTGTAGTGAATGCTGTGGTTGACAGGGATTTGGGTGAATTGCAGGCTTCTATAGACAGTAAGAACAAGAGGGTGAGCTATGGCAAATGGGAGCGCAATTAGCATTTCCAGCGTGAAACCCCTCGGTCAGCAGGAAAGAGGAAAAGCAAAGCAGTTTGACACATGAGAACAAGAACATATCTTATTGCCAGGGCTGTTCCCCGAGACTTTGAAATGCCCCTCTTTGTTGAGGAAGCATGCAAATGTTCTCATTATTTTTGGTAATTTGCATTATTAAAGAAAAGTTATTACCCAGACTCAAACTTTCTTAGAGCCTTGAGTCAAAGATACTGTTTCACTTGCTGACACTGCATGCACAAATGAACCTAACAGCAAACTGTTGAGGAGTACTTTATTTTTAAGAACCTGTGCTGTGCTGTAAACAGTCTGAATTGTGGACAAACAGCAGTCCTTTCCAGCTTTCTCATTAGATGAGGTTAAATGCGCCGGCTCAAATTAGGAGTTAATCCTTAGTCTTAAACCAAAGGAACTAAGTCCTTAAAAAAAAAGCCCCTTTAGTAGTTTCTAATCCCAACTCTGCCAGAGTGCTGCCAGAGCAATCCCATCTTTGATTCTGGAATCCTATCTCTGACTTTTCTGTAAGTGGGGCCTTTATCCCTCCTTGCTGCCCATGAAGGTGCTGGGGCTGTGTCCGGGTGCAGCAGCCTTGGCTGTGGGGCAGGACCCTGCACCACCCAGCTGCATTGGGGACCTCAACAAACCTCTGCTCTGGGGATGCTGGAAGATCCTCTCCTCTGAGGCAGCCCTGGAGAGCCATGTGTCCACGCAGGGCAGCAATGCTCCTGCTGCAGGAGGAAGCCTGGCCCTGCAGTGAGGGATTGAGTGGTTGAGGCTGGTGCCCAAAACTGCCAGTCTGGCCTTGGGCTTCAAAGATAACTCACTGAGAAGCTGCCGAGGGTTTTCCTACATGGTCTTCTTTCACGGGCTATGCACAGTAAGAGCAGTGTTGGTTCAGGGTGAGATGCAGTGGCAGCCCTCCAAAGGACTGTGCTGGTGCATAGTATGCCATCAGTTGGTCATGCCCTGTGGTCATACCTCAGTGGGTCTGGGCACTGGCTGGGAGCTTTCTCAAGCTCTGTCTCCTGCACATGGGCATGCATGCAGCATGCAGTCTGGGGTGTGCTCAAACTTGAGGCTATGGGATGAGATGGGCTGTTGGGTCTCCCTCTTGTGAGACTCTACCTGCGGTACTGTGTTCATCCCTTGGGGCCCCCAGCACAAGAAGGACACGGAGCTGTTGGAGTGGATCCAGTAGAGGCCAGGAGGATGATCACTGGGCTGGAGCACCTCACCTGTGAGGACAGGCTAAGGCATTTGGGCTTGTTCAGCCTGGAGGAGAGAAGGCTCTGAAGAGACTGCGTTGTGGCCTTCCAGCACCTAGGGGGGCTTACAAGGAGGAGGTGAAGGGACTCTTTATCAGGGAAGGTAGTGATAGTACAAGGGGAAATGGCTTTAAAGTAAAACAAATTAAATTAGACGTGAGGAAGAAGTTTTTTTACTCAGAGGGTTATGAGGCTCCAGAACAGATTGCCCAGAGATCTGTGGATTCCTCACTCCTGGAGGTGTTCAGGGCCAGATGATTGGATGGGATCCTGGGCAGCCTGATCTAGTAGGAGGTGAGTCCCTGGGCATGGCAGAGTGGAACGATCTTCAAGATCCTTTCCATCTTGAACCATTCTGTGATTCAATGTATAGGAAGATGGTGATTTCTCTGAGCTAGATTGGCCTCTGCTCTGCCTGCAGAATGCCTTGTTCACTCTTAAGCCCTCAAACACTCTTCTGTAAGCAGCACTGAAGAGCAAATCCACCAGCCTCCCTATCCAGCAAGAGATGACCTCTCATGCCCAAGCCCCACAGTAACACAGGGACCAGAGGCTCCCCCCAAAGCAACCAGGCCAGGCTGCAGGGCTATGGGGCTGGGTTCTCCCTGCTGCCATGGTTGCAGGAGCAGGAGCCAGGACCAGTGTTCTCATGAGCAAGGGCAGCGTGGCAACACAGAGCTATTAAAAGTTAGACTCCGGCACATTTGTCACCTTGCAGAACAGGCAGGGATGGCATTGCCTTTTACATGGAGTGATCCAGGAGTCTGGAGGAGTGTTTGAATATGTTGAATCAAGGGAGGTGATTGCAATCGGGCCACTTCGTCTTCTTGACTTGGAGTATTTTCTCCTCAAGGGCATTTAAAACAATGGAGTACAGTCTTCAGCTTTGTAAGCTGCCACCTTATTATCCTATTAGTCAATTATGGCTGCTGAGGAGCAGGAGTAAGTGACAGCATGGCAGATTACAGCAATTTATTTGCAGTTCTCATAGTCTTGTACCACATATCATCAGGCTGTTTAAATTTAATGATAGGGTTTTTGCATGCGTTTTAGTGCAGTTAAAAGTTGTAATCAAAATGTTTTAGGAAAACCCCCACTGACCTGCGTAAATACTTCCATCTTCAGCATTGCTTTAATGCCCTGTTGTAATCTTTATTAGCAGAGCTGACTCACTAATTAGGGGAAGCAACCTGCCTTGGAAAAAATAGATACAGTTTCTTTACCTCTTTACAAAGCTTTGTGGAACAGAAGTTGCTGTTACTCTGTGTCGCGGCTCTTGTTTCTGAGCTGTTCTCTCACCACCCACCTGAGTGAAATTAAAGCCTAGAAGCAGGTACGCACTCACTTATTTTCCATAAGCCTGGCACCATATGTTCTAGGGGGGGAAAGCTCACTCATGGGGCTGGAGAGACCGGGCAGTGGCACTGCTCTTGGGTAAGTGGCGGTGATGAAACAGCAGGGCCTTCAGCACAGCGTATTTGGTGTTCAGGCATCTCCCTTCAAGGAAATGGAGAAACTGTCAGGATTGGTTTGTCTCGAGTGTTTCATTTGTAGCTGCTGCTGATGGCTACAAGGTCTGAGAGCAGGCAGGAGTTGCTCAGCAGGCTCAGGTGCTTAAGCACCCAGCTTCTGAAACATTTAGGAGATTTCTCTTCGGGATTTTGGGTTCTAACTGGAATATTCAATAGCGTCATTCCACACTGAAATGAACGGGTAATTGGCAAACCATGAGCACGTCAGTCGTGCTCAAACCCTGGGCAGGGAAGATGGATGAGGCTGCAGCTGACTGCCGCTGTGTGCTTTGATGTAAAACAGCAACCTAAATGAAACCGGAATACGTAGGATGAAATTTAGGGCTGAAGTGTTTCATGACATAAAGGGAGCTCTAGGAATAGCTGCTGAGCACCCAGTCTGTAAGCTATGTTGCTTACACAAAGTGGAAGGGTTGGGTGTCTGGGAGGCAGCCTGCTCTGAAATACGTATACAAAGAACACATTTCTGCAGTAGTGCCCTCACAGAGAGCCTGGATCTCGCCACAGCCCTTGAGCAGCAGTGGCTTGGGTTTTCTGTCTCATTTTACCAAACCACCACCGACCTCCCCCAGAAGGAGAATCTCCTCATCCCGCTGCCGCTCAGTCAGTCCCTGTGCCACACATGTCGGTCAGCACCTGCCCCTGGGTACTTGGAGAGGGGTCAGGGTAATCCCAGCTTTGCTTTTCAGGGGGAACTTTATCCTCTGTGCAGAGGTATGTCATCAGATTGGGATTTAGACATTGCTTATTAGTGAGTGATGGCATGCCAAGCTGAGCTGCATTTCCAGGAATGTATGCTCGTGTTTATGATATAGGGGATGGTTTACAAAGGGTGTTACTTTCTGCGAGGGCAGGAACAATTAAATGGATTTTCTGTGAGCTGTTAACCAAGAGGCATAATACCATTTATTATCTTTGTATTGGGAATATGTCACATAAAAATATAATTGATGAAAGTATTATCTTGCTTAATTGCGAAATCGAAAAAGCCACTTTCCCTTTATTTACAGATTATTAGCAGCAGTATCTCTCCTGTTTGGTCCATGGCAGTTTGCACATAAGTCACACTCTTTGCCCATTGTATTCTGCATATAATTCTCTTACAGGACTCTGGCTCCTCTGTTTCAGAAATCACAACTTCTAAGGACACATTCCATTGAACTCTTAGGATATTTTACAAAGAATGTGGTGCAATTAACATCCTAGATAACTGACAGATTAGAAAAATACAAAAAATATTTTTTCCATTCATGAAGTTTTCTGTCAGACCTCTGGAAAGGGAAGGAATTTCACCTTAAAAATGTGTGAGGATGCTTTGTGTAGTCAGGATAATCGTTTTTCCAGTACTGTGTGGCGGTAAGTTGCTCTCCCACGATTCTGAAAGTGTTCTTCCAATAAGAAACTTATTTTAATGGGAAAATATGATTATGAAATATAGGAAGACTCTGAGGCAGAAATGAAATTCAAGCTGAAGAAAACAGGAAATAAAAGAAAGCCAATTGACCCCATTTTGGTTCTAAGCTCTTGCTTCTTTTTTTTAACTTCATTTTTTAAAATAGCCTTTTTAAACAGAAATCCAGACTTTTTCCATCACTTCAAATATTAAAACCAAAGAGAACGAGAGTTTGACTTCTCACCAAAAAATGTTCAATCCAGTACTTTCACTAAAAATGTTGATTTCAATGCATCGTCAGTGCCTGCTGAAAGTAAATTATCAGTGAAGCTTTTTCATAATCAATTTTAACGAAGGCATTCTTCTCAATTTAAGCAATTTTTCTTTGAACCGTGGATTGTATTTTTAGAGAATGTGCAAGAAGAATGCAGTTGGCACATCCAGACCTCTCATTTCAGACTCATGGGTCTCATCTTCGCGTGATGAGCTCCATTCAGGATGCATGTGCTGATTTTGAGATCACAGCCACTCTTGTCCCCATCAGCCTGGGGATGCTGGGCTCTGCAGACAAGTCCTGAGCACCTGGGGAGGCTGTGATGGAGGGCAGGAGAAAGCTCTTGGACAGCTTCGTCCTGTCAGTGGAGGGTATCATGGGGACACGTCCCTGGCTGTGCTGCTGGCTGGAGCCTTCCAGCCTCAGGGAGCCTGAGCACATGGATGCTGCAAAATGGAGGCTCTGGGGAAGGCGGCCAGCGAGGGCACGTTCTCTGGGTGCTTTGGCCTGTGACTAATTGTGGCATTGCTTGTGCTTGCCATGGATGGGTTTGGGTGCTTCTGTGGTGTCTAAGAGGTACTGCCAGGAGAAAAAAAAAAAGCTGAAAAAGCAGTTGGTTTTATTCCGTCAGTGTGAAAACAGATTTTAAAAGAACTTTCAAGCAGAAGCTCACTGTCTGAAACATATGGACATTTTTCAAGCGGAGTAATTTATTAACCTCTATTCGAGTAAGCAGAAGCCTACTGAGATGCTGTTTTCAAGCTTGATATAAAATGAGAGAGAAGCATATTTCTGAAAGAAAAATGGCTCATCTGAAGTCTCTGTTCGCTGTTTCACACTTTGGCCCCTCTAAGCTGAGTGGTTCAGGTGCAGCCATCACAAAAACGACCAGAAGGTCAGCAGGCCAGCTGCTCACTGACATCTGCTGGGAAGCCCCAGGCTGGCCTGGGGCACTGGTTGATGCTCAGGCCCTGCAGGGGTGTTTCACTGCACCTCAGTCATGTTCAGCCCTCACTCCCTGCACTGCAGTAAGCGACTCCCAGCACTGCTGCTGCACAGGAACTTTGTAGCCCCAGTGCTAGCTTGGAGCTCAGCTAGCTTGGAGCTCAGCTGCTTCCCAGCAGGACCAGGCATGTAGTAGATACTCGCCCAGTAGGTACATGTCCCTGCTGTCTGTTTCAGGGCTTGGCAGAAGAGCAGGGCTCCTGTTAGCCCTTGCTCTTGGTGTTTTCCAGCACCCTGCCTGAAATACATGTTTATTTTTTAGCAGCATTTGAAAATCTGTGGTGTTATCAGTGGTAACGGACAGTGGCTTGAAACACAGAAGATTTAAAAGATTAGTTCATCAATGTGGCAAAGTAAAGCCCAGGTCTCTGAACACACAGCAAACTGCCAAATAGCCTTTCAGAACGTGGACAGCTTGAAAAATAGCTTCAGTCCATCAGACGTTTGTTACTCCCCGTCTTGAGCTGCAAGCGCTGGCGGTCCCCAGCGCGCCTGCGGTAAGCAGCAGAACGTGAGGCCTTCCTGCATGGTGACAGAGCAATAGCATACTGGTGGTGAGCTGTGCACATGGGGTTTCCTCACATACCCACAAATCCCCACCTCGCCACAGCTGAGGTTAAAGAGGAAGGAGCCTCTGCTGAGTGGGAAGTGAGCCGTGAAAGCATGAGCCAGATTTTTCAGCCACTGACCAACCCAGTTATCTCCCAGAGTCCAAAGCCTGTTACTTGCAGCAAACCATTTAAGTGTGAAATAAATTGCTGCTTTGGTTCATTTCTCTGAACTAGTTTGCTTGCACCCTTCTTTCTAACCCATGCAATCACATACACTGGGCTCAGGCAGTGACCAGTGGGGGAAAGCGGGAGGGCTGGGACTGTGCCACAAGCACGCACTGTGGCAGCTCAGCCTGGCTGACTTCATAGAATCGTAGAATCACCAAATGGCCTGGGTTGAAAAGGACCTCAAAGATCAGCTACATTCAGCCGCCCCGCTATATGCAGGGTCACCACCCACTAGACCAGGCTGCCCAGAGCCACATCCAGCCAGGCCTTAAATGCATCCAGGGATGGGGCATCGATAATGTCCTTGGGCAACCTGTTCCAGTGCTTCACCACCCTCTGTGTGAAAAACTTCCTCTTAATATCTAACGTAAACCTCCCCTGTCTCAGTTTAAAACCATTCCCCCTTGTCCTATCTCTATCCACCCTCGTAAACAGCCCTTCCCCCTCCTGTTCATACATTTCCTTCAAGTATTGGAAGGCCACAATGAGGTCTCCCCGGAGCCTTCTCTTCTCCAAGCTAAACAAGCCCAGTTCCCTCAACCTTTCCTCAAAGGAGAGCTGCTGCAGCCCTCTGATCATCTTACTGGCCCTCCTCTGGACCTGTTCCAAGAGCTCTGGGTCTCTCTTGGCCTGGACGCAGTACTCCAGATGGGGCCTCACAAGAGCCGAGTAAGGGGGTACAATCACCTCCCTCTCCCTGCTGGCCACCCCTTTTTTAATGCAGCCGAGGATATAGTTGGCCTTCCGGGCTGAAGTTCTCGCTGGGAGAAGGGATCAAATCCCTTTTAATGCTTTCTGTAGCACCAGGCTGATATCCCAGGGCTTGAGCCTGGGCAAACACTTGTTGCCAGGTCTGCAGGAGCATTGAGATGCTGAATATTAGGCAGTATTCGTGCTCTTCTTGGAGGGGAGGCTGCCTGGGAGCCAGGCCCTCCCACAGCCGGGTTTTCATGGTGTTTCACAGCACCATTTCCAGGTAATCCCAAGGACTGGCCATCCCCAAGCTCTCACGCTCAGCACAAGGTAATGCCATAGGGCTGAGCAGCAGAGCTGCCTGTGATGCCTTTCCTTGTGGCTAAATCTTTTCTCTCCAACCTTTTTAATTCTTAACTGGTGCAGAGCGAAAAGTCAAGTTGTTGTGCTGAGCCTTTCTGTGGTATTTGTTTTTCCTCTGAGAGCATGAAATGTCACACGTCTCTGAACAGTCTCCCAGTCGCAACATGAGGTGCCATTGTCTAGACACCAGCAAGCAGATCTTTATGAGGTACTCCAGTCCCCAGCACAAGGGATGCTGCTGGGCAAGAATCTGCCTCACCTGCTTTGGGCAAGCGTAAGAGGAACTGAACTGAAGCCATGCAAGGGCTGATGGGCAGAAATGTGTCCTTTGAGCCATGCTCCTACATTTTCAGGTTGAATATTAGGGAAAACTTCTCCAAAAGAGTAGTCAGGCAGTGGCACAGGCTGCCAAGGAAGGTGGTGGAGTCACCATCCCTGAATATGTTAAGAACCATGTAGATGTGGCACTGAGTGACATGTTTTAATGGGCATGGTGGTGATGGTTTGATAGGTGAACCAGATGGTCTTAGAGGCCTTTTCCAGCCTTTATGATTCTGTGATTTTTCTTGCGATCTTCTTGCATCGTTGTCATTTGTCACTTGGCATTTTCCAGCCAGTGACCAGGTGAATGCTGATGGCAGAGTTGGGAGCATGAGGCTCCTAAAATTCCTGTCCATGGGGAGTGCTGAAACATTCTGTACGTTTTTCTGAAGGGGGTGGAAGGAATTAGGACAAGATTTTCCCTGCGTGAAAGGGGAAGCATGTGGCAGATGATTCAGAAGCTGTTTCTGGTACAGACAGATCATTTCCTTCCAGAAATCATGCGATGGGAGCGTAAGGGCAGATTGTCAGGGGATTCTCACAACATTCCAGGGGAAACCAAAACCTCTGAGTTTTGGGCTTCGGCCTGAGAACCGAACCCAGTGCGCACAGAGACTCCGCTGGAAGATGACCCTGCAGTCTGTTAAACAATAGAGAAAGAAAAACACATCCAGAATCAAGCATCTGCTACCAAGGGACTGATGTAGACATTCCTGGCTTCACAAAGTGATGGGGTGATTCCTACCCTGGTTATAATCCCGAGGGCAAAAAAAACTCCTCATCTCTTTCTCATCTAGAGAGCCAAAAGCTGTGAGGCTCTGTGTGAATTAAAATGGCCAGCAGTCCTGTAGGTAGATTATTATCCCCAAATACGGGGTCACTGTGCTGTGAGGATGGAAAAGCAGTGCGTAGTTTCAGCCACGCCATGGGATTTCCAACCCTGATGGTGATCCTGAGTTTCTTCTGCTCTGTCACCACTCCTTTCTAGTGTGGTTCCTGTAAAAACTTCCCACTGAGAAATTTCAATGTCTAGACTTCTGATCTTTTTGAAGGAAAATCTCCAGAAATAGACCTTGTAGGAACAGTTTTCCACTTCAAGAACAAAATCCTGCAAAAATCTTCTTATGCAGATTTGAGACCTAATTGTTTTTTTCACTCGTAGTTTTGCCACAATGTGAACGACAAGTCCCTAAAACTCTGGCTTCATCCACTTGGTATTTTCTCCCTCCTTGGGGTTTTCCAAGAGAGCCAGCTGTGGGGCTGGGTGAGCCCCAGGGTCCCCAAGCCAAGCCCCTCGTTCATGTCCCAGCCTTCACCTGGCTGGGCAAGGACTTATCAGGGCAGTTTTATATACAAGTATCATAGAAATACCCAAAGTATTAGGCTGTGTGCTTGCTGGGAAAAGAGTGTTGTAAACATAATGTTTCTTTTATTCTGCAATGTCTGAAAAGCAGAGCCCTTTGCTGGCCTGCATGGTTACTAACATATTGCAGTGGTTCAGATGAACAGACTGTGTTAGCTCCTCTGTGATAAATGCGTTGGTGGCCTCAGCTTCCCTTCATACTTCTGTATAGACAGATGTCCCCGTCATTCCATGTGTGTTCATTCATCTGTCTGGGCTTAGGGGCTGCAGCAGACACAGTGGTATCCTGTGAACCTAGGCTGCCATGCAGCCTCTTACATCCTCTATCCTAAGAGTGGAGATGGGTTTTGTCCTATCAGCTCAGAGCTTGGATCCACCATCAGTGATGCTTCGTCACTGCTGTTTGCAGCCCAGCAATCCCTGAAAGAATGAAAAGCTTTGTGCAGGTTCAAGTAGAAGCTGTGTTGGTTTACAGGAGGATGTCTTAACTCCACCTGCAGCCCCAGGAGAAGGTGGGCATGGCGATGAAGGCTTGGAAAATGGCTCTGCTGAAGCTCTCATCTAGGGAGATTTCATAGAATCATAGAATAGCTTGCATTGGAAGGGACTTAAAAGACAACACGGTTACAACCCCCCTCCCTTGAGCAGGGCTGCCACCCACCAGCTCAGGCTGCCCAGGGCCACGTCCAGCCTGGCCTTGACCATTTCCAGGGATGGGGCACCCACGGCTTCTGAGGGCAGCCTGTGCCAGTGCCTCACAACCCTCTGAGTAAAGAATTTCCCCCTAACAGCTAACCTGAATCTCCTCTTCGTTGGCTCGCCTCCAGCTCAGGAGTCTCATGCAGGTGGGCCTGCCTTTCCCCCGTCTTGCCAAGGCGATGCCTTGCTTCCGCTCTGCTGAAGCTGATGTAGGAGGCAGGACACATGTAGAAGGTTCCTCGATACCAGAGGTACACATAGCATTAGTGCCCCCCTCTCTGCTTGGATAAATAAAGACCTGCACTCTTTTGACACCCCCCACAATATGTTTGAATTCAGTAAATAAACCGTAGGCAGTCCCAGACAATTCAATTATAGACTGTCACTTAGCTTTAAATCATGGCTGCATGATTATAGGCAATGCCCTTTGGTGTTGTGACAATTTCAGACTTTTCCCCACCTTATTTTCCTCTCCCAGCAGCTAAAATGAAAATATTGAGCGAGTATTAAATGAGCTAAAGCTTGTCAGGGAGATCTGAGAGTGCATACTGCCATTTGAGAGGTGAGCTGAAAACAGTACGCATATGAAATGTAGCGTCAGCGGTAGACCCTGCTCGAGCAAGGTAGAGAGCGTCATCTGCTTTGTATGAAAAATGTAGAAGAAATTGTGCTCTCCTTCTGGGATCGTCTGTATCAGGACAGTAATTTACTGCGGCTGACATTAAGGCAGATGATGCTGAATATATTTTAATAGCTTAAGCTGTCGCTGAAACAGGAGCTGGTTTTGATCAACCTTTTTTAAGGTCCACAGTTTTTGCACCTTCAGCCAATGGTGGACACTTGAGCAGCGTGCTAATGAGTAAACCAGAGAAGAGTTATCTAATTGCACAGTTTTAAAGTGGTCCATTGTATGCAGATGCGTAAATATGTGCAACTTACAGGACAAGAAACCCTGTAAGTGGGGAAAAACCCAACAATCTCTTGTTATTTGAGGGTTTGAAGGTCTTCAACCACAGAGGTTCAAGGCAAAGGCTAGAAATAACTGAGATCCTTTGTGAGGACATTTCAGTGGTTTGTTTGTGAAGTCAAGAGACTTTCATTTTCAGTCCTGAGCGGTCTGAGGCAGCTCTGCCTGTGACCAGCACAGCGAGCAAATAAACAGCTGCACAGCTTAATTCTTTGGTTTGGATATGAGCAAAGATAAATACATTTAAAAGCTTTTGGGAAGAATAATTGGTCGTGTGGGACTGTGTGGACAGGTTCTGCTGACGTAACGAGCCATGATTGGAAACTCAAACAGTTCAACTCGCTGCCAAAGCCAGCCCGTGTGCTGCTGACCTCCGAGCTGAGCATGTGCTTGCATGTTCCGCATACAGCTATGCAGGAAAAAAACCCAAACAACTGGCAAAGTATTAAATCTTGTTTCAGGTCCTTTTTCTGCTCTGCAGTCCCCTGACAACTTTTTTCATCCCTTTGGAGTTGCTCTTCTCCTGGGGTTTATCTCCAAGGGAAGATCTGGGGAAATAGGAGGCAGCAGTATCCAGTGTGGACAGCTGGAGAGTGTTCCCTTACCCACTGACTTGTATTTTGATGTTAATATCCACAAGGGGTGACTACATAATTGCTCTCCCCAGGGCCAGCTTCTTCCTTTCCTCTGGGCTGAGGGACACCCTGGAAACGCAGAGTTTGTGCATCCCTGGCTCTCTGTGTGTTGAATATAACAGAGCTGTGATACTCTCATTATCTACTGCTCATTCTTTCTCTGATCTCTCGGAAGTTCCTGGCCTCAATTATATTTAGAGACAATTAGTTCCACAGCTTAATTATAAGCTGCAGCTTAAGAAAAATTAAAAAAGTTTTAGCACTTTAAATCCATCTTTCTATTGGCTGTTCTTATTGTTGCATTTTTTGCCTTTTTTGCATTGCTGGTTACTGTGTACTCCCCATCGGACTGGCTCTGGTGTCCTTGCCGAACTTCAGCACTTACTGTGACACTGTTTTGATCGCTCTCCTTAGCTGCCTTTGGACCCAGATCAAATTCTGGTTGGGTGCATTTGAGGCTGCATGAGCACTGTCACTTGTCGCACTGCTAAGCTCTCAGGGTCCTTCCCTACTCATTTATCTCACTCCTTTCATGTTTTTCTTGCCTTCTTAATGCTGCTAGAGAAGCTTCTGCTGAGGCAGAGTCTGGTGCCCCGTTAATGACTGGTCGTGGCTAATTACAAACATCATGCTGGGTTTGTATGAGCTCCTTGGCTGCATCGTGTTGGGCATATCCCATTGGGTGCATCTTGGCAGCTGAGAGCTTGCAGTGTTGAGAGCCCAGACAGCTCCTAGCTCAGCCACTGACCTGTTCTGTGATGTGAGAGAAGTCCCTCATCTTTTAATGTTACAGATTTAACTCATCTCCCAGTATTGGACTGGCCCTACTTATGTAGGAACAACAGTAACTTGGTCTTAATTGACTGTGGTGGAACTGTAGAGTAATAAACTGTAATAAAATACTAAGTTGCTCGTCAAGCAAAGAAAACAGCTGTTAGGTATTAATGTCTTCAAGAGGTAATTCTGGGCCCAGTGTTTTCAGACAGAGTTTTTTTGTTTGTGCTGTATACTCAGATAGTAACTCGGGAGAGGTTGTGGTGTTTCTGTTGTTGTTGGCTCTTTTTGCCAAGCACAACAGTGCATCCCCTGCGCTTGCAAGAAGGTTGAGCGTGGCTGTGACTGATGCCATGCCACGGTGAATGATACAATTGCTCCAGTAGCTGGCAGAATTGGAACCAGCTGTTTTATTTGTACTCACACAACTGGAGTGGGGGGAAAAAAAGCATTTCAGTGTGGCAATCCAGAACAACGTATTAGCTTTTC
This sequence comes from Pavo muticus, assembly GCA_016647715.1. Taxonomy (NCBI): domain Eukaryota; kingdom Metazoa; phylum Chordata; class Aves; order Galliformes; family Phasianidae; genus Pavo; species Pavo muticus. The sequence continues at coordinate 2,552,598 of JACDJE010000031.1, forward strand.
CTTTTTTCCCTTCAGACACATTCTGCACAAGTGCTGTCAATGATGACTTGAGATTTGCCAGCAAAGAGCTTCCTGCTGCGGGAGGCGAATCCACGCGGTGACTCTCTGCCCTCTCTGTAGGGAAGGAACCAGGGCATCCTTTGGGCTTAGATGAGTTGTGCCAGCCCTGACTGTGGTTTATTTATGTGCTGAAAGTCTCTCACAAGTTCAGCGGACGTGGGGGCCTCCTGCAATATTCATGTTTCAGAACAAGGTGTGGTAGCTTGGTATTGCTAATGTATTAACTGCAGTTTTACACCAAACATGCAAAAACAAATTAGAAATAGGGAAATACAAACACATTTTCTCATTAGAAGATATAAGTATGTGCTGACTGTAGTACAAATATAATTTTTATTCCATTTGTGTAACCTTTGGTATTTTAATGAAGTCCTGTTCCTGTGTGCAGCGTATGGTTCACTGTCAGATAATTTAACACTAAGAAAATCTGTCTTGAATAAATTAGAATATATTTGCAAATTAATTGGTTAATTAGATTTTAGACATCTCTTGAGGACAGGAGAGAAACAGATGTGTGCAAAAGCCACACAGATAGTTTGGGGATGAGTGTTTCTTGTAGGGTTTTATCACTCAGTTTTGTGAAAAACAGCCTTTCACTGGTGCCAAAGATTAAAACCCCTCTGCTTTAAATGCAGAACATTACACTGTAATTTCTCTGGTGCTGCTGACCTTTTCTCTGGGACCCAGGCAGGGCCGTTAGGACTTGTTAGCTGAGTGGCTGAGCTCACAACAGGCATTGTGCCTCTTGAGTTTCTCTTTGCTTGCAACTGAAAGCATCTGCAAAGCCATGTGGAAACCCTCAGAGCCCGGCACTTGCCAAACCAGCTGCTCGGGGAAGGCAGGAGCTCCCGGGGAGAAGCAGATCTAAGACGGATCCCAGGATTTAGAAGAATGATCACTAAAGAAGGAAAGCTGGGACAGGACAGGTTGTTTTCTCAGCTACATCGGTGTAAATCCAGAGCAACTCTACTGAGATTCACACCAGAGTAACTGGGAGCAGAATCTGGCCACCATCGTCCACCTGACCTCAAAGCAGGGAATCAGCCCACTGGCCTTTCTCTCCTAAGCCCTTCTCACCTCATTACCAGATACATGAATTCACTTGTGCTCGGTTTGGAGACTTAGAGCAATCACACTGTAACAGCCAACTGACGATTAGTAAAAGTAATTAGAGATTCTGCAAGCGAAACTGGCGCTTGTGTATTGTTACTAACTTTGACCTCTGCAGAAGCTCCAATTAGATCTTGTTTGGAAATTGAGAGAATTCCAACTGTAAGAACCAGGATTGCTCCAGAGACAGAGCGGAAAAGGATTTTCAGCTTACACATGGTGCTGAGCTTCAGAGCAGCAGCAGAGGGTAGATGACATTCCTTGCATCTGTTTTTCACCCCTGCTGAAATAGCCCCGCTCAGCCCAAGACGGCAGGCTGGCCACTCAGTCCCTCTTGGAAAGTGGCCGGGGATCTTGTCACTTCCCATTTGCAGTTTTGTCTCGGGCATTCCAGTTTGGGTGCGTTCAGAACTGCTCAGCAAAATCTCATTGTTAAAAGCAATATTTGCAGTGTGCAGCAAAGCAAGCAAGAGCCCATCTGCGTGCGTCATTGATCATTTTGCAAACAATCCTCGGGCTAAGCACAAACTCGCCCTGCGCTGGCTGTTCGGGGTCACCGTACAGACGTCAGAGGCAGAAGTGTTTTTCCTGCTGGTGTAACCTCTGTTTGGCACCCAAACCCTGATGCTGCTGGGAAGAGCCTCCGAGTAATGTTCTTTGTTTGACCTTGGTGTGTTTTTCTAAGCAGCAGACAGAACAAAGTAACAGCCTCTCTGCTGCCAGTGTGTGAAAACAGCAGCCAGATCTTTCAAGCTGTGCAGCCAGTGGGGTGAGGTGGCAGGGGATGCCCTCTGCTGTGCTGTCTCCCCTGGCAGAGAGCATCACAACAACCCACCGGGCTCATGTGCTCTCTTTTGGGCACTTGAAGACCAACATCGTGTGTCCTAGGGCTGCTGCAAGAAGCTGCATGCTTTCAGGGTTTGAAGGTGGCCTTTAGCTAGGCTCTCGCAAACGAGCAGTTAAGTGCAAAAACTGACTTTGATGTAACTCCTTGTGTGGCTCAGCAGTGTGGAGATGAGAGCCAGGCTGTAGGCTGCCGTCCTGTCCTTTGTGACCCAAAGGGACCTGGCCACTGCTGGACACCTGCCAGCCCAAGAGGATATCCCTGCGTGGTTCTTGGCCTTGCAATCCTACTCAACCAAAACACCCAGCTTGGCCTTCGCAGGCAGCTGCAGCCTCCAGCTTGAAGCTCCTGCTCCCACGCAGCGTCTGGCCATCTCCTGAGCCCACTCTGTCTTGACCTCAGCATTACCTCCTTATCTGCACATTGGGGATTATGGGGCTCTGCGCTGCTTGGAGGTTAAATTGAATGAGGCAGGTGCCAGCTTGCGCAGGATCTGGCTGTATGGCCAGGGAAGCAGCATGGCACTGCCATGCCCGGGCTCTGTGCGCCAGCACATCAACCTCCATCCTGGGCTGCCTGCAGTCCTGCAGTCCTGAACGTGGGTGGAGCAGAGGTGCAGAAGGAATAATTAAAGTTGGAAAAGACCACTAAGATCATATAGTCCAACCTACAGATTTCTTGAAAACCTCCAGAGAGTGACTCCGCCCCATCCCTGGGCAGACCCCAGGCAAGGGGAGTGCTCTTCTTCAGCCATGATAAATGCAAGCAGAGGATTCGTGGGTAGTTCCCCATAGCACTCATCTGCGTGAGTAGTGGTCTGGTGACCGTATGCTGGTGTCCTTGTGTAGAATGAGTTTGCACATTTGTCAGGAGTCTGGAGGTTGATAAAATCGGAAAATACTGGCTGTAATAAAATGCACAGAAGAAAGGGTTAATGTCATCACCACTCTGCCATAGCTCCTCTGTGGAGCTTTTGTCACATCTCTCATTCAGGCACTGTTTGCTGAGGCTTTGACATCTGTGGCAGCGCTGGGACAGACAGTAAAGTCATGTGTCACTGCAAAAACTTCATTTTTTCCAAATTCCTTCCAAGCTCTCCCATGACTATTTCAGGGAATCTGCTGAGGCAGCAGTTGCGCCCTCCTTCCCCACGCGGTGTGTCGGCCGCTGTGGGGCTGCACTGGGCTTGCAAGGGGTGCTGGGCTGAGCGAGGCAAGGAGGCCCTGTAAACCACAGCCAGCTCTACACTGTGTCTTGGGCATAGTGCAGGCTGCCCGCCTCCTCCCCTGGTCAGCTTTCTGCCAGAGACAGGTGAGAGGAGGGCAGAGCTCGAGAGAAGGGTGCTGAGGCCCAATGGTGGCCTGCAGGCCTCCATCCCTCCGAGCATGGGGTGGCTGAAGCCAGGCTGGGATCTGCCTTTCTGCTCTTCTCCTACAGTCATCTTCTGCTGGAGCCTTACTCTGTGAGGAGAAAATACTTTTAAACAGAACTGCTTGCTGCAAAGGATAATAAATGCCAATATTTCCAAGTAAATTATAGAGGACTTGGTGCATTTCACTGGAAAAGCTGGCTGCGTTACCAGGCAGAGATCATAAACCTTTGAAAGATGCAGGGAGGAGAAAGCAAAATATTCTGCATAAGGAAAATGTGATTGTCGTAATGACTTTGCTAATCCCTGGGCTTCTAGGTTTATCCATTCTTGTTTCCAGTATCTGCAGATGAGCTCCGGAGGGTTTCAGTAATCCATTAAAAAGAGCATTTTAAAATTTCCACCTAGCCGTCAGATTTTCTTGTTTGTTTTTTCTTCCTTCTTCCCTATAAATGCATGAATGGCGCAGTTAATTTTACCAAAATGGTCGCTGAAGAGTGAATCTTTTCATTTGGTACTCTTGTCCCGATGATCATCCATGTGAAGCAGTCCTTCGGAGAGTTTTTTCAGAATGGCACAAACTTGAGACCTACAGACACGTGACACTGCTCTCCAAACAATGATGGGTACTTTTTAGACTGTACTTTCATCAGAGAAACCATTCTTGAGTAACTTGAATGCATTGGTCTGAAGGAGCAGAGATTCTAGAGGTTTTTTGTTATTGAATTCAGTCTACTAATGTTTAGTAGAGTGAGCTAACGCCATCCAGGGGTTGCTTATCAGAAGCTGCTGTCCCTTTTTATGTCCCCACATATTTCAGTAGTAATCTAATTTGATGAAGTTTGCATGCTAAAATATTGGAAGTAGTGGTTTGGTGCTCTGGACAGTCAGAAGGCAAAAGATATTAGAAGCTTTTACAGAAAATGGAAGGCCAGATGGACCATGAGATTACTTTGTCTGATCTCCTGCACATCACAGCCATTCTGGGTCACCTGGTTTACCCCTGGTACTGATTGCAGAATGGGGTTGTTGTGCCTGTCCTCCAGGAAAGCAGTCCCTGCCCATCTGAGGAGCTCTCTCTGTGGAAAAGCCACCAGGAGCTGGGATGCGGGGACAGATTTCCATTGATGTTTGTTTTGTGGTTAACTTCCACCTTCTGATTGGTGTTGAGCCCTTTCTCAGCAGGTTGAAGAACTCTCATCTCCTCTCTCTCCCTGTAGAGACGCTCAGTGCTGAAATCAAGCTGCTTCTTCACTCTTCTCTCTGATAAGCTGAACAAGCATAGGTCTTTAAGTCTCTCTTAGCAAGGCATGTACTGCAGTCCCTTAAATAATCTTTCTGTACCTGTTCTTTGTCTTCATTTTTTCAGCATCCTTTAAGGTGCAGGGTATTAGCACTAAATGTTTTCTGGTGTGTCTGTCTCACCAGCTTTGGTTACGCAAGGAGTATGTCTTCCCTGTACTTGGTGGTTGATGTGTATAAGGCTTTGTTCACTCCTGTGTAACAGCCTTGAGTTGCTTGTCTGTGGTGACCCTGTAATCCTTTTCAGAATTGCTACTTTCTGAAGTAGCAATCCTTGTTTCAGATGCCAAGCACTACAGAGCATTTTGGTTTACTGCATTTTATTGTCCCTTAAACTATATATGCAAGATGTCTGTCTGCACTTCATGAGGATGCCTAAAAACTCCTGCTCCAGGTCGGCACATTTTTAGCCTCCGATGTTGGCAGAAATTCCTGACTTGCCCAGCACTGCTGGAGGAAGGCGCCTGTATCAAAAACCATCTGGAGTCTGCGAGAGGGCGCTGAGGGAGAGCAGCTGCTGGGAAGTTTGCAGAGCGAGCTGGCGGGCTCGCCTGTCCCCTTGGGGACACGGCACACAGATCCCAGACTCAGCAGGGAATTGGCAGCCTGCTCAGCAGCCAGAGTGAGGTGCCACAGGTACTGCTTACAAGAGGTAGTAAGCCAACATTACCCAATGTAAAAGCCTCCTTTGTGGTTATCTTTGTTCCTACTCTGTGCTTATCTCTGGAAGGTTCAAAAAAAAGGAAATAGGCTCATATTACAGATTTTAAAATTAATATTAGAATTAACACACCTGTATAAAAAAGAAGTTGAGTGTCATCGCTTGGCCTCTGCTATAGTCAGCATCGTGAGGGCAAGTATTTCCTTCCATCTGCTAGCTGTTAGCACTTGGCCGAAGAGATGTCATTCCTTGGACTAATCTGATCACTGCTGGCATCCCATCCTAAGCCTTTTTGTCTGGACGATCATGTTTTCCTTGGCAAGCCACAAAGCGCACCAAAGCACAGGTCCCTCTGACTTGTGCACTTCCACACTGATGCCTTTCTGCTTCCATTTGTCCTTGTGACTGGAGTGCTTGAGGAGGAATAAAGAAGCAGTGAGGTGCAGGGGGCATATAGAGAGCTGAGGAGTTTGGCCAGGCGGTGCTGGGCCTGCACCACATGCATCCCAGCAGGGCTGGTATAGGTGCCTGGCTGTATCCTGGCTTCAATGAAAGCTTTATTTGGGGTAGAGACTCCTCCCTTTGAAAGAGAGAGTCCTTTCATGTGTGCGCAATCTAATAAATAATTCTGGGGCAGTGAATTTGTTGCTTTCTTTAAAGAAGCATAATTATTTTAAAATGACAAACTAGTCCCTTTGTTGATAAATGTTTCATATCTTTGCAGCTATGCCTGAATAGTTTGTATAAATAATGTATTAGCTTGCAAACAGACATGGCATTTTCAGGCATACACTGCCCAGTGGGGCAGGAAAGTTAGAACCCGAAGCAGATGATCCAGCACGGTGTTGGGTGCTGAGCACAGTAACAGGCATCAGTGTGGAGTGAGAAACATGGGCTAGGTCTAGGCAAACTCAGCTGCCTCACACTGTACTGATGCACTAGGGATGCAGATGTCAGCAGCCAGGTATTCACCATGAGCAGGTATGTGGCCTCCCAGGGACTCTACAAGGCAAATAGAAAGCAGTACACAGAACTGGGCAATCATCCAGTTTAGACAGTGCTTGGCACATGCATCTGTGGACTGGTTTTTAAAAAAGACATCCCCCTCTCTCCTTCAAAGTGAGTTTTCCAGGTTTTTTTAGTTGGTTATTCCTCTAGCTCTACCCTCCATGTGGTACCTGTGTTTTGAAAAAGGAAATTTTGAATAGTAAGAGGTGGTAATAAGAGATTTTTGTCTCAGTTCAGGGTCAGGTGAGAGAAGGATAAACATGTACATTGCTAGTTTCCAGGTGAAAATCCACTGTAGAAGTATGTACATGGAAGTGTGCTTGCATGTGCACGTGGCGTTTTCAGACAGTGGTCTTGCACGCCCAAGCTGGTGCCCTAAAGTCCCATGTGCCACCATTAGGAGTGTGAGTGAGACTCTCTCTAGCTGTGCTAACTGGAATAAAGTTGCCCTGATCTGGTGTAATGTCAGTTGAGAACCACTGAGGTTGCATAAACAACCCAATGAGAAGTCAAAACAGCCTAACAAAAACCATCTGCAGTTCTCCAGGTGCACTGAACTGGGGGCAGATTGCACTTTGCTCTGGCTCAGGAGAGAGAGAAGAGTCCTGCTCTGAACGGGACCTGATGAAGCAGAGATGCAAAGGGATCGTGTTCTTCTCCTAGCTGCCTTTTTTGCCGAGTAGAACAAATAGTAGAAAACTTACCTTTTGATTGACTAAGTCAGCAGAAATGAGAGCACAGAGGAGGAGCGGGTCTGCTGAGTGACGGATCACATTGTGGCTCCGCTGAGGAGCACGGCCCTGGTTCTTAGCATGGCCCAATGTAGCGCTGTGTGAATGGTGCCAGGGACAGGAATGGAAGACATCACTGAAAAACAACTGTCAGTGCATTTGTATTTATCTTCCTGCATTCTCTCTAGAAAATGAAAATTATTTTAGTAGTCACTGTTGACTGCAATAAGAAATAAATTTGCTGACTTTACTGCCCTTCTGCGGTTTGCGCTCCTGTACAGATTTATTGCAGAAGTTGTTGCTCATTAAGTTCAGGAGATCGGGGTCTGCTGTCCATTGCTGGAAACCCCCCTGGGCTGTAGCAGTGCTGGGATTTTTTTCAGTGCTGCAAAATGTAAATGCATGGAATTAGAGTTTTCTTTTTGTTCCTAGTTTATGACCTAGTCCTATTTTTGAGGTATTTTTGCCTCATTTATAAAAAGAGAAATAAAATACTCTGAGACCCTGAGGTAAAGGCAAGTGTGAGAACTAATAAACAACCTAAATGCTGAAGGATCTGGACACGTTGTGGTGTTACCACTCGTGGGGACTAAGTTGCAGCTGACTGAGTAAAAATAACTCACTTCTCTGTTTCATTCAAAGCTGTTCCATGGATTTGCTGAACTGATTTTTCCTCCAAGCATGGTCACATTTTGGGTCAGTGTTCCTAGACAACGTGGGGCTCTGCCAGCAGTTCCTATGTAGAGTTCCTCTTTTTTCTTTGGGAAATAAATCCAGTCATTCATAGAAATGAAATCCTGCATAATTAGAGCCAGTATTACACATCATCTTTGCTTTCCATTTTTAGATGCTGCATCTAGAGGACTATAACTTTTAAAGATGCCAACAAGCCACTTAGGAGCTCGATAGCCATAATGGGAAAATCTGTGGAGCTGAATAGGAAATGATAAGCTTCATACAGACTATTTTAAATCGTTTGGTAAAGGGCTCAGCCAGACATTCAAAGCAAGAATAGAAACGGTAGCCTCTTTAATTCAGTCCTCAGCATTTGTACTCTCTGCTATCCTGCTGGTCCTGTCCAAATCCTACAGGAGCTGGACAGAGGTGCTCTTCGAGCCAGAGTCAGGAGACTGCTGGGTCCGGTTGCTGAACTGTGGTGTAAATGGGTGCTGAGCACTGATTTTATCCATATTTATCTATGCAGGGCTTTTCAATATGGTCAGCCATTTCTAAGTTAGTTAAAACACTCAGTAACCCAAGATACTCGAGCATGAAACTCTAGAAAGCTGATCCTCTTTAGCGTTTTTTTACCGCAAGTTTTCAATAAAGAGCTATTTGAAAATAATTAAGAAAGGTTTGGAAGCCTTTCTTTTGACAGGCAGTGGGGAATGGTTGGCTTTGGAGCCTGCAGGTGTTGGCGGGTGAGAGGTCTCACAATGCGCCTTTCTTTTCTCTGTGCTTGGAGGCTCACAGGTATCTCAAATTTTGAGGTAATCTCAAAATTAGACTGAGTGGCAGATGAGTGAAAATTTGTTTCTTTGTTCCGAAAATGCGGGATGAATTTTTCTTTGTTTGGGTCTTTAATCCAAACCGATGCTTTAATAAATACGATTCCAATAGTAGGCTTTTTTTCTTTTCTTCTTCCTTTTTTTGCCTTTTAAGTTAGAGAAGAAATCAGTAAGTAAACTGGCTTTGCAGTGCCGAGTGACTGGAATGTCAGAGCATTTGAGGTCAGGTATTGGGCCAGCTGGGACTATTTAGGGCGAGTGGTTGATGCCACTTCACTGGTAAAAGGCTGAAGCCTAATAAATTCACTCTGAAAAAGAATGTGATATCCCTAATTGTAAAAATGAGCTCTCTGTTCAAAGCGTTGTCAGGAGCTAGGTATTACTTTCAGCTTAATTCTGCATTTTTCGGACCTGGGGAATGGCTTAGCAGAAGCCTAACCTGAAGCCTAGGTTAGGGAGATGTCCGATCTCTCCCCGCAGTGCATATGCCTGTGCCACTGCTCTTTGCCGGCTTCCCTGTCAGTGGGATGGAAGCGTGGCTTTGTTCTCCCACCAACATAACGAGGTGCTTTATATTCAGATATTCAAAAAGGACTTTGTGATCTCCAGAGAAATGGCAAGGTAGAGGCACATAATGATATGAAGTGTAGCTTACTATTAAAGGAATTCTGTCAAAAGGAATCTGCCTTCCTGATGTCACCTGAAGAGATGGAAGATCTGGGCAGGTTGGTCTTGTCTTCACCTTGTCCAGCAGCTTAGAGTCATAGAATGGTTTGGGTTGGAAGAGACTTCCTAAATACCACCTAGGTCTGACCCGCTGCTGTGGGGCAGGGCACTTCCCTAGATGAGGCTGCCCAGGATTGGGCTCTGACATGCTATGGACACATTTGGGCACGTTTGTTAAATAAGCAATTATCATTAAACGCAAAGGGCTGTTGGTGAGAAAACATGTACCCCTACATAGAACTGCTTGCCCAGGTGGTGTTAGCCCTGCGCTGCCAGCCAGTGGGCCAGCTTTGGTGTTCTGAACCTTGTGCATGCTTTGCACGAGCTATGGAGATTTACAGTGCCTTCTGCATGTATATTTAGATGAAGTGTCTCATGGTAAAAAATCGTTAAAACGCTTTGTATTTGTTAGGTTGTACATCGATGTTAGCACCTCGTGGATCTGAGTGTTTCTGTGCAGAACATGGAAGTGAGCTGAATGCAACTGTGATGCTATTGAAAACTTTAAGATGATTTAGATTTCAATGGCTACTGTCCATCCTAACTGCAACAAAGCTCCCTTGTCATTACATTAAGCTATGCTTGCCTGTTCTTCTTGGTTAATCCAGCCTTCTGAACTAAAGGAGATGCTGGCACGCTTCCTTGCATAGAAAAGAGAAAGCATTTGTACCTTGACACGAGTTGCTGAACGTTTGCAAAGTTTTGCGTCCGTTGCTATGTCTAGCAGAGTTCTGCAGCATTTTTGTGAATATTGCAGCATTTTCAGTCCCAGCCCATGCTCGTAATTGGACTTGGCCATTACCTGTGCATTGAGAGCACTGCTTGTGCACACCGTCACTGTTCTTTGACTGTAGCATCCCTTCTGCAGCCAGGGCAGCATGGCTGGCTGCATCTGCAGTAATGAGCCAGGCTGAAAGAAGTACTCCAATGGCTGCCTGTCAGCACTTGGCAAGAAAATCCTTTTTATGTTAGTTTCAAGGTCGTCAGATATCATTATAGCCAAGTATTAAAAATTTCAAAGAAAGGAGGCAGTGTGTTTGATTTATAGAATAATTATCTAGCTTTAGCTCTAACTTGGCTTTGGCAATGGTTTTGCAAGCACTCGAAAATTAAATCCATTTTTTATGGCACTACAAGGTATTATCTCACAGCAAATGATAATTAAACACCTGTGAAATCAATTAGCCCTTTAAGCAGGAAAAAAAAAAAGTTTTCCAATTATGTTTTTGCACCTCCAAACTTTCTAATTCCAGAACCAGTCCTTGCAGAGAGGGAAATGAACTGTCAGCCAGTAGCCTGTTAACCAGCAGCAAGATCACCTGAAAGCATCGTGCAGCCGTAAATCCCAAAGCAAGCAGATCATGGCGACGGCAGCCTTCCAGGCAGGGTGTGTGAGCCTCTGGAGCTCCAAGTCAGGCAGCTATCTGTCTGAGCTGTCAGGTTTCCTACAAAGACAGTTACTCACTTGGTGTTTCCATTGCCAAGTTTTACTTGACAGTTTATTTAAAAGCCAACATGCCTTAATGGAAACCAAGCAACGAGACGCCCCGTGTGACAAAGTGGGTTTCTTTTCAGCCTCTCCAGCCAATAGTTCAGAACCATCTGCATTAAGAATTCACCTGTGGAAAACTAGCCATTGGTTAATGGCTGAAACTTAATATATTGGAAAACAAGGAAACGCTCTGCCATTTAGCCTTGTGTTTTAAGTGTTTCATGTCTGGCTTTGTCATAGCACTTGCACTGATTCAGATTCTTTTGGAAGATGCATTGTGCATCCATGGGTTCACAGATTCAGAGAGGGAGCCCTGGACATACTTGGTGAAGTGCCATAGCAATTTTTGGCTCGGGAAGGAAAAAAAATCTCTAGTCCCATCTGACATCTACAGTGGTATGCACTGATACTCCCTGCCAAGATGAGCTCCAGCATCTTCCAAAAGATGGATTACATGTGGCACTGTTAAAATAGATACTGCTGGGCTGAAGCCATTACATTTGTTTCGGTTTCTGCTGCTGTATTCTCCTCCATCTGACTTCTGGTGGAGGCACCGTAGGGCTGGCTTGCAGCATGTGCTGTGTCACCAGAGGGGCGGGAGGCAGCGAGGTTGCTGGCGGTGGCATTCCCAGGGCCTGGCCCGGGTGCTGGAAGAGCCAGCACACATCTGTCCTTCAGGTTTTCCTGCCGGTGGTGGTGTCCCATATCAGCATTCAGAGGATTAAGTCAGGAAGGACATACGCTGCTTTGTGAAGTACAATAGATAATAGCTATTATGTCTGAGCAGCCGGACAAGTGTGCTGGTCTTAACGGCCTGCCGCCCTTTTAGCCCTCTTTTCACTCAGTGGTGATGACGATGTTACTTCGGGAAAGAAAAAACAGTTTATATTAAAACTGGTAGTGTGAATGTTTCCCAGGGTAGTTTATGGGAGCTCAGTGACATGGGGAAATGCTTAAGCTGCGCGGAGGAATGCGTGACATGGCTGAGTCACCGCGGAGCCGCCGGCTGAGCTCCTTGGGATGACGGGAAGCGGGAATCCCAGGCAGCCCGACCGCATGCTGACGGATGGGGTCAGCCCATCAGAAAGAAAAAGAAGCGGATGGTGAAGCAAGCATTGCAGGAGCGTTGTGCTGGGCAGCATTTCGCCTGTCTGCTAACGGCCCACATGGTGTTGCGGTGTTCACACCTGTGTGATAGATGGGGCCGTCCGCGTTTTCCCAGCTATGGGTGGGAGCAGGGAGGGGATTTTCAATTAAAGTGTGAATACATTAGAATTGATTACAAATAGAGCTATTTGTTTATGCTGCCTAAAAAAGTATTAGCTGTGAGCATGGTGCGCTTAATCATTGTGGAAGGAAGCCTGAAAGTTAATAAAGCACAGTGCTGATCCTTACAGAGGGATGTTTGCTTTGGGTTAGTTCTGCAGCTATTTTAGTCTTAAAACCATAACTCTCATTTTAAAAGCATGTATGTTTTGGATTGTAACGTATTTGAATGATGCAGCTAAGGCCCCGTGTGAGCCATCCCCCACACTGAATGCCACCACAGCGCAGACATGTGGAAGCAGGTGGTGCTGGAGCAGTAGGTGTGGCCACTGCCAGCGCTGTCCTCAAGGCAAGAAACCAGGAGATTTCTAGAAATAAATGCCCTGTTGGTGATCCCATTTCTCAGGTGTGGGTGGGCCCCAGACCCGTTGCCACGTGCCAGTGGGGCCTGTGGTTGTGTGGAGCCATCCCCAGGAGCCAGAAGCTGTGGCCTAGGAGGATCCACAGCAGTGCAGCCAAACCTCCCCATGGCCCTCAAGTGTTGCTGGCTGATGCGGTGTGAGTGGTTCTGGGAACAGAACTGGAGAGAAGAAAAGAAGGCTCTGGAAGAGCCTACTTAAACCTTGGCTGTTTTCTCTGCTCCTTAAGCCCCCCTGCAAGCTGTGAAGGAGTGGTAGGAGCTCATAGCCTTCCGGAGGTCTCAATGGGATCATTCACTGAAGATGGAGGTGAAACCAAGCCCATAGGGGGTGCAATGCTATCAACAGTGGGACCAGAGCAGCCCTGAAGGAAGGAGCATCCTGCTGCCCTGCGGCAGCACGTAGACATGTCAGCCCCGTCTGTACTCGATCCCTTATACTTCCTGCTACTGTTGATTTTATTTCCATCGGTCTTCTGTGCCAGATGCCTCCAGCTCTGCTTGGCAGTTGCCCTGGAGCTGCATGTCTGCCACATGGTCTGTAGGATCTCTCCCCACTTGATGCTTTTGTAGCCAGTGTCTTCTCTGAGTCTGTACTTAAGCATGCAGGGCTATCTGCTGCCAGTCATTTAGGTCGGCTTTGCATGCTGCCCACGAATCAGCAGCAGTAAAATTAGCATGTTCGTTTTAAGAATTTCAAAGAAATAGGTGTTTGCCAAGGGGGATCAGAAATGAGTCCTTCTGTACAGCACTTTGAGGTGGTATTGAGTGACCTTAAAACACTTACTGAAACTGCGGAGAAATTTGTACATGAGGAAGGGCACCTGGTGCAGTGCATGAGCTGCAGCATCTCGTGATGGATATGGCTTTACTCTGGGTCTGCTCGTGTTATATTTGCAGGGTCTCCCCGAAGTGAGTGGAAATTTTGTGCCCATACATCAAGGTTAGGATGAGGCACTCTCTCTCTGTATGCATGATGTAGATAAATTGCTTGATGACCATGAACCATGCTATTCCAGAGCTAGGCAATAAATCACAGGTTCAGCTTTAAAAAGTACAAACGAGAGCAAGATGCTAACTGGTTTTCGGGTGGGAAATGGTCAACAAAATCCTTTTATTTTCTTTCAAAAATCTGTCCTAACATCAGCAAATCACATATGAAAGAAAGAGGGCCCGGTACAAAATGTCACTGACATACGGAGGTCTCTCTTCCCCTGGCCTCTTTCTCTGCTTTCCTTTGTGCTCTGATTCTGCCACCGACGTTTTGTGGATATTGTTGCATTCTGGGATATTATCAGGATTTTACATTTTTAGCTTGCTAATGATAGCTATCACTAGAAAACACCAAGAATAAGCCCTATGACTGGTGTATTCCAGCCCCAGGGGTATTCTATTTTAGGTGTTTATTAAAATTTACTGTCATACAATATACAGTGAAAGCAATGAGCCTCAGACCTACTATGTGAAAGTGAATTCTTTAAAATGGCATTTATTTTTTTTCCCCCATGTGCTTTGTAACTGCTGACTGTAGAGCTGGGACGTGGGTGATTGTCAGTGTCCCACATTGAGAAGTGATTCCATGCCACTTGCATGGGATGTGTATATATGTGTTTTAACCAAAGTTGAGATACGATTTTAAAGAATGTACTTTGAAGTCTGTTTTGTAGTTTTAATTAATGCAACGAGGGTTTTTATTTTACTCTCAGTGGAGATAATCTTAATCCATTCACAGTGACCTTTTCTTGTGCAAATTAGCTGTACACGCTTGTTTAAGCAAATGGGCCTTTGCAAGATGTCTCTTCTTAAAGACGGAGCTTATAATTGAAAATTGGCTTACTCCCATCTGTCTGGCCTGGGTGAGAATACTAACATAGATCTGGGTTTTTCTATATATAAGTATAATCATATAGAGATACGTATATATATATATATATATATATATATGCACACATGTACACACAAATCCAAAAAACTTGCTGTGCCTGCAGACTATGGTTAAATTAGATTATTACTGTTAGGAAATGTCAGTGCCACAAGTTAGTGTCAAAATTACATCTGTGTCTGGAGTCTAGGAAACTCCCTTTAGGAGGAAAGGTTATTTAGTCCTGATCCTTTTGTCTCGAGCTGAGCGTTCCAGCAAGGTCAGTGCCATTTGCAGTTCTTCAGGTTTGCTGGAAGTACAGTTAGCTAGTAACTGGATGGAAACTGTTAGGATTTGATGTGTATTTTTGGTAAATGGTTTTGAAGTGATTGATGGAGTCAGGAAAATAAACAGAAGAATCTTAAAGTTCTAGTTCAGAGGAGCAGGGGTCATTGCAGCTATATGGTTAATTGCCAAAATTTGGCTGCTGAAGCAGTTTATCCCTCCTCCTCTCACCACCCTTCACAATAACCACCAAGAGAGTCATTGTAACGCTCCCCATCTTTCAGTGCCTGGTTGATAAGGAAGATTTGTATGGCAGAGTTTGAATATTTTTTGCTTTGTACAAACCTATTATGCAGGAACAAACACAGTTGTGCATGACTTTGACTAAGTCTGGATAGAAATCAGGTTCACAGGGGTGCTGTGACAACGCCTTTGGTATAAAAGCTTTTAATCCAAGTTTATTGTTAGAATTCATGCACACCTACGTACGTAGATACTGCATATTTTTTCCAAAAGCAAGATTATTTCCTTGGTTCTCAGTGTCCTTACTGCTCTCCTAGTGTTCTCCTAGTGTTCTCAAGGCTGCTCCTTGGGGCTGGAGAAGAGCAAAAGAGAGGGTCACATGCGCGTGTGCACGCATGCACACAGGGAGCTAGTTAACCTAGAGGTGGGCTCCTGGGGCAGAGATGATTTTATCCAGATGTGTCTCAACAGCTGTCTGCATTTTCATGCCCAGTTACTCTAGGACTCGCCGCTAATTGAATTTTCTCTTTTCTCCCCTGTTCTTGTTAGGTATGATTACCGTGAAATGCTGCACAATGCCACTTTCTGTCTGGTTCCCCGTGGCCGCAGGCTTGGCTCTTTCAGGTTTCTAGAAGCCTTGCAGGTAAGAGCTGCAGCTTAAAGCATTGGCTGCGCTGGCTGCAATTAGACATGCAATCGCAGGGGGGTGGGGAGGAGGGAAATGTCTTTTCATTTCCCTCGTGGACAGTAATCCACTTTGCGAAAGCCTCTATTCATACTTCTGGAGCAATTGGCAGCTTCTTCCCAGGAGGGTCTGAGCACTGCATTCGTCTGAAGGTTGAATTGCATTACCTCCAGAAAAAAGGCTTACCTGAATATGGTGAAGCTGAAAGGTTGGACCAGCTTAGAGCCGTATTTTGTAAAGCTGTGAGACTTCCCATGGGGATGGTGACCTCTGCAAATAAGCCTTGGGGTAGTAAAATAGCTCTTCCTTGTCACTTAGCCAAAACAGACTTGCTCCTGCATCAGCTTTCATTGTTGCTTGCTGAGCGTTCTGAAGGTGGTCTGGAGGTTGTAGAGCTCCAGATGGAATCATCATGGAGAGGTGGATGTAGACTGATCTCAGGGAGCTTGCAGCATGTTTTGGACAGCACCCAAATCCTCTTCACCTTTTAAAAGCATTTTTAGTTCATAGTCTCCCTTTTTTTACTGTTGACCAGCAGCCGAGGGCAATGCAGTGGGGCTCTTGAGTCTCTGTAGCAGCCAGGTTCAGCAGCGTGATGATCAGGTTTCTGTCTTCAGGCTGACTGACACTGACCTACGCTGGATGCAGACAGCATGACCTTTTTTTTTTTGCAAGCGTCAGCTCATCCCTGGGGTCCTGAGCTTTGCTCAGTTGTACAGATGCTGCAGCTCTCCTCTGGGATTTGCATCTGGATTGCCTGCTTCTAAGAGCCAGAGCAAAAGGCACTTCTTCCCAGTGGAAGGCTGGGACATTTCTTGATGTCAGAGAGGAGGCAGATGAGGACACTGTACAGGGTGCCTACCTTTAGGTGCTGTTTTGCCATTTGAGAAGTGTCCCAGAGTTGGCAATAAAGCTATTAGTGAATAGCATCACAACACTTCTCTTGAAATCATAGAATCCTAGAATCATTTGAGTTGGAAGGGACCCTAGAAGGCCATCTAGTCCAACTCCCCTGCAATGAATAGGGACACCTACAGCTAGAGCATATTGCTCAGTGCCCCATCCTGCCTGACCTTGAATGTCTGTAGGGATGGGGCATCTGCAACGTCTCTAGGCAAGCTGTTCCAGTGCTTTACCACCCTTATTGTAAAAAACTTTTTTCCTTATATCCAGCTTAATCTCCCCTCTTTTAGTTTAAAACCATCTCCCCTTGTGCTGTCACAACAGACCTCTTCATTAACCACAAAGTATTCCAGCTGCTATCATGGAGTACAGTTTACCATAATGAAGAGCAGCATTCAGGTACATAAGTGTAGGTGTACGATGTCATATTTGAAGCCCAGTGGCATCCTTTTGACTTTCCACTGCTTCTTCTGAAGGATTCAGGTCTCCCACTAGGTGTTTTCATGTCTGCCAGCCTTGGATGGGTGTCTTGGATATCCTAAAGCATTTTGAAAGCACTGGACACTAACATTTAGTCTACGAATCAACACATGCTAACTTACCAGAGATCCAGGTTCTGGACTGTCATTTCCCTCTTTGCTCTACTCAGGTGAAGTTAAATAGCCCTCACAGAATCATAGAATCATAGAATGGCTTGGGTTGGAGGGGACCTCAAGGATCATCACGTTCCAACCCCCCTGCCACAGGCAGGGCCACCGACCTCCAGATCTGGTACTAGACCAGGTCGCCCAGGGCCCCATCCAACCTGGCCTTGAACACCTCCAGGGATGGGGCATCCACAGCTTGTCTCGGCAGCCTGTTCTAGCACCTCACTGTTCTGTCTGTGAAGAGCTTCCCCCTGACATCCAACCTAAACCTTCTCTCCGTGAGCTTAAAACCATTCCCCTTTGTCCTGTCACTGTCTACCCAAGTAGAAAGTTGACTCCCCTCCTATTTGTAGGCTTCCTTTAGATACTGGAAGGCTGCAATGAGGTCACCCCGCAGCCTTCTCCAGGCTGAACAAGCCCAGCTCCCTCAGCCTGTCTTCGTAGGGGAGGTAGGGAGCTCTCAAAGTGCTGTTCCGTCTCCAGCCTCTTCGGAGAGAGAAGTCAGACTGGCTTCTTTGGGATGACAAGTGGCTTCAGATCCTTCTGAAAAACACCGCTTAGCAATTTCCTTGAGTGGGCCACAAGTCATACAGCTCTTGTTAGATAAATCTTCTCAGGAGGAGAAAGCAGAGAGTATACCTCGCTGTTCAGAACTTGGAGGCTTCAGGTTGGCCATGATAAAATGCAGGCATTGAGGATTTTCCTGCCAGGGTAGCAGCAGTATACACTGATTATGATGAATTCCCAATTTCTGTCTGGCTCCAGGGCATGCTGAAAAACATAATCCACATTAGTGAAATGTTTTAAACATGAAAACACATTGCTAAGTGTTTTCTGGTTGGCTTTTTTTCGTGCACTAATGTCATTTCCTCACAGAAGATCACAGTTCTTTACATATTGTAAGCACTACTGTAATGCAGATATGTGGCTAGTCTAAGATCCTCTATGTACGTTAAAAAGGAAGGTACAGCAGCCTGTAAAGTTGCCCTTTATGCCATTCTTCAGAAGGTACAGGGGGACAGACCTCAGTCTGGGCCATATTCAGAGCTCACAAGCTTGGCTTTATCCAAAGAAAATGAACCAAAGCACAGGCTGATGCAGATCCTCTGGTAACAGGTTGTTTCATCGCTTCAGCAGGCTTTTGGCTGGGATCTTACATTGTCACCCAGCTAAAGGGAATGTTGTGGTGATCGTTTATTTATGGAAACATGGTGCTGTTTACCAAATATTTGCAAACTTGCTCTCAGTGTAGAGGACTTTACACAACTCATAAAAGATAAAATAATTTAGATAAACCATACTGATTAGAAATGGATACTAAACTTACATGCTTTTTGTTTGTTTTAAGACCAAAAGCAATTATTGTTTTTATAGGCAGTTAATGAAAGATGAGTTGTGTTTGTGCAGTCACTTCTGTTCAGAGAGCTGTTATCAAGCAGGATGGGGAATTCACTCCTCCTAGGTGGAAGAAGTGCTCAGGAATTAAATACGAGGGCTGCTCCAAAAGCAATGCCTCCTAGTCTATGATGTTGGCCTCTGATGTCAAGGGCAAATGTTGGTGGTATAGCAGTAGAGGCTGAACCTTCCCACCAATACTCAGTTACATGTTGTTGCCGTGTGACAGATGGCAGCTGAGGGGCAGTTTGACAAAATGGCATCTGACATGGAAATGCGTATGAAGCAAAGAGGTGGAATCGAATTCTTCCATGTGGAAAAAATGGCACCCAGTAACATTCATCGACACTTGCTGTACATTTATGGAGACCAAAGAGTGGATGTGGGCACAGTGAGGCAGTGGCTGGTGCATTTCAGCAGTGCTGGCAATGACAGCGGGTCGCTTCCACTGTAGATTTTTAGAAACGTGGCATGCAGGCTCTTGTTCATCGCTGGGAAAACACATGGCTTATGGTGGTGACTGTGTTGAAAAATAGTGTATTGTAGCTGAGAATTTGTTCTATCAAGTAGTGTTATTGTGTTCTCTGTATCTGCTGTAGTTTCCATGGAAATATATAGGAGGCATTACTTTAGGAGTGACCTGCGTATTATCTGTACCTTCTGTAGGGTTGTCTCACAAAGTATTACAAAACTTGAGGGAGCTAGATCCCTGCTGAATTCTTCACAGAGCCACTGAAGGCCATTGGTTTGTATTAAATCCTCTGGGGTTATGTTTACAGAATTTTAACAGCTTTGCTCTCAGCTGTTAGCATAAGCACCACGTTTCAAAAGCCACTCTACATGCCAACTCCACTTTTGCTTAACTTGAATAATCCCAAAAAGGAAAACCATGGGGATGTGGGATATGGTCTCTGATTTCTTTGCCTTGTTGCCTTGCCTTCTGACGACCTTGTACGAGTTTTGGGAAGAACCCATGAAGAAAACAGTAATTGCACTGGGGCTTGTACTAATTGTTGGCTGGGCTGGGGTACACCCACTAATGAGTGCAGTGGTTCTGTGCAGGCTGCCTGTGTGCCCGTGATGCTCAGCAATGGATGGGAACTGCCATTCTCAGAAGTGATTGATTGGAAGCAGGCTGCCGTCATCGGGGATGAGAGGTTGCTATTACAGGTAAGAAAAAGACGGCGACCGTCAGCAGATCAGTTGATTGTTGTCTGCCGCTGCCTAAACGGACAAGGAAGATGAATCCAAAAGGTCAGAGCTGTAAAAGAGTTTTTATCATGAAGGGATTGTCTGTGTCACGCCAGCGATGAACTCATTTAATATGACATCATTTGTGTTCTGACCTGAAGGTCACTGCAGCCAGTAGGCCACATGCTTGAACGCAGGAGGCTTTTTTATTTTGCCTAAGAGCTTGACATTTTCTCTGGTGGATGCCTCTCCCAAGCAGGGCTGTCTGGAGCTGGAACTGTGGGGAAGAAGAAGAAGCTGAAGGCAGTTCCTGCTCTCCTCCTTCAGAAAGAGCTGGACCTAGGGGCTCCGCCAGTGCTGCAGAAATGGCTGGCAGGCCTGAAGGCCTCCTCAGCAAAGCCATCTCTCAGGCCAGAGTTAATACCTGGCAGTTTTCTGGGAAGGAGATCCTGACTCTTTTTGACGTCCGGAGCATGCAGCACTTCTTTCTGAAGCAGTGCTCACATCGCTTCATTGTTAATCTCCCCAAGATCATGGAACAGAAGTGAGCTGAGAAACTAGAAATGTCCTGTTACCTTCAGCATCTGCCTTTGTCTTTAAATCCTCTAGGTGTTTTTTTCAGTTTCCCTGGTGGACACTGTAGTCTTTTAAAAAGTCTTTACAGTTTTGTAAATAATGTAGAGAAGTTGATATTTGGAAAAGTTCTTGAAAAATTGCTTTCCTCAAAGCAGCATTTGTTGGAACACCATTGCCCAGCCCAAAGCTGAGACCTACAAGGTCTGCAATAGCCACTGTGCATCTCATATGTAGTCATTCTGCATCAGTACCACTGATGTTCTTCCTGACCTCTTGAAAATGTGTTAATGATGACAAGACAACATTTAGAACTCTTTTTACAAAGCATGGATTTTGCAGCTTTGAGGTAGAGTGTGCTGTTTGCAGAGCACACTGCACTGTAGTGCACACTGGCTTGTCCCATGGGAAGAAGGGTTTTGTTATTATTAACTCATTTCCAAAGTGGTGAGCTCTTGCCATCTATGGAGAGGAGCGTTCAGAGGTGCAGGTGGGTTGGCACCCAGAAATTGAAGTACCTTCAAAAATCTCATTAGGTGCCTACTTACTTGTCTGAAGATGTAAATATTTGTAAAGAGCTGGCCTAGCAAGCCTTATGAAGTGCTGCCTGATGTCAATAATGAGACACAAGCTGCAACCCAAAGAAAGATGTTTGGATTTTGCTTCAGTGGACAGCATGGTTTTTTCTGAGCAAAATTATTTCTCTCTTTAAATGATAATAATTTGCTGATCTTCATGCTTTCCGGTAACAAGCCATTCGCTCTCCTCACAGCTGCTTCCATATAGAACAGCTACTGCACCATTATTAACAGTGTTTTTAAAGAGCTGGCAGAGGGCCTGAAAGTCTGCTCTGGGAAATGTTTTTGTTATGTTACAGTTTTTCATTTCCTGTTTTAGAGCAGCTCGGATGTTTGTATTTGCATATTCTCCTCATCGTAGCACTAGGAGAATTTAATCCAGCCTTTATGCATTTATTTTTGCAAGGTGGTTGTTCCCTTCCCCCAACTTACTACTGAAATGACCTTTTATTAAGACGTCATCCAGTTCTAGTAATTCCAGTGTAATCCTGCCAGATTAGTATTAATACATGATTTTTCCCACCTGTCTATCTGGACAAGTAGATTAATAACTAATAAGCAAATGCAGTTAAAATGGGAGCTCCGATTTTCCTTTCCAGCTGTTGCGAGGAAGTGGGCACCAAGGCTTTTTTTTAACCTTGGCACTGGCATTGCAGGACTGCAAGCGTAGGCTGGTCTGTGAAACCCTGACTTCTTGCAGTACCCTTCTCAGGCAGAGTGGCCTTCACATTCAGGGGGCATGGTGGTGAATGGGTATTGATGTCTTCTCTTGCTCTCACATGTTTGTTCACACATGCAAGGCTATAAATAATGCAATTAAATGTTTAAGTTTTTAGAAAAAGATGCTGTATTGATGCTGTGAGGTGGCTTTGATTGTATGATTGTTTTGGTAATGATCATGGGCGTGATTAATATGTATCTGTGGATAGCTAGTATAGATTCATAGGATCATAGAATCTTAGAATGGCCTGGGTTGAAAAGGACCTCAAAGATCATCTCGTTTCAACCTCTCTGCCATGGGCAGGGTCGCCAACCACTAGACCAGGCTGCCCAGAGCCACTATATTCATTGTCCCAGTACTTACTGGAAGTTATTGGAAAGGTAATGAAAAGAAAGAGTATTCCCCTCCCTGAATAAAACTAGATGCAGTTAAACACCATTCTGCAACAGCGATGTGGTTGGTTAAAAAAACATGTATGAAGGCCTGGGTTTGGCTTCTGTTTTTCATACTTTTTTGAAGGGAAGGTTTTACTTGAAGACGTACAGGGAATATGGCGAATGAACCACCTTTGGCGTTCTGAACATTTCCTCTTGACTGCAGTCATTACTTTCTTGGAAGCTCAAATTCTTTACTATATATAACAGTGTCTTTAGCAGAGTCAAGATTATCACATCTGACACTGCACTGTGGACCCACGCTCTTTTGGGATCCTCTGTCCAGACGCAAATGCAAGCAATGAAGTAAAAAAAATATACTGATTCTTGTGGAAATGCACTACTTGCAAATTCTTAACAACTCAAATAAAATGTGTAATAGGAAATTGGTAGATTCAAGAGCACATGAAACCAAATAATGATCATTGTCACCTCTCAGAATGTTTTAGGAATAAGCAGAGTGTTTTTTGACCAGGGAAGGGTGGATGTGTTGGGTTGTGGTTAAATTTCAGAGTGAGCTGGGATGTGCAGAGAGCATCACACAGCCAAGGCATATGCTTTTACAGCTCATGACTGAGCTGAAAGCTCTGTGAAAAATGGCTGTCTGAAAGTTACCTAATTCGAAATCACAAAAAGAGTAGGTGCAAAGGCACAGCTCCTCGTTCCTGGAAGAAATGAGCACAGATGTGCAAAATATCTTAGAGGCCTTTCCGGTGCTGTGAGTAGCCCTTGTAATTGAAGCAAATTGCAGTTAAATTCCCTTGATAATGTCAATTTGCATTGTCAAAGTAGCATACTGGAGGCCGTGGTCAAGGTCCTAAGAAGTTAACCAGAGGCATGTATGCTCATTAGCTTCCAGTGTGGAAGAGAGAGGTGGGGATGGGAAATAGAAGGGAAGCCCTCTTGTGATCCAGCCAGAGGTCCTGTTTTTCAATCACAAGGCACTGCAGCAGGACAAATAGGGTTTTCTTTGTAAGGCAACTTAAAATGTTGCCTTAATGGAGAAGGGAAAAAGGAAGCAGTGTTTTCCCTTGTGAATACCAGGTGTTGTGAGAGACATTACTCTTTCCACCCACAATAATGAGTAAATTGCAATTTGATCCGCAGATTCCCAAAAAGTGGGGTCTTGCTTCAGATGTCGCTGTGTTTTCCTCAGGGCACTTAGTATTGCTATGCTGTGGTAAATGCAATTCCATATCCCTTTAATATACTCTGAGAGTGGGGATTATCGTTGGACCCAGAGTCCTGCAGGTTCCAGTGTGCTGAACTGCCAGTCCGTGAAAAGCTGTGCGTGAGGGATTTATGGAGGAGCTGCTCACTGTGCCACAACGCAGTGCTGGGGAGCGACGGGGAGAGGGAGTTTTTGCTTCCATAGAAACAACCAAAAACTGAGAGAAAGCAAATTAAAAAAAGAAAATCACATATTCTAGTGTGCCAGCACCAAAGGTTGTAAAGGGCTGCGTCTCATCTGTATCTCCATCAGGGCTCCAACTGTTGGCACACACATCGTGTTGGATGGGAGCGCTGAAGCTGTGCAGCTTGCTAATAGAGGAGAGGGCTTGTCAGCAGCATATTAATTTGATGAGACTGCGTTGTTTTCTGAAGCTTCTGACTATATTACATCTTGTATTACAGATTCCTTCTACAATCAGGTCTATCCATCAGGATAAAATCCTAGCACTTAGACAGCAGACACAGTTCTTGTGGGAGGCTTATTTTTCTTCAGTTGAGAAGATTGTATTGACTACACTAGAGGTGAGTAAAAGCTGTCTGGGATCGTGCAGAGCAATGAGGTTTCCTTACCCATGCAGCTGCTCCAGTGCTCAGCCGGCATCAGACCTTGGGTTTCATGACATGCAATTGGTCACTGGGAGAAACACTCAGTGTCTTGATAAGTTTTCTTCCCTAAGGAAATACTTCCTTCGTTGTTGGTATCCACATTAGAGGGCTGACACGGTGAAGAATGGGAGCTGTCTAACACAAGGAAAAGTTGTCATGTGTGATCTTGCGTTCACAAGGCTTTATGGCTTACGAGTCACTGTCCTTGTCATTGGTAGTAGATATGTTTCTTAAAGAAACCTTTCTAGAATTCATTTTGGAAAAAACAGGCCGTGAAGCTCCTTGACCATTTCGTAACATTTTGATGTCTTGTGATGGGGCTGTCGGTCTGGCTGAAAGAAAATAAGGGCTGGTAGGTTACTGTGTTTTATCTTCACATACAGGATAAGGGAAAGGTTTCTATAAAATATTAATAAATAATCATAATTAGACTGCTATTAAACAGGGAGACAGATGATCTAGAATGTGGAGAGAATCCTTTCTGAATTCAAGGGACACAGGAAAGATAAAAGACTCTTTAGAAGTAGGGCCCAGGCTACAATTTCAAAAGCAGTTTTCTCTTCTAATTGTTCTGCAATTTTGCACTAAAATTTTTGACACACTGTTACCACTGAAACGTGCCAGGGTATTTGTCTTAGGCTAATTCTTCTTGAGTTGCAGCCCTCTTTGTGCGGGGTTGTAAAGCCCCCTGTTTCCTGCTGTGCCTCCTTTTCCCTGCAGACTGCGAAGGAGTGCTGCTGCCCATGCTTTGTCAGTGGAGGTTGCCCATGGCAGACTCACTTTCAGCTGCTACAAGACAGTCATTTAGATTTTCCTATGTTGGTGAAGAAAATCAGCCAGGGAACATTTTTGGAGCCCGTGGCGTAGCTGTCCTTGCCACACTCTTTCCTTGTCCTCCCCATGGCTTCGTCCATGCTGCCTAATGAAAACAGCTCTCCACCCCTAGTCTCCCCATGAGTGTTTATGAGGTAGTGGTAATTATCACAGCTCACAACAAGATCAGACTAGCAAAGCTAGAAGACCACATGAATGCTCTTGGAGTCTAATTCACCCTTAAAGAATTCACCCCTAGAGACAACCAGGTGCCCGTCATCTGTTCCTTCCCTGCACATGCCCCATTAAGGATTGCTAAAAGGAAAAGGCTGCACAGCTCTCCTCACTGCCCCTCTCCTACCTGTGCTGGGCTGATCCCAAGAGATGTCACCTGCAGCCCCCATGGCCTTGGCATCCATCACATCAAGCTCCAGTGCACACAGATGTGATTTTAGGTCTGCTTGGACCAGCTACAACATTGACCCACGTAGGTGCTCAGGGGACAGGAACACCTGTAATAAAGCTCAGGCAGCTGGATATCCAACAAGCTGGAGTTCCTGCTTGGAGGCAAAAAAAGAGGAAAAGAAAAACAGAAATCTTCCTGCAAGGTTTAATTTAATGGAACCAAGTAATGTACACCTGGTGTTGAAGTTATCTTCTGGGTTTTTCCATTTGTTTGCAGGGGTGGTTTTGCTTTGAGGGCTTTAGGTTCTTGTTTTATTTTGTTTTATTCAAGATTCTTAGAATTTGTGAAGAGAGCTACAAGGAATTTTGTTCGTATGACCAGATACTCATTTCACATTTCAACTTGTCCAGAGTTAATTTTCCTTAGAAAAGGAATAAAACAGCTGAGAGTGATTTTTGCTGTCAGAAATCTGCAAGCAATGTATCCTCTTTTTAAAACCTAAGTTTTAAGTTCCTAGCCAGAATGTTTTTTTCTGGCTGATGTTATCCATCTTCTCTTGTATCACTGTGGTGTTAGAGTGCTCTGCTGATACCTGCAGCTTCCTTCAGTGCTGTGCCATGTCCAGATATGTGGTTATCAGTGTAATGAAAGCCTTCACCAGCTCAGGTATCCACAAGGATATCTGCCTTGTATCCTGGACACCTTTGGAAACATGAGATCACATCTTCAGGTCCTTGACCTTTTCACAGCATTTAGTAACCTGAGCCAAATGGCTCATAGCCCAAAATGGGAGGTTTGAAGTGTTTGGCCAGTAAGCCCTCCTGCAGGCACAGAGGAGCTGCCTGATGCCATCCACATGGTGTGGGTTAGGAGATGGGCGTTCATGTGGGTCTGTTCTAGCAGCAGCACCATCCATACACACGTGCCATTGAATCTGCAGTTTTTCAGCTTGGTCTTCTGTGGAAACAAGCCCCAGATACACACACCTAAGTACCTGTGCAGCATGCTCAGTGCTCTGCTCAGGAAGAGAGAGGAGGGGAGAGGACAGCACAAAGGGCATACAAGAAATGTGTGGTGCTTGGCTGGGGCATATTAGGAAGAGGCAATGATTAAGGTAGTATATGAACTTTTTGAAATGTGAAGGTGAGGGAGACAAAAATATTGGATTATTAATGAATTCCAAAAAATAAAAAAAGAAGGGAGATCTCGATAGAGTTCCTAACACCTTCCTTCTCTTATTAAACTTCCTGTCATGCCTCACTGTTGGAGACACTGTATAGCTGCTGTCTGTCCCTGCAATGTGGGTAATACTGCGCACTCTGAATTCTAATTGATTGATCCCCCATGTGATCTTTCCTTTATACACTTCTGCTCTCTTTCTGCCAAGTTGCCTTTTCTCCCCTCTTATCACTGCAGACAGCTAGATTTCTTATGTAGACCAGGAGTGTGATAAATTAATCTCTGTTGGTGAGCCATGATGTATGATGCAGGCCAGCTCCTGTGGTCGGGAGATTTGTATGCCTGCTGTGCGCGGAGGGCCACGTACCCTGCATGGCATCAGGGTCTGCTCTGCGTTAGAGCTGCTCACGCTCCGGGTGCGCTGAGGCAGGGCTGAATGCGAGCCATGTGTTTCCCCTGCAGCCTTGTTGGCTACCAGCTCAATGGAAATCTCCGCCGTCTGCGAAAACCTCCTGACCATGTAAATTCACAGACTTCCCCTTATCTGATTGTGCCCCTGTTCTGAGAAAACAGGAGGAAGGAGCTGCAGTATTTGGGCTTCGTGGTAAACACTCGAAAATATGTGCTTTCTAGGTTCTGTCTTTGTTCAGGGGTATAACTTGCAGATGGAGAAACAGCAGCCGATTTCTTTTTTCCCTCACTACCCCCACCACGCAGGAGGTCTGACAACTGATACACCTCACTTCCCAAATAGCCAGATCCGCTCTTGTCAGTGATGGAAATATGGTCATTAAGTCTGTTATTCCCAACAAAAATAAGTTAAATTAACTTGGACATGTCAGCAAATTGCTGCGTGTTAGTAATGCTAGTTGACTGTAGGCAAAATCAAGACAAGCATACAAACGCCTGACATTTGCCCCAAGTTAAGTGTACTTACATGGCCACCAGCAGTGGATTGTCTAGCACATGATAACTAATGCTTTATTTTATTTATTTATTCTGTTACGGCAATCAGGAATTCCAGGGAGATGCCTGATCATGTTCTGTACTCACCAAATGTCCTTGAACTCAACTGCTTGCAGAGATTTCTAGATTGCTTAGACTGGAGCAGCTACTTTTCTTTGGCTTTTGTTATTTGAAGTCTTTTTGCTTGCTTTTGTTTTTCCTATGCTGTAGGTGTAGACCTTGTTTAGTGTCATAGATTGTAAGGCCAGAATGGACCTAGGGATCAGATTTGCTTCAGAGCCACAGGGTTTCACCCAGATAAGCCCAGTTTAAGGCCAGAGAGAACCAACATGTTGCTGGCATTTGAGCCCTGTGCAGTGCATAAACCACCAATTCCATGAAATCTCCTTAGGAGATCCCAGAAGATGAGCTGCAGAAGGAGGCAAGGAAATCTTGCTTAGCTGTCTTAGCAGAGGATTCTCTCTTCAGCATCCCCCAGCCCTTTCCAATATCCTGTTGCCAGACCTGCCAATCTCTCATGTTTCAAACGAAGGCAAATCTGTAAGAACGTGTGGCCCAACAGCAGATTGCACTTTGAAGATTGTGTCTTGTTGGGCTGCTGAATTTGTCTTGTTTTAACTTCCCACTGCTGAATGTTGTTATGCCTTTGCAGCAAGTTTGGGAAAGCTCTCGTTGGTGTAAGAACCAGCCTGGTTCTTACATAGTGGCAACTGATCTGAAGTAGCTGCAATTAGTTTTGTAAATACACATTAATTATATGGCCATGTATCTTTTTTGTGGCCTGTGGTATTCCAGATGATAAAGTAGATGACCTAGCAAACTGGTCTGCCCTTAAAAGTCTGGGAATCTGTGTTTGTGGCCCTCCACAAAGATAGACAGCGGAGTTGCTAAAAGATCTTTTTCAGCCAAGGAGCTGTTGCAGAGCTGAGACGTAGAATCAGTGATGTATCTGAATACTAATAACCCTTTATAATAAGCAAAAATGAATAATTAGTGCAGCTTGATTTGCTGAAAGTCTTTGTGGTTTTGAACGCTCTTGTTATCTCAAAATAATACCTAGCTTTGTAATGCCATCCTAAAATAATTATCTTGTGTGAGTTCTGGATAGTAAAACTGACAAAGCACTAATCGGGCGTGCTACCACTAACTCACTCTAATAGATGAAACGATTGACTTTAAGTACAGAATGCAGTGAATTGCAAGGTTCCCACATCCGCAGTGACTAATGAGGTGCTCCGAAGCCTCCTGCACAAAGCCTGAGCTGCTGGAGTGGTGCTGAAGTATACTGGTTCCGTGTCATTTTGAGAGAGATTAAGCAGGAATGTCTGAGAATTTGTGTGCCTCAGCTTTCTGCAAACTGAATGATGATTCCAGTCATTTGGAATCCCTGAAGCTTCTACCAGTGGCTATTAGAGTCTGTTTAACAGTCATTGCCTCTCTTGTTTTCTAGATTATTCAGGACAGAATATTTAAGCACATATCACGTAACAGCTTAATATGGAACAAACATCCTGGAGGGTTATTTGTACTGCCACAATATTCCTCATATCTGGGAGATTTTCCTTACTACTATGCTAATCTCGGTGAGTGAACTCTTCCTACAATGCAGTGGTATTTGGAATATCATTGATTCTTGAATAGGATGTGCCAGGCGACTTACCATTCATTTCTAGTTAATGATGCTTTCTGTTTCCATTCCCTGCTCACTGCAGACTGGAATGCCTCTGACTCATCAACATGCATCATGTGCCTCTCGTTTGCAAATATTGTTTTTTAAAAAATTGGGTCCCTTCATACTTTTCAGTTGCCAGTAATTAATGCCTGAGTTACTGACCCATTCGTGGCCCAAGGGGACATAAGAGGGATGGGTTTTTTGCTTACTTTGTTTATTTGTGCTTGGCAAATTGGAAAAGTGGTAATTTACCCATGACACTTATAATTGGAGTGCATAGTTGGTATGGATTTATTCTCCATACTCCGTGTCCTCTTATGGATTCCAGTAGAAGGAATGAATAGGAGTTAGGCCCGTGGCTTTTTCTGAAACAGATTCAGTGATGAATTCTGTGGGGGAATGTGTCTGCAGTCTGAAGTGATCCTGCTTATGAGACTGCTTCCACTTTTGGCTCAGGCTGTGCCATCCCACTTGTGTGGATCTGTGCTGCCCACCTGCTAAAAATTCACAGTTACCATGATAAAGAAGGAGAAGAAGGTTTCTGTGGGAATTTTAATGAAAAATGACTATCACCCCACACAGATGAGTGTAGATAAGACTGAGAGCAGTAATGAAGGGCAGAAGCCAGTACGACCTGTTATTTCAGGCAGGAAAGTAAAGCACAGCAAGACAAAAATATCAGAATTGAAAGGCAAGGATGTAAACAGAATTATCAGCTCAGGAGGTTAACTGAAGATGCACGTGGATGGGGATTGATCCAGAAAGAGCAAAAGCCTTACAGAGGCTGTAATAGAACTGAGGAAACAGAACATAGTTCTGGAAATCAGGGATGTACCTTTAGAAAATGTCATGCATCCAGAGCCAGGCAGCAAAACCAGGCAGCCGATGTCAAGAAAGAAATTTGGTTGAGCAAACTAGGTATTACCTGTGGGGCAAACTGGATCAAGGAAAGAGATCGCAGGACATCTGTGGAAATAACAAGAGAAGGCAGCAATTGTAATGGAGTCGGGTATTTCAGAGGAGCTGAGAGTTAAAGTGAAGTGTCATCTCTGAAGTGTCTGGGGCTAGTATTCATGACTTAAAGAGATGACCTAAAAGATTTGGAAGGTTTGCATTAAGCACGGGTTGTTTTACCATCTCCAAGTCCTTTAATCTCTACTAAATGGGGCAATTTTGTCTTTACTGAATGCATATCTGTTTGCTTCAGGTCTGAAGCCTCTCCCCATGTTCACTGCCGTTATCCATGCAGTAACTCCTCTGGTTTCCCAATCTCAGCCTGTGCTGAAACTCCTGGTTGCCGTAGCCAAGTCCCAGTACTGTGCACAGGTAAGCAGCACTGTTTGACTATCAGTCACATTGGAGACAGAACTACTGTCCCAGGAGCGAAGAGCCTATTGATTTCAGGTCTTCTCAGTCTACTTTCAAACCCTTGTTTCTGTTCTCATGTTTCCTTTCTCTGAGATGTCTAGTGTCTGTGACCTGCATGCATGGGAAACAAAAGTTCTGAGTATAATGTGGTTGGAACAGAGACACTAATGAAACCCCTTTGTTTCAGGAGACAGGTAGAACAGTGACTGCACTTTGAAGATCAGGTTTTTGTATGCTGCAAACTGCAAAAGGATGTCTGTGTCTCAAGAGTCTCTACATGATTACCTTTCCTCCTATTGTGGCTCTTAGACTCAGCAGTGCCAAGATTTTGGCTTCTCTAAAAGAAACCTCAGGGAGTTCAGTGGGAGCACCCTCTTACAATGGAGAATCACAAGTATTTTAGCCAAAGTAAATCAGTGACATCCATGTGACCTGGCTTAAACTGAGACTTCCTGAGTTCTTGTTCAGCTTACATTTACTTGAGAGGATGTATATAGTCAGGATGAATGAAATTACTGTAGGAAGTGTTTTTATACAGATTTCTATCATTCTTGTTAGTCTGGACATTCAAAATCTGGAGATCCGAATCTGTGTGGCTTGGACTGCATTGCCACAAACGGTGTCTGATCGTGGTCCAATATTCTCTTTCAGATTATTGTTTTATGGAATTGTGATAAACCCCTCCCAGCCAAACACCGCTGGCCTGCCACTTCTGTGCCTGTCATAGTCATTGAAGGAGAGAGCAAGGTAAGTGGACAGAAGCATCATAAAAGATTGCATATTTTCTCTGATGGGACCCAAATTTATTTTTCCAGCTGCTTTAATGAAAGCTTTGTAGTTCCCAACTGCGTGACAGTCCCTTTCTGTTCCTTGGACCCTTGTGTCAGCTTGGTCACAGGGTCATATTTCATGCACATGGCCTATGCTCTCAGAAATCCTCACCATGGCAATCAATGGCAGCAGCCTGAGATTCACAGGTGGGGCCCTATTTTGAAATGTGGTCCTGAGAGTGGGTAGTTCTGACCTTGTCTTTGGAGATTTCTGCCTCCCTGCAGGTCGTGGAAGTGATGATGCAGCTGGATTCACTGAGTTTTAGCAGTCAGAGGCAAGGCTTGGGAATCAGCTACAGACTCAAAAACAGAGGAAGAGATGAGAGTAAATAGTGCTAACCCACCTTTGAAAAGTACCTTCTTTCATGGCCCTGTAGGATACTTCTGTCAGTGAAGGGATCCCACCATGAAACAAAGGAAGGGACAAGGGCTGCTTTCTTGGAAATAAAACCACTGTGTCATCTCCTGCTGTGCAACAGACTTGTTTGTTTGCAGTTCCATAGAGCTGAAACAGGCAGCACCCAAATGAGAAAAGAGGCTTCTTTTAAAAATCCACACTGGAGTGGATGATTCCTCTCCAAAGTCAGGCCTGAGAGAAGCACGGCTGCTTCTGTGGGCTCCTGGGCTCTGATTGACACACATGTGGGCTGGTCCCCTCTGCCATCTCTATCATCTGGCTCTCAAGCTTTGCATTTACAGACAGAACTTTCAGCTGCTTTGGCTGTACAATCCTTTTTAGAATTCATAGTCCTATCTTTGGTCTTTTGCCCCAGTCACCTTAACAAGGGGAGAGCAAGGGCCCTGCGAAGTTTTCATCTAATGGCTTGTGCCTTTAGCCAGCCATATATATGTATCAGGAGAGTTGCTGCAGGACTGAGAAAGGCTGTGGTGATTTCTGAGCCTTTGGAACACTGCACGTTTTTTCTTCCTTTCTGGAAAGCTTGCAGAGGTGAGATAGAGGAGAAAACCTTTGACCGATTCCTCTGTGTTTGTGGAAGTTGGCCCAGGCACTGTTTAGATTACAAGTGAGTCTCCTGAGTACACAAAGGTGTGTTTATAGTGGACAGTTTCATCTCTCTAATATCCCAACGTACGCCAATGGCTTCTTGTGCAGAAAAGCTGCTTGTTTGGACAAAGCGTGCAGAGCCAGAGCTGTCCAATTCAAAGGTTGTACAAAGGAACTGCTCTTTTCATCTTCAGACTTAACTGAAGCGTACTGGCAGGCACAGTCACTACGTGCAGGGGATCGCAGAGGTCTGCCTTTACCTAACCTGCACTCCCGTCCTTGAAATCAAGATATATTGTCACACACATTTTACAATAGGGAGTTTTAACTACCTAAAAAAAATAGCTGGGTATTCTGACTGTTTTCCATGGTCTATGAATGAATAGGGTGAGAGCCTTGGTCTCCTGCTGGCCTCTTGCTCTGCTTTGCCTCTGCATAAGCAAAGCAAAACAGCCAGCACCTGCCAGCTCACCTCTCCCTCATGGCCTCCCTGGAGTGAGGCCCATCACAGCAGTGAAGAGCTGCTCTCCAGACAGACACTGTGAACCTCCTGAACATGGAGGCAGAGCTCTCTCTGAATCAAAGCATAGATTTAGGGTCTTGCTTCTAAACAGGCTGCAACGGACACAGAACTGACAATGTCCATAATGAACTACGTGAAAAACTCCTCTGTGTCCTTGTTTCCAGAAAGTGATCTCCCCTAAGCAGGCCTGCTTTTAGTAGTGATTCCTTGGCATAATAAGCTTGAGAGGAAGTCTGTTATCTACCCAGGCTATTTTTCTTAGCAAATGAGGGAAACAAATAGCGTCATGTCCTTATTACCACTCATCAGTTCTCAGAAGGTGCTAATTAGTCTTGTAAAGAAACCGTATGGATTCTCATCTCTTGCTGTTATCTTCTTGATTTCACTTTCCCATCCATTTCCTATGGCTGTGAGAACTATCCAGCCATACTTTAAAAAAACCATTCTGCATATAGATTTTATACATATGTAGCTGTGTCACTTAAAAACCTGACTTTTAGAAATGCTATGCTGTCAACATAATTCTTGCTGCAAACGAAGCCCAACAGATAATTATGTTCCTTAGTGTATTCTCCTTTTTTGATAGATAACATTGCATCACATGGCAGCAGCTCCCTGTTGATGCAGCAGTAATGCCCAGAGATGGAGTTGTGCCACTTACAAGGGTAGAGTCCTGGCAGCATAATTTCCTCCACACACAACCTGTACTTCTTGGCTTCCTAGCTGTAACCTTATGAGTGCTACAGAGTTCTTGTCAGCACAAGCACAAGTTGTCTCTAAGCTTCACACTCCATGGGAGGGCAGAGGTACAGTCCTAGCTTCCAGGGAAGCTCTGGTACGTCTAATTCTCAGTGTGGACCATGACAGTTTGTCACATAAGGAAGGCAGCCTACTTGAAAGAGAGAGATCTGTTCAGAAATTACTCCTCATCTAGAAGGTGTAAACTGACTGCTGGGGTGACAAAAATGACAGTCTTTCCCTCATGAGCTGAGTTGTCCTTTCTGTCAGACAGACATGCAGTGTGCCTCAAGTGAAAGGACATAGGAGTGAGGAAAGAAATGGAGTATTTCCCAAGGAAATCAGTCCTTTAAGTGATTTTTTTCTTCCCTTTCCTGCCTTGGATACCCACAGGTTATGAGCAGTCGCTTCCTACCCTACGACAACATAGTGACAGATGCAGTGCTAAGCCTGGATGAGGACACCGTGCTTTCGACCACTGAGGTAAGGGCCTCTGACACCTGGAGAATCTGCCCGGCTCCTTGGCCAATCCTGAGCACAGCAGATAGGCTCTTCTCTTGCCAGTGGCCAAATGTTAAGAGGTTTCCTGTGATGCTCCCCAGATTTTCTGTTTTTCACTTGTTTCAGAAACCCTGCCACTGACTGCCATCAGAAGAGCTTTTCACCTCGCTTAATTGGCTCATCATTAGCATATGGTTCTTCCGTTCTTCATTATTTTAGTAACATAGCTGCGGGCGGGTGTAGGCAGCCAAGAGCAGTGGACTTTAATACTCTGTTCTCACTTTTCTGATTAGGGTAGGTTTTTTTTCCCCCTGTGCTACCAGTAGGAAGTAGGTGGGGAAAGAAGGGGTGTCAGCAGCAGGGGATTGCTGTTGCTCCATTGCCATCTAATACAGTATTTGCTGGGGAATGTTTTCTTGCTGACTGTTGTGTCTTCCCATAAAGTTGGAGATCTTTGCTAGTTGAGGTGTTGGAGTGTTTGTGCTAAGAGGAAGATAGCTCTAAGAAAGAAAAATACTGTAGAAAAGCAATTTTTACAACTGGGATGAGTATTGATTTCTGGAACCTCTTCCTGAGAACCACGGGGGAAACTGATGACAGTTTATATAGAGTGCAATATTTGGGAAATACATTATTAATGACGGCCAGGGAATAGCTTGAAAAAATTGATTTTCTTTTGTTTTCCCTTTTTTTTTTTCCCCATGTCCATGGTTATTCCTTTCTCCTCATTTCACCTTTATAAAAGTGCTTGCTTTGTCAGTGATGTGGACTTTTCACTGATATAATTGCTGCTAGTGAGGAAACGCCTGATGTTAGCCACCAGTCACCGCTGTATACCCTAAGATGTCACTGAATTTGTTCTAAATGGATGAGATTGCAACTGTTGTTCTCCCCGGTATGGTTTTCTTGTGCTGTGGTTAAGCTGGTCCAGAAGGAGCCGTGGTAGCCCTCTTCTGCTTTTCAAATGGCATTGAACCTATGTGATACCAAGGTTACATCCTGGTTGCTCCTGCAAGATGAGGAAGAATACAGCTGCTCCCAAATCATTTATGTGCAAAGCCACGAACAGCTGAAAAATCCTAAACACCGAAATGAAAAGAAGACATTTGTCCTGGGGCTGGAGATCCTAATCAGCTTTTTGTTCAGGATGAAGGGAGCCTTCTCAGCTGCTTGTGGTAAAATCTGCCAGGGTTCATTGTACTGAGGTGGTAGGTACAGCAGTCCAACCTGTGGATTGCAGGAGGATTTGGGGCTTTGGGTTTTTTGCCTTGTATTTATCATCATCCTTATTTTGTAGTCATTCAGGCTTCTGGAATGCATGTGAAACAAAGTGTTTCTCATTTGACTTGGCCGTATTTTACACTGAACGTTTTGAAATGCAAGTATTTGTTGTTGTGTGAAATAACGTATGCGTTTTTTTGTGGATTCTTCCCTCCTGTAAGCACGATACTGCGTGTTTGCATGGTAGGTCTTGGCTCTGAGCCTCCTGACCCTGTGCTTTTGGTGGCTCTCTGGGAAGAACTGGGTTCTTTCTACTCCTTCACTTCTCATCATGCAGCTTACACAAAGAAACAGCCTGTTACAAACGCTGACATGAAGTGTGTGGTATGAAACTTCCCTCAGAACTGGCTGCTCATGGGTGGTCATTGTGGCAAAGCTTCAGGGACCAGAAGAAGCAATTTAGCAACATGGTCAAACACGATCACATTCCTGCTGGGAGGAGCAGTTGCCAGACTCATCTTCTGCCCTGTCCAGATCTTGTGGAGTTACAGTTTCCCCTTTGCAGCAGAACGGCATGTGGTTGCTCCCTTGAGAAGGGCTCTGTCACGTGCACAGAGGGATGTTTGTGTGGGAAGTAATTAGAAATCAGCATGAGTTAGGAATGATATGGGGATTTAAGAGACTGGCAGCCGGATTGGCTTTTCCTGCTGATCAGCTGAGTGGCAATGCTGCAAGATTACACAGGATAAGGACTAGTTTGAATTTTCTTTCTGTTAGGATGGTTGGTTTAGTGGGTATAGGGGCAGATACTTGAATACACAAGTGAAGACGCCGGGTGTTACTGCTTTTTTTTTTTATTTGAGATTCTCAAACATCTCAAAAGAAAACAGATGTCAGGCTTTATAGGACAGGCCTTTCCAGGGAAAAAAACCTTTATCACTTTCATGTGGTACTGATTTGGATGAGATTAGAACTATCAAAACGATAACTGGTTTGTGCACATTGTCTTTCTAGTTGGCCTCAGATTCCTTGAAACAACTTGAAAGAAAGTAACCAGTCCTTAGAGTTGTGCTCCAGTACATGTGTGACTCTTCTGTTTCATAAAAGTGCTTGTAAATGAGGGAAGTCTGACAGTAATCACACAAAATGTGACTATTCTCATTGCAGCTATTCTTTGTCTGACCTCTACACCCTTGACTTTGGCTGTGTTCTTGAAAGGTTTTCCAAGCATTTTTGAGCACGGGTTTAGGTGCTCCTGGTACAGAGGAAACTATGCAATGCAGAAACAAGTCCCCCTTTCTCTTGGTTTTGAATGAGACAATTAAAATTGCCTGTTACTCTTTTTAAAATTTTAATCTAGCTTGAGCTCCAAGTTGAAGTGAAGGGACTGCCAACCAACTTTAACATGATAAAAAATTTTCCATATGTGTTTTTACCAAACGCCTTTCAAATCAAATGCTGATGAGCCTTCTGCAAACTACCCCAACCATCCCTTTCCTCTTATGACTGGTATTTGTTTGGTGGGATTCCAGGGCAGCAATCTCATATCAACCTTTCAGTTCTCTAAAATTTGAATTATTAAGCTAGTTTAGGTGAGATAAATAAAGGAAAGAAACTCTATGTCAGCATTTAATGTCTTCTTGTGATTTATACACTAAAATCCATTTTTTTAAAGCACAGACTCCTAAAGCCACTTAACTACCATGGAATCTACCTCTGCTTTTATTAAGCTATATTTTTAACCCTTGTGGTCATACATACAGTCTTAAAGGTATCACCTCAAAGTGCCTTAAAGGCTCAAAACAGATGGAAAATATAAAAGAAATCCACATTGATTGCTTGTTTTAATCTCACCAAGCCACCCCTATAATTTAAGGTGTTTGATTCCTGATTTTCCAAGCTTTCTGTTGACAGTACTGAAATGGTAGGTAAGTGAAATGCATGAGTATGTGCAAAAGGTTCAGTTATCCACATGGCTTTTACCACTCTGTATTGCATGTATGTATGCAGGTCACTCTGAAAGTAATGCCTCCTATTTATTTCCATGGAAACTACAACAGATACAAAGAGCATGCTATCACTATTTTATAGGGCAGATTCTACATAACAGCTACACGACAGTCACCACCAGTAGCTGTGTATTTTTGCCAGTGATGAACAAGAGCCTGCATGCCACACTCATAAAAATTGACAGCAGTGGAAGTGACCCTTTTTTTGACAGCTGCTTATGACAGTGTCATTGATAAGAAAATGTTGCCCATGCAATCCACCTTTCATCAGGCTGAACAGATGAAAGTCAGGAGGCGCCAAATCCTGACTATATGCTGGGTGTGGTAGGACAGTCCAGCCCAGATTGGTAGTGTGCTCCATGATCTTCAAATGGGTATCTGGCTTGGTGTTACTGCGTTGCAAGAGAAAGATTGTCTTCTCTGGCCTGACTCTGGAAGTTCAAGCCTTCAGCTTAGTGTTAATGATGGTCAGAGTTGATGGTTTGTCCTGGTTCCAGGAAATCCAGAAGGATCACCCCTTTCCTAACCCAAAGGACAGTGCACATCACTTTACCTGCAGCCGACTGCATCCTGAACCTTTTCTTCAATGAGGAATTCAAATGTCACTACTCCATGGAGTGCTGTTCTGACTCTGGCTCTTAGTGGTGACACCATGTCTCGCCACCAGTAATGTTGTGATCCAGGAAACTCTCACCTTCAGCCTCGTGTTGGTTCAACAGGTCCTGACGAACTTGAACGTGCTGTTCTTTCTGTTCCTGTGTGAGCATTTCAGGGACTCACGTGGCACAAACTTTGTGATATTCCAACGTTGTCACCATTGCTTCCAACATACTGAAGCCAGTATTCAGCCCTGTACACAGTTCCCTGTTTGTAATCTGTCAATTCGTGTGGACAAGCTGATCAAGATGCTCTTCATTTCGTCCAGAATATGGCTTGTCTTTCACATCAGTGTTGCCACTTCTGAACTTCACCACTCACCACCTCACTGTACTGTCCACCTTTTGATATTCATAAGTGTTCAGCAAGCATTGATGAATGTCAGTGGGTGCCATTTTTTCCACATGGAGGAATTCAGTTCCACACCTTTGCTTCATATGCGCTTCCATATCAAACGCTGTTTTCATAGAATCACCAAGGTTGGAAAAGACCTCCAAGACCATCCAGTCCAACTGTCCACCTACCACCAATATTTCCCACTAAACCATGTCCTGTAGTACAACATCTAAATGTTTCTTGAACAGTTCCAGGGTCGGTGATTCAGCCACCACCGTGGGCAGCCC
The DNA here is from genome assembly GCA_016647715.1 of Pavo muticus. Classification (NCBI taxonomy): domain Eukaryota; kingdom Metazoa; phylum Chordata; class Aves; order Galliformes; family Phasianidae; genus Pavo; species Pavo muticus. The sequence continues at coordinate 2,590,960 of JACDJE010000031.1, forward strand.
ATTCCAGTGCCTAACCACACTTCTGGAGAAGAAATTTTTCCTAACATTGAATCTGACAGTTCATATTCCTGTCAAGTTGTCAGACTGCCCCTCTGTTGCCGTCTGCAGCATGACAACAGTAGGGAACGGGATATTGGTGAGAAGGTTCAACCTCTACTGCCATACCACCAATATCCACCTCTGACTTCGTGGGCCAACATCATAAAATAGGAGGCATTACTTTTGGACCAGCCCTTGTATAAATGCATGCACCTACACCAGTTCTTTCTGTAACTTGAAAAGGTTTGATATGTAAAGGGCAAGCTTGAAAATGTTAACGTAATGCTGTGATGCTCTAGACTCCCTTTAATAGAAACCATTAAAATGTGCATAATTATAGGGCAAAATGTCAAGCAGTCAGTTTAATTTACTGATGAATACATAGAATTAATGTTTTGCAACAGTTCCAAGATTTTGAATTATGAATTAGTGGAAAGGTAATATTTTGTTTTGTTGACATTTATTGAAACAGTTTTGGTATTCATTTGGCCTATGCCTTTTTCTGCAGGTGGATTTTGCCTTTACAGTTTGGCAGAGTTTTCCAGAGAGGATTGTGGGGTACCCTGCTCGCAGTCATTTCTGGGACAACACTAAGGAGAGGTGGGGCTATACCTCCAAGTGGACTAATGACTATTCCATGGTATTGACAGGAGCTGCTATTTACCACAAGTAAGAACCCAAAGCATCAGCTGTCCTCCTTCCGTATGAAACAAAGTGGTAGTGGGGAATGAAAGACATTCTTCTGGGGAGGGGAAAAAATGGAAAGATAATAAATGGGTCTACTTTTTATGGGGTAATAATTTAAGTTCTCAGTTTAGCTCTGGGGATCTGGTAATCATTATAGAGCTTGTTGGGTCTCTTTGAAGTCACTTGTATTTTGAGGCGGTCGGACTGCTCTTTTTAACATCAGGAATTACACACTTCAAAGAGTTCCCGAATTCATTAAGCTGCTCAACTGAATGGCCTGTAGCATAGCAGAAAGGAGTTTACTTCCAGACCAGCACTGGATGTGTGTTGGCTGACAGCTGCAGCCTGCAAAGTCTTCTGGCTACTCTAAAAACATGGTGCAGTGGACACATCATAGGCCAGCACATTGCAGCATATTGGAGAAAACCCCTGTTGTTAGAACTTCAGCAGACCAAAGGCATTTCTAGATGTTAGGAAGAAGTCAACATATTCTTCAATACCTAACCCAAATCCCAGCAGAAGAGATGACAGACTATAGGGGATGATAGAGGTCCAAAGGAGAATAGTCTGAACAACGAGGACAGTAGCAGGCTGGTATAGTAGAGTTCTCTCTGACTAAACAGTTTTGAAAAGAAAGATGGGAGATAAATTCATCAGTGTTGGCTATTACAGTATAGCAATAGGAGTGCTCTTTTTCCTACTTCTTGATACATAGGTCTGCGTTACTTCTTTTAACCCGGCTTTTTTAAGAAAGCTATATATTTTGTTTCTTGATTAATGCTGTTTACAGTTTTGGTGAGGTACTGATCAGTTCTCCCTTCCTGTTAGAGGGCTAAAGAAAAGATCTGGTGTACGCAGAGTTGAGGACAAAATTTCTGCTTCAGTTGGAATTCATAATCCCCGAAAGCCCAGTGGCTTCTCTTAATAACCCTGCTGTTACTTTCCAGATATTATCACTACCTGTACTCTCATTACCTGCCTGCCAGCCTAAAGAATATGGTGGACCAACTGGCCAATTGTGAGGACATTCTAATGAATTTTTTGGTGTCAGCTGTGACTAAATTGCCTCCAATCAAAGTAACGCAGAAAAAACAGTATAAAGAGACCATGATGGGACAGGTATGTATCTATAGCATATTTTAGCTGTTGGGATGTATTAATAAATTAACATTTTGAATTCCATATTAGGCTTACAGAATGAATAACATTCTGGCTATTTTTTGCAGTTTTTAGTTTGACAGAGCTATAAGTAGTCTATAGATTTTCTTATTATAATGAAAGAAAATCCAGGAGGAGTACTGGCAGGCAGCTACTTCATGATTTCTTACACTACGTTACTCATAGTGATCCCAAACTCGTGGAACTGTTGATTTTAGTGACTGAATTTTAGTTAAACTCCCAATTTTCTAATTAAATGTTCTGGAGAGAAGACCTCATGGAATGCTAGAAGCAGAAGTAAATTCTAAAAAGATTTTTTATTTTTAATTATTTTTAATGAATATTATATGCCAGGCCATCCCTGTGCTATTTTAAAGTATATAGTGTGTTTCAAGCACTGATTGTCACAACAGAGATACATTTTGTCCCATGGTGACATTATAACTCACTAGCAGCCGTGAAGTGCATACTGTGGGGCCTTTCCATCTATTGGGTAAGTATTCCGTAATTGCAGAACTAGATATACATTCTAGCAACGAGGATACATGTTAACTTGGAGCGTATCTGCTCTTCCCTTGTGTGAGCGAGCAATGGGAACAGTAACAAGTCCTGAATAATCTCCCATCTGTGCTGCTGCAACGTCTATTATCAATACTTCCAGGTTTGCTATTGGAAGGAGGGTCAGGAAGAATGAAGAGGCTTTCTTTTTCCCCTCACATTTTCTCCTATTAGCATTGTACATATCTTTGGCAGGAGAGTGGCCATGCCACTTTGTAGACTCCATTATCTGTATGCCACTGCACAGGAATGTTCTTTGGCTGTTTGGCAAAGGCTGAACAATCATTTTTCTTTTTTCAGTGTGGGTACCTTGAATCATCCATGAACTATAACTCTCTCCTAAAGACAAGTTGTTTGTGCAGCTTTGGGAAATGTAATGGACTATGTTCATAATTCCTTGAAAGACAAATAAAAAATTAACATAACCTCAGTGTTGTGACAGAGATTAATAGTCATATGGAAATTCATTGCTAATGGCCAGAATGTCTGCTATAATCCTCTAGCAACAAGCTTTAGCTTGCCTTTAGTGACTCTGTGTAATCAAGAGTCTGTAATCAATGCACATAATAAGCTACCACTTCTGCTGAACTGGACGGGCCTTGGATAAAGATCAAGTCTGATACAACAATCCTTTGGCACTTCCCTGACTTTATCAGTTTCTTCACATTTTAATTAACACACTTTGAGCTTATGAATTTTTATTTGTTTTTAAAGTGTAGTAGAAACGTAAGTGCTATAGAGATGCATGAGAAGTGGCACAAAACAAAACGGAGCAGTTTCACAGCATTTATAGCTTCCCTTAAATAATAGCTCTGTTGTTTTCATACGCGTAGCCTAAGTACAGATAGAGAACAATAATTGCATTCAAGCTGTTAGGTCTTATTTTCTCAGAGATGCTGAGTTTCAATAGACTTTCATTGGAATTAGAGCAGTCCTCAACTTTGGAAAATCAGTCCATAGGATTTTGCATATATGCAACCTGTGGTCTTTTCCTCACATCAGAGTTTATCATGATATAATGTGGAACATCCATTTATTTTCTCTGTCTATAAGACAGTACTGTCTTCCACACTGGTCTGGATAGGTGTGCTTTGTGGAAGCACTGTTTTTACCTGCTGGACATTTGCAAATAAGTAATTTTAGGCATGTATGGACTTCAGCTGAGCTTAGTTACGAGCTACTTGAAATACATATCAATTTCTGCAGGTCTGGACTTTTTTTCCCTTCCTTTTGCTTTCCTTTTTCCTTTCCTCTCCTCCTTCCTTTCCTCTCCTTGTCCTCTCCCTGTCTTCCTTTGCCTTTTTCCTCCTCTCCTCTCCTCTCCTCTCCTCTCCTCTCCTCTCCTCTCCTCTCCTCTCCTCTCCTCTCCTCTCCTCTCCTCTCCTCTCCTCTCCTCTCCTCTCCTCTCCTCTCCCCTCTCCTGTCTCCTCTCCCCTGCCCTCCCCTCCCATCCCCTGTCTTCTCCTCCCCTGTCCTCCCCTGCCCTCTCCTTGTGGTTTTTAATGTCTTGCTCTCTCCCAAAACAGAGTGAGATGGGGTGAGGCGGTGTGCTGGCAGGCGATGGGAGGTCTGCTCAGGAGTGTCATGCTGTGGGTGAGGCTAGACACAGTTAGACTCCGGTTGCCAAGCTGTGCTGCCCTCAGCATGGTTTTGGAGGCTGGGGAGGCCAGCCTGCCGTCAGCAGCTGCTATTACAGATGGGGTGTCCATCCTCTGGTTTGATGCCCCCCACAGAGCTGATTTCTGTAGACACCACTGCAGGACTGGGAGCTACCAAGCCCTGTTGCAGCTGCACGGCGCTGTTTCTCCCTGGCTGAGGCGCCCACCCTCTGCTGCCATTTTGTTGCCTCCCAGCCACTGTTTAACTTCTGCTCCTCTCCACACAGACATCCCGGGCCTCACGCTGGGCCGACCCCGACCACTTCGCCCAACGGCAGAGCTGCATGAACACTTTTGCCAGCTGGTTTGGCTATATGCCGCTGATCCACTCTCAGATGAGGCTCGACCCTGTCCTCTTTAAAGACCAGGTCTCCATCCTGAGGAAGAAATACCGAGACATTGAACGACTCTGAGGAGCGCTGCCTGGGGGGCCGAGCTGCCCCAACCCCACACGGCCTCCGGCACATGGAGCCGGACTGTGCCAGGCCCGGCCGCACCCAGACATGGCGAGCGGCACCCTGCGGTGCGCGGCTCCGGACTGCTTCCCCGCCCGGCAGGCCTCTGTCGCTCACGACTAGGTTGTGTACAGTTTCATTATGGAACATTAAATAATTATTTTTGAAATGATTGCTATGCAGGTTTAAACTTTTTTAATGATAAAAAAAAACTATTAAAAACAGAGTTCTTTCTTTAATCAAAATTGTGTTGGTTGTGAATATTTCAAAGCTGCCATTTCTTTCTTTCATGCATTTGATTGTCATAGCAATTTTCGTTCATTTTCCCCTGCAACGTTAAACGCTTGAATCTCACAGGGAGAAAATGCAGCAGGTTCAGAAACAAATTGAGCACAAGCAGGACAGAAATGAAGTATTATGTTTCTCCTTAACTGCTGATTTTTGTAATATTTCTTTTGTACGTTTTCCACAAGCCGGTTGTGGTCACTATGACAGAGCTCCTTTGGATGGGCAGAAAACCAGAGAGCCCACAGTGCGTGTAGTTCCTGCTGGCTGAGGCCTGGCTTTGGGCAGGGAGAGGAGCAGCCATGCCAGGAGCAGGATGGCAGCGGAGCCTTTGTGCACACAGGAACACCAGGCTGCTCGCAAGGCCTTGTCCCCGTGGCCCTGCTGCTGGGCCGAAGCAGCATGGCTGGGGGCAGCGCTGCCGGTAGGCCACAGCCACTGAGTCTCCAGATATAGCTTTGGAGGGCAGAAGGGGTGTTGGTGGAAAAAGGGAGCACGTTAGTTCTTGCAGTGCAGGAATTCAGCCTGTAACAAAGTGTTTCATATGGAATCAAACTGTGGGCTTCTCTCTCTCTCTTTTTTTTTTTCTTTTCTTCTTTTCATTTTTTGGAAGTGCAAATAGTTGGAGAAATTCCCTCCTGGATTTCTGCACCTGAAGCGAAATGTGTTGTCAGAGATCAGTGCTGGCGGCAGCAGGTTCTCTCAGGCTTGCAGGAGGCAGGGTAACTTGGGCCAAAGCCTGCCTTGGAAATACCGGTGCATCTCACTCTCCAAAATGGTTTTATCATTTCAGATGGAAGCATTTTTTAAGTTGGAATATCCCAATTGTTTACTTTTCTGTAATGCTTTGCTTATTTATGTGTTTCCTCAAGTGAAGAGTGAAAACAAAGGGTCAGGAAGGTGCTGCGATGGTTTGCTAAAACAGCAAGCACTTTAAAAACATTTTACAGTCTCACATCTCTCTGAGGTGCGTTGGAGTGCTCTATAGTGATAACTACCCCAAGAGCAAGAGCATATAGTGAGGGTGCCCAGCAAGGACCAGCGAGCCTTTCTATACCTCATTGCTCAGCATTAAGCTGTTCTGTAGCAGGGGTGAAGAGTAGCTGGAGAATGTTTCTACACTACGGATGATTAGGCACTGGAGCAAGTTGTCCAGAGATGTAGCATATGTCCCATCCCTGGAGACATGCAAGGTCAGGCTGGAAGGGGCTCTGAGCAGCCTGCTCTAGCTGTAGGTGTCCCTGTTCATTGCAGGGGAGTTGGACTAGGTGGCCTTTTAGGGTCCCTTCCAAATGAAATGATTCTAGGTTTCTGTGATATAAATAGAAAGAGTACACCAGGGTTAACATTTCATTTAGGCTCAAACGCTGACGTATTGCACAGCTTTAAGCAACTTCCTTAACCGAGGCATGCACAGGTCCTCATTTGTCAGAGTAATAGCTACTGGTATTAGAGGGAATGCCATAAAGCTTCAACAATTTCTCTTGAGATGGCAAGATCAAAATCCCTAACTGAAAGTTGTTTTAGAACTGCAAAGTAGATATTACTAGATGTTTGTATGCAATATGGCATGTAAAGACTTGCAAAGTGTGGTTGGCTTTGCATATGTATTGCAGTATTTGAACAGAGCACAGCGAGTTAGGGCAGGAACGTCAGTTTCTTGACATTTTGCATTGAATCTGAACCAAATCCTTAAAGGAATTGGCCACAACGTGCATGGGGCTGCAGCCAGTGCCTGAGTGCTGCTGGAAGGAAGAGGTACCTCCCCAGCTCCATCTGCCCCTGCCCTGGCCATAATCTCACCTTGTGCCTGCTGCCAGCCTGGGGCAAAAAAGTGGCCGGTGTTTGGCTCCATTTTGTAATGCCATTTTAGAGAGTTAAATCAGCATATGGAAAGATGTGTGGAGAGGCAAGAGTATGTAGGCAGGACCAAGGAGGGAAGGGGAGCAGGCTGTCCTCCTGTCTCTGTATGGTGAGCTGCTACTTCAGCTCTCCACATCCCATAAAGTGGCTCCCATGCTACTTTGTCCTCTTGAGAATCAGGCAGCTCCTCCAGGGACAGGAATATATCTTCTCAGACCTGCTGGAGCGTGTGTCAGACACTGGATGAGGCAGGCAGGGTGTGTGGATGTGTCCTCTGCATCACTGGGGATAGAGAGCAGGAAAGAGATGCCCTACGTAAAATGAGAATTGCAATTCTTCCTGTCTTTCAGTTAGTGCCATTTTGGCTGTTTAGCAATGGGGGCAGCTGATCAGTGTTGGAGTACGGCAAGTAAGGCCAGGCTTTAAAACTGTTTGACGTTGTGTCACCATCACTTTTCAGGGTGGCTGAGAGAGACAGACAAAGCTCTGTGAATGAGTTTTGAGATCCTTTCTGTTTACAGATCACTAATTAAACAAGAAACAATAATGGGCTTAGCTGCAGAAGGCTCAGAATAGATGCGCACATTCCCCTTTGCAGCACGTTACCAGGCAGACCCATCTCCCTAAGAAGGAATGTACCTTGTGGCTGCTAGGACAATGGCCCTGGCACCCATGGGAAGAACTGGATGCAGATTCAGTGTAGATGCTCGGCTTGGTATACCTGGTGTGGGTGCTGTCAGACAGTGCTCCTGTGGACACCAGGTGTGCTTCCAGGCCTCCTGTTCATGTCTGTGTCAGGTAGAGCCCTGTTGTTCCTGTAGTGAGCACAGTCACCCTTTTATCACATCTTACGTGCGAGTTAATGGTTCTTTATCCTTTTTTTCCACACTTAATTCAGATGGTGCTGAAACAAGGTTCACTCCTTGTTGCTCCTTTTGTAGTTTTTTAAATTATTTTTTTATTTTTCATGAACAGCAGGCTATGTTAGCCTTTACTTTACAGGTACTTGAAAGCCTGATGACTTGACTGAGTGTTTCGCATGTGGCCTTTTGTAAAGGTTACTGACCTTAATTTAATCAGGGGTGAGATGGATGGATGAATGTGAACAGATCCATACCATCAAAGCAGAGCAAAAGTAGGGAGTAGAGTTTGGAAGAACTGATGATTTTTTAATTGAATTTATTTAAAAAAAAAATAAAAAAGGAGAAACCTTTCCCAGTTATAATTTGAATAAGATCTGTTGCTGGAGGAGGGTTTCGTAATGAGAAAAACGAGACACAAAAACAGGGGCAAACTTCCAAGATAGAAAGTGCCTGGCTCTCCGTGCAGTCCCTTGGGCCTGTGTGAGATTCCTTTGCCCTCTTTCTATTTTGTGAAAAACTCTAGCTATTACCATAGCTTTTTCCAAACGTGAATGTTTAAGCTATGTAACAATTCCATTACGAACACAGTGGTGTGCTAATGCACGGCTATCGAGTGCTTTGATCTTTTCCATTTGAAAACAGGGTGGATTTGATCACCTTCTGATTCCATTTTCTTTCTCAGAGCCAAGCTTGACAAAGGAATTAATCTTTCACCAATGAACGCCTTTTAGAATAGCTCGTTTACCAAAAGGTGTCGTTTCAAGAATGGAAGCAATCATTTGATGCTGAGACAATGACAGAAGTAGCTAGAAGTACAGTTTTATTCGTTAAACCTTTAGGTTCCCAGCATAAAATGCAGAGTATTCCTCTTTCTCCCCTTATTTTGAAAATAAAAGGCCACTCAGTGTTCGTAGCACCTGAATGGATGGACAGCCCTTCTGTTAACTCCTCCGGTTAAACATACAGCACCAGGGGATCGGTGCCTGCTCATGCTCTGGGCTGACCCAGAAGCAAGGCCTGTTGTGGGGTCGTCTCAATGGGCTGGGGTTTGGCAGGGACAGGCCTGGGGCCTTCCTGATGTCTCCTGGAACATCTCCCCTGGTCTTGTGCCTCCCACCCTTGTTTAAAGCCAAGTCAAATTGGCCTTTATACCACTGTTCTGTCTTTACACGCATTTTTAAGTTGGAGTTCAAATAGGGGGATTTATGGGACTCATCAGAGGCTTCTGGATGCCCCCTCCCACCTCTTTTGTGATTTTTTAAGTGAGTTAGCGATGATCCAATGGGCCTTGTGACCTTGTACATAATCCTGTATATTTATTTTGGGAGACAATATGTATAGTGTTTGGGGGATGAGAATGGAAACCTGAAACGGGAATTCAGAGGTGGACAAATGTAAAGGAACAAACAAAAAAAAAGCAAACAAATACAATCTTATTTTGTACAAAATGTACATTTTGGAGAAATTTTTTCTAATGCATTACCAATGTTTTCATAGTGCTGCCACATCTTTTTTAAAGTGTTTCTCCCTCTTTGTTTGACTATTGAAACATGGTGCAATTAAACCTAAAGCAAGTGTGTGAGTGAGAGAAAAAGAGAGAGTGAGAAATTAAAAAGCCATATAATTTGGTTTACTTCATTAACCTGTATAACATCATAGGTTTGCCATCTAAAATAGGTTGTTTTTATAGATAGTGTCACCAAAGACTTTTTTTCTTCAGATTTATTTTGAAAAGTTGTTAATAAAGGACGTACATTTCTATTGCGGTGTGGTTTTATTGTTCAGGTAAAATAACAGTTGTTCCTCATACTGTTGAAAATGCACATTTGGGAGAATGATTGCCATGTTCCTCGAGTTCAGGATAATGAAATAAATGACACTTTGCTGTATCTGCTCTCTCCTCAGCTTGAACTGAGTGATGTAGGTATGCATCCATCTGTTATATAGATGATATGCGTGGTGTAGCATCTGTACACAGTGGAAGCTAGTCCGGTAACATCAACAGGTGTTTACTGTCTTACCTGAGGGCAGGAAAAAAGTCTGTCTGTGCCACTTGTAGGTCAGACAGTATCTCTGTGTGGTGACACGGTAATTGGTAGGTAGCACTGATTTTTAATAGGAGTCACTATGATGTGTAGAGGAAAAAAGTGCTGCACCAGCCTGAGGCCTTGGAAGACTGATCCCTAGAGGATGAGAATGTGTTACCATATCGGCCTATGTTTTTTGTTACGGGGTTGTCAGAAGCCCATCACGGACAGTGGGGATTGCAGTCATCCCACCTAACTTCAGGTACCTACAAAGCACTCCGGTCTGTCAGAGCTGGACCTCACCATCTCCCAGCATGGTCAAGGGACAGAGCAAAGCAATTCAAGGGAACGTCCTCACATACTTTGGACATGGACTGTAGCAGGAAATTGCATCTTACACGAGCTGGCTTCTCTCTGCTGACAGTCTGCAGACCTGCTGCAGGGGTACCAGCATCTGCTCTGATGAATCCCACAGTGGGAAAGGTCCTGATAACATCGCTGGCGGTAATCTGTGGGATTTGCCATAGGTTTGTTCCCATCAAAGATGTCCTGGGCTGGCCTTATCTTTTCTGGGGTTCAGAATGTCAGAACATGGAGAGATTCTTAAACTGTCATCCTGTCCATCATGCTTCTGGCTTTCTAGGTCAGGACAGGTACCTCCAAATCAGAGCATCCCAACAGACACTGTGTTTGGGATTGGCAATGGGATTGGCCCTGCCAGAAAACGAGCAAAAATCGTCACCCTGAAAACAATCCCAGAACGGCACTCTCACTCCTTCAACACTTCAGTTCTTGGCTTGGAGCCATGTTATTTATGCAAAACAACTTGGGATGGAATTCATTTGACTAGATACAGAGCGCTACAACGCAGGAGCTACCAGAAGGCTGCTGTCTATGTTAGCAAGTAGCACAGACGTGGTGTGGAGCTGTAGTCTGAAACCTGACTTCACACTACGTGCATCTTAGGGCGAGATTTAGAAGTGAAGGTGGACTGCACTGAATGTACTTCGGCATTGTGTGGTTTCGTTTCACGTGAAAAGGATCCAGTTTGTGTGCTCCATGGTGTGAACCAAAATGAGGTAAGGAGAGAAAATCAAAGTAGTTGCATCAGAAGTGCAAACCTGAGCTGAATCAAACCTCTGCTGTAGCTGTGCACCTCCGGCAGCCCATGTAGTCAGTGGACATCAAATTCCAAATAAATCACATGAATTGGGGCTCAAGGAATTGTGCCTACTTCATCTTCCTAGAGACATATAGAAAAGCAGTCTGTCAAAGAAGGATGGGCTTCACTGGAGATGTAGATGCTGAATGAGGGGCATCCCACACTGAGTGTCAGTTTTGCATGCTAAGCCACCACACTGGGAATGAAAACAGATCACTGGAATGAATCAAAGGCAGGCCAGGAAGTCCCTGGGACTTCGCTTACTCATACTTAAGGATCTGGCCCAAAATATTTAGTGCATAATAATTTCAACACTAAATGCACTTTTGACTGTAGGGCTATTTTGAAAAATCTCATTGAGTCTCATTGTACTCTCCCCTGAACGAAGGTAGATAAGAGAGTTGGCACTGATCAACGTCTTGTTTTATTTTCTCTTTTAAATGTATAGCAGAAGGAAAAGAAACAGGTCTGTGCTTTCCCTTTCTAAAGCTACGAGCTAATTGTATCCCCAGCGCGATTGGAGAGAGACAAATTTTGCTCAGGATTTGGAGCGGTGTGACGGTGACATTACAGTCGCTGCATGATGTGCTTTATTCTGCACATTTGTTTTCCAGCATTGCACTCGGGGATGTACGCAAGCTTTATGAGCTGCCTGCTCCAGGTAGTGCGGCTCGCTTTGCACATTACCTGCATTTCTATTGCGCATTAAGAACGGATAGGTGTTTGCCTGCTGCAGAGGCTCCTCTGTTCAGCCCCAGCTCCTCCTGCCTCCTGCCTGTAATTAGCCATTGTTATGCTGGTGGTGGTGAAGTACGCTGACGACCAGATATCTTTCTAGAAAAGTAGGATGTGAAATTTCCTGAAATTTCACAAGGAGGTATTTCAAGAACAAAACATTACCAACAGCTGCTGAGGTAGTGATGGAAAAAAATCAACAGAACGCTCTTTTGGTGTTGCAGCAGAAAGGAGAATTTTGACCCTGTCCATATTTTTCCTCAAATCTCTCCCGTTCTCTCTGCTTAAAGCCAGACACGCTGGTGATCACAAAAGAAACACAAGGCAAAACAGTGGCTGGTGACTGAGGGGCACATTTTGGGATTTGTTCCTTTTTGAAGGAGGTCCACATTCAGTTCCTGCATTTATTAAGCATCCTGAGGTCCACAGCATCACCAGCCCGTTTTCTTTTATTGGCCTTATAGAAGACAGATAAGGTCCTAATTTTTAGGAAGAAAGCAGGACCTCTCATGGCATCTTGATTTGGAGAAGTGAAAACAGAAGAATCTGCAGCTACCCTGCTCTTTTGAAGATAAAAACCTGAAAGAGTATGGTCAGATACTCAAATATTCCGTTTTTACTTCTACCCCAATTTGCTCTTCTGCTGTGTGGGTACGAAGGTTTCTCTGAAAATCTGCCTCATTTTACCATGTCATCGCCTAGGGCTGCTGTGTTGCCATGCAGTGCAGGAGGTGAGGTACTGGTGGGCTGACCATCATACCCACACTGTGACTATCTCTAATGGAAAGGCAGGGAATTGGAATGAAACAGGAAAATGGACGAGGAAGGGATATCTAAGACGGGCTTTGAAAACCAAGAATTCAAATCACAGTAATGAATTGCTGATACAGCTAAGAGAAACAGATTTCTGCTTCAAATGGTGTAAATCCCTCTTATTTGTATTGAAGACGGTAGATGGTTTTCATCCTGAAAATGACCAGGATTAGACTTTCAGAGGATGAAATTACAATGTATTTTATTCAGTTATGTCTTGATCTTTCTAGACAACAAAACCGTCTTTACAACGTGAGCAGCACGTTGTGAGAGGCTGACAAGGAAACACACAATCCCCTGCTTCTCCTGAAACAGCAGCTAAAGCACTATGCTAATGCCAGCCAGTGACTACATTAAGATTACTTTTAATACCCAGCAAATCCTCAAGAGAAGCTGAAATAAAACATTCCGCCCAAGACTTTCTATGATTCTATGATTTGTCACTTTATAATTTTTAAGGAAAATGTATACCAGTTCATTGCAATTCCATCTCCTTCGCAGCAGTAATAGAATTGTTGCCATTAGGACTAAAACTGAGTCTAGCTCAAGAAGATCTAAAAATTGGGAATTGCTTGTGATACCAAGCAATAATGTTGTTTTCAAAATCCACAGATGATTTAAATGCAATCCCCTTAAGTATTGAAATCTGTCTAGTTCGCTCCAAAGGCAAATAAATCCAATGTATTTTCTCTCCTTCTCTTACAGCAGGGCCAAATTCTGCTCCCAGCAACACTGGAATGGATCCAGAATAGCTGTAGCCATCCTTATGTGAGCCCTGAGCCCCAGGCTGTATCCCACAGAAGACCATAGACCTTTCCCAGCTGTGTGGTCTTGGGGTGATATTGGCTCAAGGTCACCTTGGGGCTGTATCTTGCCCCAAAGCCACTTAATTTTAGAGTAAATTTGTGTTACCACATGGAAGGAACTCTGGAACGGGTACCGGTAAGGGGGAAGGGTCCTAACTCCCATCTTGTTGCACATACCATGCATTACCATCTCCACTCATTTATTGTATTTAACCTCTAAATGAAGGAAAGGCTTGGAAAAGCGTAATGATTTATGGTGACACACAGCAATAACAATATCACAGTCATAATCACTTACCAAAATGTTTCAAAATCATTATCCCTGTATAACAGAGAGGCAGACTTTTGAGGTCTGGTCTTGTAAGGCACAGGCACCCCAGCCCGCTGAGTCCCAGTTCATTACAATTATAAATACACACTGTCTGCAGCTCCAGCTGTCCTGGGGCTTGCCTGTGTCCTCAGCACATGGCTCCGATGTGGAATTTTGCCAGTCACCAGCAGCCTCCCAGTGTGCTGCTCTGAAAGAGAGTCATAGAACCATAGAACCGTTTGAATTGGAAGGGACCCTTAAAGGTCATCAAGTCCAACTCCCTCCTGCAATGAACAGAGACATCTATGTCATGCTGGGGATGTACGCAGCAGTGGGTGCACAGAGCTGCTGGACCCTGCGGGCTCCCTGCCCAAACCACCATGGGGTACCCCCAGCACAGCCCACTCACAGTGAGCTGGGTTAGAAATCCTCACTACTTCAGCTCTTGGGCTGAAAAAAAAAATAAAAAAGCAAGCAAAGTTATGCCAGGACAGGGAGAAGAACTCAGCTTTCCCAACCACCAACGTCTTTCTAGGACTGTGCTGCCTTTCTTACATCCCCATTGCTCTGGCACTGGGTATTCCCCAGGGTGTCACGTAGACGAAGAAATCCATGCCTTCACATAGCCCTGCGGGCTGAGCTTTCTGAGGACAGCCTGCCTGGTTGTATATGGACTGGTGCCACACGAGTGAGTGAAGTCTCAATGTATTCTGCAGCTGGCACATTTCAACGCTTATTTAATTTTCTAAGATTGTAGCAAGTCGTCTTGGATTTTGATCTGAAAAAAAAAAAAAAGAGCTTTGCTGTTTCAGTCAAATCAAACCAAGGAAACTGTCAGAATTTATGCAGGGCTGGAGCCCTGACTGCTGATCACAGCAAGACAAACTCAGACGGAACGTTAAACCAGTGCCAATGTGACCTCTGAAAGGTGCTATTGAGTCCAGTGTGCCATGCAGGAAAATTGTGTGTGTGTGTGTGTGTGTGTGTGTGTGTGAATGTAGAAAAAGTGAAAAACTGAGGTACCCAGAGAACTTGGTTTGCATCCCAAGACTTTCCAGACATGGCCTCTGGTGCTTTTCATGTGTTATGCATCAAATGCGATCAGCCACACTGCACATGGGATGATGAAGTAAATGCATTGGGTCACTAAAGTGCATTAAGTACCATTTACTGCATCGATTTAATTCAGTCCCTAGTCAAACTTATAATAACTGTCTCTCTCCCTTATTGCTGCTTCCCTTTTCCTCCTTCTGCCGGGCAGGCAGCAGCATCCATTCTCCTACCCGACAGCATAACTCAGCCCCACTGATAGCTCAGGCCCACAACCATCAGTCCTGCCTGGCGCAGTGCAGTAGATCAGAGGGCTGTGGATATTTTGAATGGGGCTCAGTGTGGGCTGGGTGAGCTGCAAAGCCAAAGGCTTTCTCATTGCCAAGGCATGGCAGCTCGGGCGCTTGAGAAATTCAAACCTGCGCCCATTGATTTTGTGCTCCTGTGAGCTACGCTTTGTGCGGGAATTTTCCATTAACAGAGCAGGAGCTGTGAGCTGCACGAAGGGAAAGTGTACGAGCAGGGTGGGTTTGGTCTGCAGAATGGATGTCTCCATCAGAACAGTTTCCTCTGCAGGAATTTGTTTGTGTCGTTCGCACTGCGGCCGCATTTCCCTTTGTATCGCTGTGTGAGTGCCAGAGCAGGCAGAAGGTCAGCATGCAGATTTATTCTCCATGCACAAAAATGCTTTTTCTTTCTTTTATTTTCTTCTCAAGTGCTTACACAACCTCCTTTACAGGAATGCTGAGTTTTTCTTTTTCACTTTGCATTTCTAAAACACAGATGGAAGGAAGTGTACTCCATCGTGTACTCTTTTGTGATTGCCCCTCTTCATCAGGTTGCCAACTTACACTACTTCAAATTTAAGTCATATCACATTAGAAGGTTTTGCAAATCATGTGCGAGCAATGAACCTTCCACACATAACTCCAGGCTGCAAGAAACCCTTTGACATGGTGCTAGGAAGTACATGAGTACTGAGAAGTAGGCAGCACATCCATTTCTTTCACCCCATAATTAATGTCAGTGTTCAAACACGGGTTGGGCTGAGGAGGTGTTGCTGGATACGATCGTTGCAGCACTGCGGAGCCTCAGTTCTCTCCTCTGTGCTCCAAAGCAGCCGACTTCGAAGGGTTTCCCGTAAAATACTCGCTGCTGTGCAATATTACATTGAGAGTGCATCATCGTCTTTAACTGATTTCATTGTATTTCTGTTTGTGATGGACACTTTCCATCCTTTCCATCTGAAGTGTGCTCATAAAACAAGGTCTGACGGAGCCTCAAGAACGTCGTAGGGGCCATTGTACTGGCACACTCCAGCTGCTCTGTGCCGGCCTGGTAACACAGAGCAGCTGTAAACCCACTCTGCCTGGGTTTATGTGTACTCTGCTACATCAGAGCAGCTCTCAGCAGCTGAAAAATGGGATTTTCTGTGCTTAATGCCTAGTATGTGTCTTGTGTCTAGGGTATACATCTTGCCCTCGGAAGGAAATATTCTCCTAGAAAAAGTCTTTCATCTATAGCCACTGTGATCATACATTCAATGAAAGCATCCAGAAGCGTTTCGATAGAGGCTGCAGTGTGCTGTTGCTGTGCTATAGGCAGAGGCTCTCCCTATTGCCATAAGTAGATGCTCCAGAATGTGAGAGCTGACAGAAAAGAGGTCTCTGAGCCTTGGCCTCCCACACCCACCTTCCCCACCCTGCCAAGCCCAATTTCTTTGTCTACTTCTTCATCTTGACTCTTATTTTCTTCTTTTTTTTTTGGAAAAGTTCACTTTTAATGACTAATGAACAATCAGTCTGGTTACAGGGAGAGAACAGAAAGAGGTGGCAGGACAAACAGAAGAACATGCCATGTTTGGCCGCTGCATATCTGCCACCAGAGCACAGAAGATGTTTTGCAGGAAGCTCAGTGCAGTTTTTTTACTTTTTTTTTTTTTTTTGGAGTCTTTTTTTGCTCTGTATGTGTTTGGTTTTGGCCAAATTCATGCCCGCGGAAGGAGGAGTGCTACCCATGTACCATGGCTGTGGGGTTTTTGTCCTTCCTTCTTCCCTCCTGGACTTCAGGGTGCACCACCAGGCTCCTGCCATGGCCCAGGATAGATCAAATCCCTGATCTCCTGACCTGGGCTCCCTGCCATCACACCGCCCCTCGCTGTGCAGAAGTGTGATTCTCCCCAGGACTCAGCTCCCATTTAAACACCTGCGGATAAGGACTGAATTTCTTGAAGTGCTCATCAGACAGCTGCCTCCACTGGGACACTCCAAAGCACATTAAAAAAAAAAAAAAAAAGGAAAAAAATCATGGAAAAAAAAGCCATCGGAAGCTCAAGCCTTTTGTGAGCCCTGGGGAGCAATGCCTGTTGTTTATTTTATGTCTATGCCTCATACCATGAGGCTTAGTGCTGGGCACATGTCCAGATAATTTATTTGAAATTAACCCCTTTGTCCCCACCATGGAGCAGCTGAAGGCAGTGTGCTCAGTGTTTTCTGGCAATGCTGATGGAAGATGAGGGCTGCTCTGTTCAAGTGCCTGAAGCAGCTGTTTGCTCAGTTGACATGATCAGGTGGAAATGAATTTCCCATTGTTTTTAACAGGGGGATGCTAGAAGAAGAAATGTCAATATTTAAAGGTATCTGAGGATGTTAGAAATCCACACGGACAGAACCATTCATGTTTTAAAGGCAGGATGAAAGCTCCTCCTCGGCAGTTTCCTACTGGGGTGATCCAGGCAGGGCTGATGAGAGCAGATGCTTGGCTTCTGCTGGCTGGTGGCAGCTGGACAGCTCCTGGAGGGAGGGCAGCCCTGCTGCAGCCTCGCTGTGTACTCTGCCCTGAGACCTGCTGATGGCTGGGCACCTTGTGGCTCCTCAGTGACCCAGTGCTTTAAAGCTCTTCTTTCTGATGGTCATGACACCTGACGTTCTGAAGTCCTGGCTTGCAAGCTGAGGGTTTTAATTCTTTCCCTTCCTTTGCTTGTCAGTGGGGGAAGTGTGACCTCTGGAAGCAGCAATCCCTTGGTCCAAGCAGGGTGGTGGGCAGGAGGGTCTGAAAGCACTCATCCTCCTTGCCTTGTTCTCCACCACAAGATGATGGGTCTTGCTGTCCTAGAAAGTAACACTGGTAACTAAAGCTATGACTAAATGAGCAAAAGCAGTTGTGTCCTATCTTTTGTCTCGGAGATCACATAACCTAACATAAAGGCACTTGGGTTCTACATATCTTCTTATAACACGATTAGATTAGTCTACAGTTCATGAACAAAATACTGATCCTTTGGTCATCTCATCTAGTGCCTGATTTAGTGGGTGGTAATCCTGCCTGCAGCAGGAGGCTGGAATGAGATGATCTTTAAGGTCCTTTCTAACCCAAGCCATCTATGATTCGATGATGATTTTATCACATGCTGGGGAAGGCTGTTGCAATCTTCACAGAGGTAGGCAAGGAGTTGGCTATGGTCAAAATGCATCGCTCAGTCTGGCTGTACCTGGTTTGTGGTGGTAGATTCATAGCAGGCTGTCAGGGCTCTTCTCATACTGGGCCCAGCATGACAGAACACAAGGAAAGGATAATAAGGCAGCAGGGCCGCGTTCCCTTCTTTGATCAATTAATGGACTCTTACAGGTATTTGGCCAAACCACTCTTCAATTTCTCGGCATCGGTTTCTCTGCCAGTAAAAGAGAAATGATCATCAGTTCTGCAAAGCACTCTGAGATGGAGGTTACAAAGCACTAATGAAGAGCTGACTATAATTACATCCAAATTTAGAAAGATAAGGGCTCTCGTTCCCTTGGACTTAATGTAATAAATAAATAGATGGAGCAGTCCTGGCTTTATTGCCAGTTCCATCTGATTAGATGGAACTTAATTTCCGACATCTTTCCTGCTGGTGGCCATATTATAAAGGCACCCCACAGAAGCAGCTTGATCTCTGGATGCCTTGTAATTTTCCTGGGTCTGAAGATACTCTCCTACAGGACTCATTTCCTCAGTATGCCTTGGTGGGGCTGGTGCTTTAAATCAGGCAGACCCAAGCAGCTGTAGCCCTAACACAGTCATTTTCCAGCTGGCTGCTGTTTGTCGCCTCTCCCTCTTTCCCAGCTGGTATGTACTGCTGTACCTTTCTTACTGCTGAGGAGATGGCGTTATCTCACACTGGAGAATTTTCCTGCCATACCGTTGCTCTGGATAATGTTTGTGTACAGATGATGTTTATGAAAGCCAGGGGGCAATTTACTTATTGCATTGGGCACCGTTTCAAAGTGTAAAATCATCCTACACAAATACCATTGATTAAACTGCTCCCTTTCTTCTCGTAATTCATTATCAGAACAGGTTACTTGGGGTGGGAGGGAGTCTCCATCACTTTGGGCCTGTAAATCAGGGCTGGCTGTCTTGCCAAGGAAAGTGCTTTTGCCAAACTGCACGGCATTGGGCTGGATGGGGCATCAACAGGGAAACCAACAGGGCTCCCTCATACAGGTGGGCAGATGAGACAACAACAATGATCCCAATGGCGTTAACGTGCAGATCTACTGCTGCACTGTGATTGTGACAATGTAGAAATCAGAGCACTAATTGATGAAATACAGCCCCCCAGCCCCTTTCCGAAATCTCTCCAAAGGCCAGGCCTGTGGTACGCACTGCCTGTCCCAGAAGTGGTAGATCCAGGTTGCACGGAAATCTTTGTTACTTTTGTTCCTTGGGCCCCTTGACTTGCTGCCATCTGGAAACATGAGTCAAGACTTCCATGGTCCATGACCATGAAAAAGGCTCTCTCCTCACCAAAAGGGAAAGGCTGTGCTGATCCAAAGCTCTTGATCTGGATTCTCTGTTCTTCTAGATCCATGTGCTTATTATGGCCTGAGGAGGGGAAGATGTACCTTACTGCTTGCCTCAAGAAGGCTATCCAATGGCTTCTTGCTTTGAGACACTTTCCCCAGCTTCTTTGCCAGGTTCCCAGTGGGGTTTGTCTACCTCAACCACCAGCTCTGACTGTCTGAGATTGTCCCTCCTTTGCTCATTGAACAGAGAGCAAAGAACAGGTTAAAACTATCTTATTAATATACTAAGAGCATGAATAAAGTTACTATCTATTGCTAGGGATATTAATTCATGCTCTCTGTGACATCAGTAGTCTCTGTCTCCCCTTTGGTGCTGCCTAGTCTGTACATTCGCCAAGGCAGGGGAATTCCCTGCTGGCACCTGCCAGAGTGAAACTCCGACCTCCTGGTTCCCAGTGATGGAAACCCTCCTTATCTCAGGTATAAAGTTTCTTAACCACCAGACTGTGATAAAGAGGGTGTGTAAGGTCTGAAATAAGCAAATCTCCGCTGAGTTTAGATTCAGGTTTTGCTGACAGCGATAGAAGGCTACTATTGCACCTGGCACAGACAGTTGGCAGCTGGGGGTCTGCCTCAGCTCCAGTGCCGGGGGACAGCAAAGGCACTGCTGGTCCCATCAGTGCCACCATGGTGGGTGCCAGGGGCACTCCTGTCCCTGAAGCCCTGCTCTCCAGAATGCTAAACAAGGAACTATCTATCTGGCCTCCTCAATGTGCCACTTTGCTGCAGTCTCTCTGAAATGCTCCTGTGCTCATTTGTTTCAAACATATCAACCAGTAGCAGCACAGAAGTGTCTTCCACCATAGCAGAGAAGTTCTGCATCTGTGGCTGCTAAGAACTCTGCAGACATCAGCCCCTTTGTGCCAAGGGGTCTGCCCAGCCTCTGTGGTGTGAGAACAAGTCCTCTTTTACATATAGGAGTCAAGGATTTGCTTGGCCCACATGCAAAGCCTGTGAGCAGCTGGGAGCTGAAGCCACGTGTCTGTAAGACCAGCTCCATCACATTTTTGGATATTCCATTGTTCAGTGGTTAGTGCTATTGCCTTCCTGTGCATCTCATATAAAGCAGCATAATCCATTTACATCTAAAACTAAATAATCATCACACGGTTGGAATTTGCTGTTGCTTATGTCTCTCATCTCTATGAGATGAGGATGAGAGGGAGAAGCTGTTCTTTTATCAGACTAATTAAAATATCTAGAAGAAAGCAGGCAAATTCTCAAACTTTCAAGCCCTCTGTCTGGTCTTAAGAAGAAACAACAACCTTTCTACTAAGTACCAGCTGCTACATGTACTCACCAGCCATGATATGATGCCCCTTCTCATCGGCATCACCATCCAGCAGCCCTGCCGACCTCTGGCCCAGATGGTTGTGCGGCCACAGAGGCAGTGTAGGCTGCTGGGGGGCTGAGGAATGGACCTTGCCAGGAGTGGTGCTGGCCACACTCCCCCCAGTCTGGCACATGCCCATGAGAAGGATAGTACTGACAGAAGGCAGGTGTGTAGGGGGGAGTAAATAAGAGGCAGGCAGCCAGAGCTGCTGGTCTGAGGTTGTTCCTAGGTTTTCTGTCAGTCACTAATCAATGTAATTTCGAAGGTTAGCAATTAATTAGCTGTAATATCAGTGTCACAGAGGCTATTTCAAGCAATCAGCTCCCAGATGCCTTCATCCTCACTGTAAATCCCATTCCTGCTGCCTGGAGGTCTGGCCCATGGTGCTGATGAGGTGTGCTGAACCACGGGCACTGCTGAATGCATTCCAGTAGTGCTTACTTTTAAAACGTGATTTTTGGCCCTGTTAGATAGGAGGGAGCAGCAGTGCTTTCAGCCCTAACGCTGCCAAGTCTGAGTTTACTGGTTTTTGTCCTCCTCTCCATTTATCAAGATAGCATCTGAGATATCCTTTT
Source organism: Pavo muticus (assembly GCA_016647715.1). Classification (NCBI taxonomy): domain Eukaryota; kingdom Metazoa; phylum Chordata; class Aves; order Galliformes; family Phasianidae; genus Pavo; species Pavo muticus. Next base: position 2,612,184 of record JACDJE010000031.1, read on the forward strand.
GAAGAGCTGAGAGAGAGAACTGAACATGAATGTTACATTTCTTGCACACAGACCATAGCAGGAACAAAAAAACTCGCATTCCTTTCAGAAAAAATAGAGCTGCTTTCGTTGTTTGAAATGAAATTTAATTTCAATAATTCTTTTTTCCTCAGAAGGAATGGAGATTTCAACAGTAATCTCTGTTATCCTCCATTAGAAAAAAAAATGGTAAAATCAAGCTTGGAAAAGTCTGTCAGATTAATCTATCTAAGTGAAAAAATGAGCCCTCTGGATCTTGGCATGTGTATTGATCACAACATGAGGATCAGCTCCTTGCGCAGCTCTGGGATCATCAGCTGCTTCCCAGAAACTGATCCTGTTCTTCTGACCTGTGTGATTACATCAGGCAACTATTATTTTTCCTGTAGAAGGATAGAAAAAAATAACCTTGTATTTAGCAATCTGTGGACTAGTTTGCATATCCTTTTGTTTCCTTTTGATGGTCCAAGCATAATACCATCCATAGCAATGTGCTCTAAATGAAATGGCTGGTGGTCTCAAACACAACGGTACATGTTGGACAAGCAGCCCCTCTTAACTGCTGATGAAGACACCTCCTAAGTGACACTGGGCTGAGGCTACATATCATTATAATGACTGGCTGCATCTCATGAATTTGGCCATTTGCTTGCATGATACTGTCCCTTTTTAAACTTTCTTGACTACCTTTGTAATCTTAACTTTCAGACCAACTGAAAGTAATTCAGTAATTTTCCTTCTCCGCTGCTGCATACCAGAAAGAAATGAACAAAACACAAAGCCTTAAGCACTAATCCCAGGGTTCCAGGAAGGGATGTCCTGATAAATTACATAGGTCACTCTGAAAGCAATCCCTCCTATTTGATTCCACAGAAACTAAAACAGATATAAAGAGCACACTATCACTATTTGATAGAGCAAATTCTCAACTACAGAACACTATTTTTTCACATAGTCACCACCAGAAGCTATGCATTTTTCCAGTGATGAACAAGAGCCTGCATGCCACACTCACAAAAATCTGCACTGTCATAGGTGACCCACAGTTTCACAGCTGCTATGACAGCATCGCTGATAGGAAAATGTTGTCCATGCAGTCCATCTTTCATCAGGCTGAACAGATGGAAGTCAGGAGGTGCCAAATTCTGACTATATGCTGGGTGTGGTAGAACCCATGACCACCCAAGATTGGCTCTGTGGTCCACAGTCTTCAAACTGGTATTGGACCTGGTGTTATCATGTAGCAAGAGAAGGATTGTCTTCTTCTCTGGTCTGACTCTGGAAGTTCAAGCCTTCAGCTTAGTGTTAATGATGGTCAGAGTTGATGGTCTGCTCTGGTTCCAGGAAATCCAGAAGGAATCCAGAAGGAGTCCCTTTCCTAACCCAAAAGACAGTGCACATCACTTTAGCCGCTGACGGCTGCATCTTGAACCTTTTCTTCAATTCATGTCGCCACTCCATGGAGTGCTGTTTTGACTCCAGCTCTTAGTGGTGACATCACTTCTCACCACCAGTAATGTTATGATCCAGGAAACTGTCACTTCCAGCCTCGTGTTGGTTCAATAGGTTCTGACGAACTTGCACGTGCTGTTCTTCCTGTTCCTGTGTGAGCATTTCAGGGACTCACGTGGCACAAACTTTGTGATATTCCAACATTGTCACCATTGTTTCCAACACATTGAAGCCAATATTCAGCTCCATACACAATTCCCTGGTTGTAATCCACTGATTTGTGCAGATGAATTGATTGAATCATAGAATTATAGAATCACATAATGGTTTGGGTTCAAAAGGACCTTTAAGATCATCTAGTTCCAATCCCCTTCTATAGGCAGCTGTACCTCCCTCTAGACCAGGTTGCTCAAAGCCCCATCCAGCCTGGCTTTGAACAACTCCAGGGAGGGAGCACCCACAACTTCTCTGGGCAGCCTGTTCCAATGTCTCACCACCCTCACAGTAAAGAATTTCTTCCTAATATCCAGTCTAAATGTACTCTTTTCCAGTTTAACGCCATTTTCCTTCATCCTGCCACTACATACCCTTACAGAAAGTCCCTTCCCAGCTTTCCTGTCGTCCCCCTTCAGGTACTGGAAGGCTGCTTTAGGGTCACCTCAGAGACTTGTCTTCTCCAGGCTGAAGAGCCCCAGCTCTCTCAGCCTGTCCTTGTAGGGGCTGCAGTGCTCTGATCATCTTTGTGTCTCTCCTCTGGACTTGCTCCAATAACTCCACGTCCTGCTCCAACAACTCCATGTCCTTGAGATGCTCTTCATTTTGTGGCATGACAGCTGTGCATGGCCATCCAGAACATGGTTTGTCTTTCACATCACTGTTGCCACTGCTGAAATGCAATGCCCACCTCACTTTGCCTCCATGGCATTTCATCACCCTGCTCATCCAGGATCTGGGAGAGGTGTGGGGTATGCCTTTAGCTCAGTTGCCTTTAGCAACTTCAGCACGGATCTGTAAACCATTCTGTGTTTGCTGACATCTCTTGAGTTGCACTGTGTAGCTGGAAAGGCATCCTTGCTGCTGGCAGCACCTGCCCAATAAACAACGCATGTGCTTTGTCAGGGCCTCATTTTACTTCATCTACTCCTCTGTCATGAGCAATATTGCCTTAATATTTACAGTGTTTTACCGGTGCTAGCTTTCATATCCCCTCAGAAGAAGAGCTGTCTTTACCAATGTACTGCACTAACATTCCTATACTGAATCCTTCAAAAATATTGACTTTCCAGAATAAAGTGGAAGAGGTCCAGAATTGCATGAATCAATGATCAAGGCGTATTTACTGAAATTCTCTTGGGCAAGAACTGACACGTCTAAAGATTCACTTAAAATTTTCTGACTGTACAAGGCACGTTATGATCTTGTTGAATAAAAATTAGTCTATCCAGGAAAACAGTACAATTCTGTTAAGTACTTTCAGCTCCTATGGGACAAAGGTGTTCTACAAATACGAGATGATGTTTATTACAGCTGAGCTAGATAGGATCATATAGTGTGAGTAAATCACTAAATAGTTGCACGTGTTAAAAAGAGACAGAAAAATAGCAACCACAAGTTATGATCTGTTATATCAACCTGTAAAAGGAAATGCCTGGGCTGGTTTCATATTGCGTGGGCAACAAGCAGTCCCTCAGTAGCAACTGACTCTCTGAAGGTTGCATCTATGAGACACCATGATTATCAATTGCACTCAGTCCTTCCAGCATTTCAGAGATTCTTTTCCCCATAGGGCTGCAGTGCTCAGCATGCGCAAGGTGCCGTGCAGCAACTTTCAGTTTTCTGAAAGTACTCAAGAAGTGTCCTATTTATAAGACCTATTTCATATGGGGGTTATGAAGGGGAAGGACTTTTGGAAATGCCCTCAGAAACTGACGTAATATTAGGGTGAGGAAGAAAGAGGAAAACAGTGATAAGCATACAGAAGAGCAGGACTATTCAGCACCTTGTTGTGGCTGGAGGAAAATCCCCCAGTGAAGTGGCCACAGCTGGCAGCAGTAGGCAGCCCTGCTCTGTGTGTGCTGTCTTTGTAGCTGGCTGGATCATAGAAATCCCAGTGGTATGTTGGCAGCTGTGAACTTTTCAGAGAGCACAGTGAGCAGAACTTGTCACTGCAGAGGTCGGAAAATATTCTTCTCCTCCTTTCCATTCTGTTTCATGCATACTGGCTCTGGATCTCACTGCTTGCTCACAAGCGTGGGGAATGCATGCCTGGATGTACACCACCCCAGTCCTAAGCACAAAGGTGTGCCCAGGTTCACAGGAAAGCATTTGGCTGTCAGGGAAGCAGGTGCCATTTCAGCAGCTATTTTCTGCCTTCTCTGCCCTGTGTAAGATTTACCTCGACTGGGAGGAGGAAATTCTGCTGGCTTTGGTGTAGCTCCTCCTGGCTGTGCAGACCTCACTGAGCAGAGACTCAGCTGCTACTTTCTTTTCATCCTTTAAAACCTACACACTGCAATTTACTGTATTCCTGACTCAAAAGCAATATCCACGATGCAAATCATTGGCAGAAGGAGAGTATTTTAGATCCAAGGTCAGCACAAATTTACACTGAATTCATTATACTGCAATTGGCTTGGAAAGGTTTTTGAATGCTAAGATTGTTTATACAGTTTCTATTTCTTTATCTTATGCAGAGTTGGTCATACTCCTAGAAAGATATTTTGATGCTATAATGGAAATCTTTAGTCATTTTGAGAATGAGAATTGGAAAGAAATAGGAGTGCTGAAAAGGACTCTGTCTCTTGCTATTATTCTTTCTGGATCTGCCAACAAACTAAGTCTAACTTGCAGTGCATGCAGCTGCAGGGTTTGCATATATACAGGAGGCAGGTGTAAATGAAAGCAGTGCTTTAGCAGCTCCACTGTGCTAATGGCTGCTAGTCACATGCCCTGAGTGGCTCTGAGTCACCATGTCAGGATCCACCATCAAATAATGGGAACGATGCTGGCTGACATGTTGTGTCATCCAAAGAATTTGGAAAATGAAAAATGTGAGAAAAAATCCTTCTTTTTATGTTACTGTCTCCTTTAAGGAGATCTTCCTGGGTTATGCCACCTTAGCAGCTTCTCCCTCTTTCTATTTTAGAGGAAAGAATTTACGTGTTAGCAACATGGAGAATCTTAGAAACATCCCACTGTAAATTTCACCACTCCCATGAAAAAAATTCTGAAAATAATGTAATTTGAGTGTATGGAATTTTTTTCACCACATCTGCATTAAACTTAGCTGAGCAAAAAGTTTCTTGAGACTGAAGGAATTACATCCCAGGAGAAAAATGCTTTCCTGGTCACACTTCTATGCAGCCATTGCATGGAGCATGACTGCCCTGTAGCAGTCTATCTTTAGCAGGATCATTATGAGCTATTGGATATTGAATTAACGAAATGCCTGCTGGATTCCAGAAGTAGAAGAGTGTAAATCAATAGTAGCTGGAAATAAAAAGTGTTGTCTAATAGCTAGATGATGAAAATCAGAGCTCACATGTTTGGATGCTTCACTCAACCTGAGATACTGATTCATTTTGTGACCTTGGGCAACCTTTCAGCCTCCCTGTTCAGTTCTACCGCATAATTAAGAAGCAGCAAGACTTTTCCAAACCCAAACACAACCTTGTATATTTAAGGAAATTGATTTACAGAAATGTTTTTTTTCCTGCAGTTGTCCTAAGCAATTGATTCTTTGGAATGTTATTCAAATTCTGAAATGAGATTGGAGTTGAAAAGAAAGAATCTAACAGGACTAAGATGAGAGAAAAGGAGAAGAGGAGCAAATGAGTACCAGGAACGCTGACTGTAGGCTGCCATTCTGGGTCTGCATTCCTGGAAAGATGTCTTCTTGATCAGTTGCGGCCGTATAGAGCTGTGTTAGCTTCATCTAGTCTGGAATCTGCTTAATGAGTCAATCATTGATTGTCCTTATTCTTTACTTGAATCCCTGCGGTATAAAGTATATTAATGCAGGCCTGGACGTGGTGGGGACCTAAGCTGAAGGTCCTGCCTGCACAGGCCTACTCAGAGAACAGATGGATCTTCAGCTGCTGTGAGGAAGTACCATCTCCTCCTGATATCCTCCTGATGGGATCTTTCCGGCAACAAGTTGCAGCTGAACGAGTGCTGGAGAGGTATAAATGCAGAACAGGACATCTTCAGTGAAAAGCAACAGAGCAAGGAGGGGAACAGAAAGTGAAATAACACGTTGTCCTGACTACAAGACGCAGACATTATGGAAAACAGCACCAGGAAACCATAGGATGTACGTTTCCAGGTTTATGCACTACGATTATATTTCTGGTTTCTGAAAATATTATTGTACAGTATTGCATTACGGGCTCCAGGTCCCTTGCTCAATTGACTGACAAGGTTAATTTCTTAGGGTTTTTTGTTGTTGTTGTTTGCTTGCTTTTTAGCAAGCAATGTGTTATAGCTGAAATGAGTTATGTTTAGGGAGGAGTTGGTACCAGATGTGACAGCACCTAAAGCAGTTGCACCAGTACACTCACCTGAAAAATCTTCTATAAAAGGAGTCAGGGACCTGGGTCTGGGTCTGATTCACTTCTCTGAATGCTGAAGGGGGCAGGTTAGATGGGAAAAGGGAAATAAAAAATAAAAGAAAACCAAAAACCCCTTGTATCAAATGTTGCCAATAATAGGATGGTGCCTTCAGACAGTGGAGAAAAACACTGGAGATTGCAGAAGAGAGCTTCTTGGCTTTGATATCTTACAGCAAACAAGAAGGAGCCATTTAGCATCAGCAGTGCAAGCAAAGGGGCTTTGATTGCTCAAGAAGTCAAACTGGCTTGTAGATATTTGGAGACCATGAGTGATCAAGCGCCACTCTATCCACTAACACCTGGCAGTGGTGCCCACTCCAAATAGCTGTGTGCGGAAAAAAAGGGCTCTGAAATATTTTAGATTTTAAACTAACCTTTTGTTACGGTCCAGGTTCACTGATCTCCCCAAAGGACCATCAGGACCGTCAACAAGAAGAACTTTCCACCTTGAGAATAATGCAAATTTCATAGCTGGACGATAGTTCCAGGTTAAATTAATCTGGTCAATGGTATTGCTACGAGAAGGGCTAAGAGATGGAAGCATTGGGATGGAAGGTATGGCAGCAATGAATGCAGGGAACAAGCTTTAAACGTGGAAGCAGAAGATCTGACTGGGAAGACGTGATTTCCAATTCAGCTCTGTAAGGACTTTTTAACATCTATCTCTTTTTTTGTACAAACAGGATTTTTTTCTTTAGTAAAAGGATTATCTGTATCTTTCCTCAGACCTCGTCCCAAACAGTCACCTGCATGGCTGTGACCAAGTTGATACTTTCCCTTTGATTAAATAGGATCTCCTTAAATAATTTTATACTATTTTAAAAAATTATTTACAGTTCTTTTGTTGTTTTTTTTAAGTTCCTGTCCTCTCCCTTTTCCCCCACTGACAAGAAGTCACATGGAAGTAAACAATATTGAGAGTTTATTTAAAGAGGACTCCTTTTGACTTCTGATTTTCACTTGTCCGCCTCTTTAAAAGATGTGAGTTCAGCTCTTTGTTATGCAAAGTTAATTTAGACTGGGGCTTCTTTCTTTAAGAAACAATGCAACTTTTCTCAACATCTTTTTTTTCTCTCTGTATTTACTCTCTATAAATGTGAAAATTTACTAAGAAAAAAATATGGGGTGCTTCGTTATCCAGTTTTCAAATGAAATATTTTTTCCTCAGTAAGGAGATTTTTCCTTTTTTTTTTCAGTGATTTCAGTCTGAAACTCCTTTCTTAAAATAAAAGATGTTTCTAGCATATTTAAATTTACTTTGAATGTGATAATGAAATATGCACCCACTATATTAATTCCACGCTTATATAATGGACCTGAGTGTGTACTTTGAGAGATTGACAGCAAATACTTGACCTCAAGGGTAGGATGTGTAGGAAAAGGGTGAGTGAGATTTTCATTGCCTTAGCCTGAAGTTGTGCTCTCAGCATATTACAGCTCCATTTCTCCTTCCTGCACTATCCAGCTTCCCCTCTTGCATTGACTTTTGTGCCCTTTCTTGGGGTTACAACTCAAAAGCTCAGCAGTGCCCATTCAATCTACTTATTCTTTCCTGATCAGTTCTGTTTCTGCTGCACCTTTTCTGAAATAAGGTGACCCAGCTTAATGCCATTTTCAAGACAGTGGTGTTTTTTTTCCTTATTCACCTTTTTACTCTTTATATCTCACCTCTGATTGGAAATGTTCAGAACACAATTATAGTATAATAATGGTCAATACTAGAACATTTTAGTGACTTTTCCTCAGTATAGCCTGTTGGTAGGTCGCTACAAGCTGAGTTTGATTCTCTTGTGTATTAACACCTGACTCTAGGATTTTGTGGATGATATCTACCTCCTCTCTTCTTATTTTCATCATCTGTCTACTGGGAATAGTGATTATTTTCTACCTTTAAAACTATGAATGTGAATTGTTCCACAAGGATTCAGTGTGATTATTTCCCTCTGCATTTGGCTTCATTCATCTGAAGTTTAACTACTCTTAGCCAAATTTATTAAAGTCTGAGTGGGGAAGCATTAAAGCACTCCCTCCTTAACTCAAGCTTTCCATTACTATTTCTGTTTGTTACCTCAGTAGTATTCTTCCACTGTTTTCCTTCTTTTGCAAATCCACCTTATCACTATCTGTAAAACTGCATATATATGCCAAGGCCTTGGCAGATTAGATATTGAGCTATCTTGCTCCGAGCCTGTCAGAACTGTTCTGCTTATTTGTTTAACAGTTTCTCCCATTCTGTACAAACATACAGAAAGCATAAAGAAATAGTCTATAACCCCCAAAGCATATAGACAAAGCAAAAAACCTAGATAAAACTGAGGATGTGAAAAATTGTCACAGGAATTTGAAACTGCTGACTCTGAACCCTGGCTGCTGTGCTCGAGGTCTAGCCCTGCAAACACTGGAGCAGTGACTATGATTCCCCTGGAGCTATGCTCTGGTAATTCATTATTTATAGATCTTCCTCTGTGTGTGAGTGCTTATTCACAAACAAACCTAGCCACCTATCCTAGCCCTGGTAACTGAGGCACTGAGAAGGAGGAGTTACTGAATCCCTCTTTGCTTCAGTCTTTACTTACAAGACTGTCCCTCAGGAGTCCTAGACCCCGGTGTTAAGAGAGAGAGTCTAGGAAAAGGAAGACTTCTCCTTGGACGAGGAGGATCTGGTCAGAGACTGTCTAGGCAAACTCAATGCACACAAGTCCATGGACCGTGGATGCTCTGGATGTCATCTCCAAGAAAGTGGAAGATAAGGTTAACAAGAGTAGTCAGCATAGTTTCAGAGAGGGGAAATCATTCTCAAGCAATGTGGTGGCCTTCTATGATGTCATGAATGGCTGGGTAGATGAGGGAAGAGCAGTGGATGCTGTGTACCTTGACTTCAGCCAAGCTTTTGACACTGTCTCCCATAATATCCTCCTGGGTAAATTTAGGAAGTGTGGGATAGACAAGTGGAAAGTGAGGTGGATTGAGAACTATCTGACTGGCAGAGCTCAGAGGGCTGCGATCAGCAGCACAGGGTCTAATTGGATGCCTGTAACCAGCGGTGTTCCCCAGAGGATTGTATTGGTTCCAGTCTTGTTCAGCATCTTCATCAGTGAACCAGATGAAGGGATGGAGTGCACCCTCAGCAGGACTGCTGATACTATAAAGCTGAGTGGAGTGGCTGAAAAAAAGTGAACAGGCAGCTGTCAGGTCAACCCCAAAGCCATCCTTCAGGCTGAACAAATCTGGTTCCTGACATAGAAGTGCTCCAACTCCTACCAACTTTTCTCAAATTTTTCAAGTCTTTCCTGTATTTTGGGGGTTAAAACTGTCTAGGTGTGGTCTAACAAGTACTGAGTGGGCAGATAATCCTTTCCTCTGTCTGCTGGTAGTGCCCTGCTAGCACAGCCCAGGGGACTGTGTGCTTCCTCTGCTGCCAGGCCACATTCTGTCTCATGGGCAGTACTGTCTGTCAGATTTCCCAAGGGCCTTCAGTAAAGCCAGTCAGCACCAGCCTCTATCAGTGTAGGACTCTGCCTTCCCAGCTGAAAGAAACTGCATTTGTACTTGCTGAGTTTCATAAGGTTCCTGTCAGTCCAGCCCTCCAGCAAGCCTTCATGTAATCTCTGCAAACCTGATGAAACTGGACTTGAATACTTTCTCCAGGTAATGGATAAACTTGAAATATTTGTAGAATTCAGGAGAAACAGGACAATCCCAGAGTACAGACCCTTGCAGCACTCCACTCATCTTCTGTGCAGAGTAATTAACCACTGTCCTTTGAGCCCAACCATCTAAACAAGGAGAGACATAGATCTGCTGGAACGTGTCTAGAAGAGGGCCACAGAAATGATCCAAGGGATGGAACACCTATCCTGTGAGGACAGGCTGAGAGAGCTGGGGCTGTTCAGAGAAGAGAAGAGAAGGCTGCAAGGTAACCTGTTAGAGGCCATTCAGTATCTTAAGGGAAGCTACAGGAAAGAAGGTGACGGACTCTTTAGCAGGGTCTGTGGTGATAGAACAAGGGGAAATGGCTTCAAGCTCAAAGAGGGTAGATTTAGGTTAGATATAAGGAAAAAATCTTTTACAGTGAGGGTGGTGAGGCACAGGAACAGGTTGCCAAGTGATGCTGTGGATGCCCCATCCCTGGAGACCTTCAAGGTGAGGCTGGATAAGGCCCTGGGCACCCTGATCTAGCTGTGCATGTCCCTGTTCATTGCAGGGGAGCTGGACTAGATGGCCCACAGAGTTCCGTTCCAACTCTAAGGATTCTACGATTCTATGATTATATGGTAAGTTTTACCTGTCTGAACGTCCACCCATTCAGACCGTGACATCTTAACTTGAATGCAAGAACATTGTTGGAGACTGTGTCAAAACCTTTGTTAATGTTGAGATAAATTACATTCAAAGCTCCCCCTTTGCCCCCAGATTTGTTCCTCAGAAACATTTTCAGTATATATTTACTTTATCACTTTAAATTCTTTGACCTTGAGTTCTTTTTATGTTCTATTTTTCTTACTCAGGAAAGAGCATTCCTCTTTTTGGCATTTCTCTTTCTTCATAAACAGTAAAGCAAAAAGTTCATTTAATTTTTTCCTAATGCCCACCCTTTCTGGATTCTAATATCTGCTCCTCTACCTCTGGAAGACTGGAATGATTCCTTTATTGACCTCTTCTTTATACAGTTGAAAAAAGAATTTCTATTATTTACCTGAATTTCTTGTGTGATCTTCATTTCATTCTTTCCTTATCTATTTCTGTTTGTTTGGTTGTTGGGTTTTCATTTGTTTGTTCTTTTTTTTTTTTTTTTGTTAGATACATGGCGCAGGTTCTCCATGTCATCCACAGTACAGTATCTGCTGCTTTTTAATACTTAAATTCTTATCTTTAATTACTTTACCTTAAATCTGAATTTGCCTCACTTCAGCTAGCAGGGGCACAAGAACATTTGACTTTTTAATTATTTTTGGCATCAGTCTCAGTATTTTTCCATTTCTAAGTTATTTTCTAATATTGCTGTTAGAAGAAATGTGGGCTACTGGAAATCAAATAACTGTATTAGGAAACCTGCAAGTATACAATACTCCATTTTGGCCTTAATACCATTCCTCTATCCTATTTAGGGAATATGAAGGAATGGAATAAACCAGAAGTTCTGCTACCACTATGCAGCACTGCTGTCTATTTTATATGCATATAATCACCCGGTTACCAAAAGGCAGGGTATGGTCTTTCTTGCACAAAAGCCTTTTGGGGAGGATAGCACCGATTCACCTATTTTACAAGCAATGGTCTGAAGAAGAGAAGGCAAAATAATATATCTAGGCCATAGGAGACAGAGAATCATGAAAGTGCATTAAGTTTGCTAATCTGGGGTTTGGATAGCATCCCCAAAGTCAACTGATTTCCTCCCATAACAAAACCCTGGATAATAGACATTGAACTACCAAAATGTGTTTGCTAGAATTGAGCATTTGCCAAAACATAGACAAAGTGATTCCCTCTGATGACAGCTGTGGAGAAAGGCTGGAAAGTATTTTTGAAAGGGTGGGATCAGACCTCTAGCCTTGTTTTCTTGAACTTTAAGCGGAATAAAGAACAATGTCCTTCCTAGAGAAGAATCACAGACATTCATTCATAGTTTGTTTGTTGCTTTGTTGTGTGTTTTGTTTTGTTTTGTTTTAAAGAAATCTCTGGTATGTTTTTCACTTCATTGGTACTTGTATTTAAATTATTTAGGGTCACAGCTCCATGTGATGTTTGTTTCAGACAAGACTTCCTTTCTTAGACATTCTAGTTGCAGCGTAGAAGGCTGCTCCTATGCTACAGAACAGAAGCTCTTTTTCCTTTCGGAGTATTTCAAATCATTTAATAAACCACTTGATTAATCCCTTGTAATTAATTCACGGAATACTTCACAGAATACTTGTGGACTGCAAGGTGTTCCTTTTGAAAGGTTGGGAGAACAGGGCACGGAGAGTAAAAAAAAAGAAGCAATTAGTCTTAAATTAGAGATACAGTCATAATCTGATGCCTCCTTTGGCATAATAAAAACCCATCCTGCTGTTGGATATAGAGTGTCTTGTTTCTTTCTTGTTCTCCTCTCCTCTTCTATTCTCTTCTTTATTTAATTTGTTTTCCCAGTTTTCTTTTTGCTAGAGGAGAAGAGTGATTAAATAATAAGACACAACAACTTTAAGTATTCCCAACTATTGCTTTATGACATACTTTTATACTTTTTGCAAATAAACACAAGCATGCAAGATAGATTATGTACGTAATATACGTAAGATCTACAGAGATCTTTTTTTCTAAAAGCAGGCCAATGGAATTAGACTCCACATCCCTGCAGACAATTATTTGACAGGTTTTCTGGATGTGCCAAATGGCAGTAGCTGCTTCCTTCATTGCCTGGCAGAGCTGATCACTGGAAAGAAGTGCAGTTACTTTCTTTCTGTAATCCACCACATTGTCCATACTCACCAGGGAAGGAAATTCGAGGATTTATGCAATTGCTGAAGGCACCCCCAGTAACATAGTGGCAGCACCCAAGTGTGGTCATGGAGCTTGTGTTCAGGGTCTGGCTATGTTTGGCTTTCTCATTTCATAAAGGAAGGCATTAATAATTCCCATCAGGAGACAAGTATTTTCCCTTCCAGCTCTTTACCACCCAGGAAGTTCACAGAATAAAGCCTCCTGTGAAGGGTATTGTCTGACATTCAAACAGGGAAGATTTTGTCTGTGGCTTTACAGCAGTCAATAGGCAGCTGGGAGGAGATGCCCAGGCCTGGCACTTCTCATGACTACCCACACATGACTCTGCTTGCCTCACTGTCCATTGCTCTCAGATTCGTCCTGGTGGCTGTATGAGGTGACTCAGCATCCTTGTGGACACTGATGGATCCTGCTGCCCAACAGCTAGTACATAGGCCAGACAGCCCACGAGTTCAGTCTCCCAGGTGGGTGGCTGTGCCAGCAGCATGCTGTAGGCAGGACAGATGTCCCCTTCCTTATCCCAGCCACAGGCATTTTGCTTCTGAACTTATAAACTCATGCCTGTCTGGGATTTCTCTGCTTCTAACCTGGTTCCCACTTGTGCATTGAGCGAGTCAAATGGATGCTGGTGGATTTCAGGAAGGAAGTTGTCCCATTCCACTCAGCCTAACCAGGCAGAGATGTCCCTTGCAAGTACCCAGAATGTTCATTACAAGATGTTGAAAAAAACTCAGAACTTACACTTCTCCTACCACTGAACATGTTGTCTCAGCTGTCCTTTGGCCTAAAGCTTTGGATGACCAACTGAATACCATTACTGCATTGTGACCATCTGAAATAACTGTTATTCTGTCCTGTACTTCTCCTTATAAATCCTAACTCTTTCTATAAGGAAGATCTTCGTGGCTACCTTCTCAATCAACGCTGTTTCTATTTCTGAATGAAAAAAGAAAGGGTGAATAGTGAGCTTGAAATGAATCACTGAAGTTTCCAATGTGAGGCAGAAATCCCAAGTGCTCATGATCTTGAGTCTGCCAGCGGGGAAAGAAAAATACATGTGTTTTGTTATTCATAGATTCAAAATAAAGATGTTACTCTCCAGCGCAACAGAAAAGTCATCAGGCAAATCTTTCAAAATTGGTGACCTTTCTAGCCTGTCACAAGTTAATGAAGACTTTTTAAAATGAAACAAAAAAAAATTATCAACTGTTATGAGAATTGGTATAAAAATGAGAGAGACTTTTTTATTGTCATGAGGATGAACTTGTTGGCATGAGAAAACAAGAAGTAGAATGAATTTAGCTCATCCAATGTGATGCATGCACCTAGAATGACATGAGAGAGAAAGATTGACTCCCACCAGTCACACTGTTTTCATCTTGCAGGAGATGTTCCCTAAATATATCCAGGCTACAGCAACTTCCTCCATGGTCAGAGCTCTATTCATGAAATTATTATTTCGGTTTAAGTATAAATATTTTATTGCAACAGAAACACTGACCCACTAAGTAGCCTGTGGTTCCCTCTGTGAAATTTTAGATCATTAGGTTCAACATTAGAGAGCTTCGGGCACGGCTTTGCAGCGGTGGTCTAGTGAGCTGTGCTACCCATCGTAGTTAAACATGTAACACTGCTTTAAAAATGTAGTATTTGTGAGAAATAAAGCAGCCATTCAAATCTGCTGGGAAAATTTACCAGCATAGCTACAGTATCTTCTTATCTGCTTTCATCTGCTCTCTGCTTCTGTTATTGATCACAATGAAGAAAATGCATTCAGTGGAAATTGCTCACCCTGGGTGACTAATTTTCTAAGGGAAGGTCACAGAATAAATGATTTTTCTATATAATAAAAAAGGTAATAAAAACTCTCAAAAATACTTCTAGACTATTTTTCTCTATAATCTGAGACAGATCCTTGGCTGTTATAAGATGGCAATTTTTTTTTTTTTTTTTTTTTTTTTTTTTTGAGATCAAAAGTTGTAAATAAATTTACTCTGAGCAGCTCTGGAGCATGAGACTCAAAGACAAAGATGACCCTTTTAAGTCATGTGGCCTGAAATTTGCTGTCGATCAGATTTATCCAGCTATCTTTTATTTATTTATTTTTTTCCCCTCAAGATCAGTTGTTTCATGGTAGAAGTTCCATCTTTACTGAAGCAAATGGAGAAAAACAAATCCTGCTGTCTCCACTGGAGTGTATGCAGAATTAGTGCCTTCATGTGCTGCTAACAAAAATGATAGGAATTAAGGAATAAAAACAGTCAAGTGCCTAAACTGTAGTCCTTAAGTCAGAAAATAACTCTGCTGTACTTATCTTTTGTGCTCACATGAGGTGTAGGTGCTCTGGTCTCATTCACACTTGAGTACACAGTGCCAGCAGAATACCAAAGTAGGTTATAATAACCTCAGAAAAAAAGGGGCTTACACTTTGGTAGTATATCATGAGACTACAGGCAAAAGCAAAGAACTACATCTGCTGAGGATGTGGTGTTTTTAAAAGAAGACTGGACAAGTGGACAGAAAGATATAAAGAAATGCTGCATCCAAGTGTGACTGCTGAGGGCCTGGAGACCTGAAACAAACAGGAGATAACCAGCAGTCAAGTCTGCCTGTGTTAAACACCAGTGAATGAAGCAATGGCAAGGTCTTGTGCAATACAATGTTGCACAAACTCCTTTTGATAAGATAAATTTTAACTTGTTAAAAGTGTTATTGCCCTTTTAATTTACTTTTTTTTCTTTTTTGTGTGTAGAATATGCATTAGATTGCTTTTTGGAGATCTAATTTCTAGAATCACATGTTCTGTTTCCTAATACAGCCTTGCAGATGGAGTTGTCTATAAATCTGTGCACAGAGTGTACAGAGATGTCATGCAAACCTCACAGCCTGGCAAGCTGTGGTAATTCCATGGAGAGCAACTGCAGTTGCTGATATCTGTGAGTCACACAAACCTCTGTTCTATTATCACATCCCTATTTAAAAATATGGAACAAACATCTCTCTTCAAATAATAACAGAAGAGATGATCGTTCCATGCCCTGGAGGCACGAGCTTCTGAGGTCAGTAGGAACCGGAACAAAATATCAAAATAAAACTAAAATGTTGGAGGTTTGTGGATATCTCTGAAAAGTAATTCAGTTTCAGTTTCATTCCAGTGGAACTCCGAGATCTGGAAAATATTCTAGATACATCACAAATTTGCAGAGCTCATGCTCTTAAAAAAAAGTTTTCGTATGATTCTTAATTATATTCTTTTTCTAATGAACTGAGACAGTTTCAGAAGATTTGTGGCAGGAAATAGAAATGATGAAAAGTCAAATGGGAACAATGTACACTGATGACTTTCCTTGAATCTCTGTAGGATGATTATTATTGCCTTTTGCTAGTCATAGTGAGGAAATCATATCAGTGAGTAGGTAAAAAGTTGATCTACATTTCTTTCCCATTTCCCTAAGAATGCAAAGATTTATCTTTATTTAGTTCCATTCATTCTAAAGTAGATCCATTAGAAAGTCAAGGATCAAGCTATTGTGATAGACATCCTTAGTGTTGTCACACACTGATGACTTTCTTTCCCTCCATCCATGGGTTGTAGAGAGCTGGTGGCATCCAGCACTGGCTCTTCTTCCAACCAGAGAGCCCAGGACCCATTCAAATGACTTTCTCTTTGGGGAGTCATATTTTCTTTCTTTCTTCCAGCGTCTCAAAGGACAAGCCTCATTAATATTAGTGGTATTGACAGGTAATCTGGCTCTCTGGTGAAATACATGAGATTGCAGGATGCATATGACTGGAGAGACCATCTGCTCAAAGCAGGACTAACCTAATCCAGGTTGCTCAGAGCCTTGCCCAGGCTCAATTTGAATACCTCCTCCAAAGATGGAGATAATGAGGCATCTCTGGGACCTTGCTTCCTCTGTGAAATCCTCTTTACTCATGCTAGGTTGAAGTTTGCCTTGCTGCACACAGCCTGTGACTGTGTCCTTATCTTTTTGCTGTCACAGTGAGGAAAGGACCCTGGGGACCAGCCTGGTGGGGCTGGCAAGGAGCACGGTAGGCAGTGCTGTGGGCCAGAAGGTGCTAGAAGCCCTCCACTGGTGACGGCTCCTGCTTTAGGCATCCTCTTCATGTTAATTATTATAGATTGGCTCCAGCAATGAAGTAAGACTTCAAAGTAAGAGCGAGACTATTACTTTTTTAATTAAGAGTCAACTTACATCACCTTTAGCAAAGCAGTATTCATACCCAATTCTTTTTGCCTTCTTAGTTTCAACAGTGCCCTGTGGCATCAAAGACATCCACAGCATAATTCAGGCAGGAATTTTCTCTTGTATTTGAGTTGGTTCAGTTTAATGTCATTGCTATTCCCTTTCTACCACCTCCAGCTCCAGCTTGTACTTGAGAGAGGAAGAGCATGAATGTCCCTCCTGCCTTTACTGACTAAGGTCTCACTTTTCATCCCAGCTGGCAGCTGGCTGTAGGGTTCCTGCTCCAGATGACCTGTGCCACAGGGCTCAGCTGCTCTACAAACAGCTCTGGTAGCACTGTTGCACAAATGTGATCTTACAAGAGGGGCAGAGCCAACGTCTGAAGGACAGAAACCACTGCAGCCATTCTAAGCTAATTGGTTCCTGTGCGTGAAATGGGATTTCAGGTAAATGACCTCAATCATTGCCATTTTTCTACTAGGAGAATGTTTCCAAGACTTTTATTGTACCTATTGACCTGCCTTGCTTTCCCAAAGCCTGTGGCTCTGAAATATTCCGTCTGAAACAAGGGAGCCTGTAATTCACACAGTGTTTATTTGACAGCCTTTGTGGAGGCAGGGTAAGGGCAGACAATGCTAGGGAGGCACGTTTTCCCCATTTCACTTGCTGCCAGCCCAGATTGTTTTGTCTCTTCTGCCTAAGTTGATAGGGTCGTGTCGTAGGCACAGACTGAAAATGTCCTGCAGTTGTAATGTTCAGCATTCTGACTGCTTGCTGAGCCTGATTCACAAACAAGTTTAACAGTCAAGCATGGGTGAATATTTTTCCAACACAAAATTTTTTACAAGAATAAATAGACCAGTAATTTATTGAAGAGATGTTCTTATTTCATAAATATTTCCATAAAAGCTTGAGGAATCTTAATTATACAGCAGTTCTTCATCCTGTTGTGAAGGAGCAGAATTATAACTAGCTTCCCTTTCCCTCCTCAGCAGCTCTATGATTTCTGATCATACCTCTAATTGCTCAGAAGCAGAACCTGTTGTCCTTAAAATGAATGTTAAATGATTCAGGAATCATATTTTTCTGGAGCAATTGTTCCACTGATCTCAAAACAAAAACCCACAAAGGAAGAAGCATCACTCATTTTGTAAATGGCAGTTCTGAAATCTGTTGTATTTCATCCCTTCATAAAATGTACACATTTTACAATGTATTATTGGGTTGCTTTTAATTTTTCTCTAAAGAAAACCATGCTAATTAAAGCCTGATTAGATGAGTAGTTAGTGAGAGATACAGCTGCCTGCAGAGCCTGGAAGATATGTTAGAGAAGGTTTAGCAATTGAAGCTCACGGGAATATACAGCTTAAACTTTCCAGAATGAGACTGGCCATCGAATCAATATTTAAACCTTTTTCACGACCTTTTCTCCCTGTGATTTTCACTTGTTGCTCAGCTAACCGAGAGCCTGTGCTATGACCCTTTCTATTTTAGTACGCCTTTTCTGCAAAGATTGAGAAGAGAATGCTTCTTAATGCTGAAAATCATTAGAACTATTTCACCTCCCAATTTCTTTGTTAGACTACAAACAGAATTATAGATGAATACAGGAGTCTGGAGTCTGAATATTTCATATTGACAACACGCCAGACTCCACTCTCATGTACATCAGTGCAAATCAGGATTATCTTTTTAAGAAATGGTATAATTAGTTTCACCTGGTCTAACTCTTAAAATTATTTTGATAAAGTACAAAGCCAAACTGGCACAAGCATAAATAATGTCCTTTCTATTTATCAGTTTACAATCTTGTTTGCCGTTGAATAACCCTTTGCTGGTGTAATTCAGGGATTCAAGTACGTATTTGGTAGGTCAGCAAGGAGAAAATGTAAAATGCACTGAAGATTTCCTCTAATTTCCTTTAATCTCATGCTGAGTTACTACCAATATGACCCTGAGAGAAGCATTACTTCCTGAATGCGTCTTGATGAACTCTTGATGAACAATGATTTTTTTTTTCATGACAGCTTTATTTGTTTGTTGAGGAATTGCTTGAGAGCAATTGTATATCATGAAGGTGTAATTGGGCTACAGCAAGCTTATTCCTTTAATAGGCCAGGCAATAATTTCACATCACCCTTTTGTACACAGGGCTTTCATTCCGTTAAACTGATTGATTACTTTATCAGGATTCATTTGCTGGCATTTGTGTTAAGCAGTGTCTTGCAGAAGGAAGAACACAACTTGACTCTTTCCTCATACAGGATCAGTACGAGACGACGGCAATGAAGCAGACGCTGCTGCACAGAGAGGTCTGCAGGGAGTTTGAGCCAAGAGTTTGTTCCGTCTCCCTCCATCCAAGACAGAACCACTTAGACCTACTGCTTGCCTTCCCTGTCAGACTTTTATGTAGATAGTTAAATTCCTGCTCCTCCTGTGCAGCGTAAAGCTGCAGATATGCAAAACTCTTTCCACTGAAGCTGATGAATGAAACCAACTTTGATGCCAACAAAAGCAAAGATCTATTTTTGGAAATTCCACTCTGTCAGGGCCTGGAATTGCATCCTGACCTATGACAAAGAAATTGTCCCATAGTTTTGGAAAATATTTGTCTTTGGACAAATGGTGTTCTGACAATCACCTAAATTGGATTGTGCTGAGGAAAATCTGACCTTCTCCTTTCTCCAGTAAACGTGGCCTTCTATTGGAAGTCGATAAATAAAATCAGTCAAAAACCACTTAAAATTCCTCTTAGGATATTTCCCTAGATAGAAACCAGAGACAGGAATATTAGCCTAAATTCTCTCTTGACATAAATCCACTGAATTTGAATTAATCTATCTCTTGGAGTAACGTGATTGTGGCATTGGATGAAGCATCATTTTGGCATGGTACCCAGGATCTAAGCTAAGTTACATCAGCACAGAATTTGTTTTGCTATCACTGCAGTCAGAATAATTTTAGTTTCACGTTAACAAATCTTCCTTGTGAGGCTGGATAATGATGATTCAGCAATAAAAGCTCATTTTGGTTTTCTTATAATTTTAGTTTACAAAATTGATCCAGAATGGAAATTGTAAGGGTTTTCTTTCAGAACCAAGAAGGATGTTTCTGTGAAGTTTAAAGATAATCTATTAGGTTCTGTTAGAACTGCAACTTGTAAAACTGCAACTTGAAGTTAGGTTGACTTACTGTTTCGATATTTCTTATAATATCTTTTGTGTCTTGTTTAATGTGTTATCACATTATTGTCCCCAGAGAATTTCCAGACAGTTACAACTTTTTGCAAAGCAGCTATGTGTGAAGAACTAGTCATCAGCTGAAAATATGCTATGAGGAACCCAAAGCACAGTTTGCAGTAGTGAGGTTTCCCTGCCATTACCAAACCTAAATTCCCTGGCATGAAGCAAGACAGACTCTTATCATAGAATCATAGAATTGCTCAGGTTGGAAAAGACCTTAAAGATCATCAAGTCCAACCGCAACCTAACCATATGACCCTGACTCTAACAACCCTCTGCTAAATCCTGAGCAATCTCTGCATCATCTTTCTTGTCTCTCTATTTGGCTGTATAACTGTAGCTCTTCCAACTGAGGTGCAGTTTTCGTGTACATTAGTCACTCAGAGCAGTCTGTGCAAAGTTGATCCTCATCTACTCTGTGCCGTGGTTTGCCAGAAGGCTTTGCTGCTCATCTGTCATGAAGGATGCCTCATGTGCTGCCAGGTGGGTTGCACAGAGGGCCTATGTCATCCCACTTTTCTTGCCCCTGTCCAGAAAATTGCCATCATTTTTTAAAATGGGCAAGTGGAAAAAGGCAGCCTCAAATCCCATGCACACACTCTGCTTCATTTAGCACCTACATGAAGTAAAAAAGTTAATAGAGCTGCCAAACCAATTACATTAGATTAAATTAGATTAGTGAGCCAAAAAATTAAGACATCATGGCAGACAGGTCTAGGAATGCTGTGGCAAAAAGGGATATGGGATATCCAGGTCTAGAAGAAATAAATTCACTCAGAGATCTACCACTGAAATAAAAATATTTTTAAAATGTCAGATGGAACTAAAATATTTTAGACATATGGTGCATTAACCAAATGTTTAAACATTTGCCTTTAGCTGCATAAATGTAAAACTGATGGAATGTGTTTAGCAAGTGATACAGATTATCTTTAACTGCATTAAACTGCACGTTCATTGTAATGAAAGCCAGTTATAAGTGCATACAATGCAGACCACATATCTAATCTCGTCTATTGATGGTATCTACATTTTTCCATTGTATCGAAAATTGTTTGTCATCTATAGCTTAGAGTATTTTTGCTGACTGAAAAGATGAAAATCAAACATTAGTAACCAGTGCTCAGAGAAATGCTTTGGTTTCTCTAATTAAGGTACAGGGCTTCAGAAGGAGCTTTGGATACACATGCTATAAATGATCTTGGGAAATCACAGCAATTCTCTGGGCTTAGGTAGTTTGCCAGATTGCAGAGATAGCCAGCTGATAAATCAGGAGAAGCCTCCTGTGTCAGCCCCCGCCTGATTTATACAGATGCATTGGGAGTTTGTAGGGAGCTTGGACAATAACTGCAGAAAATATATGTTCAGCAGGGATTCTCGGATGAATAATCATCCTTCCTACAATGTATAAAACTTCTGGGATTTTCATGAATATCCACTGATTGTCTGAGTAGGAAATAATACGACTTGTGGACTTACAGAAAACCAAGCTCCCTATTGTTAAGAGTAATTCTGCAATGATAAGACTCAGTCAACTTTTTCTGTTGTACAACTATTATATTCTTTCTAAAAATGGTATTTTTTAAAAAATGCCAACCCAAACAATCTTCTGGAGTTTGAAAGTAGACATCTTGACAATCTTTACTTTAACTGTCCATGAAACCTTCTCGGTCAAGCAACTAAGACCTCTACAAATTGTATGGCTTGAGATAAAATTTAGGGCTGGTTAGGATTCCTATATCCTATTACTGAAACCTCTGGACAGGCAGACAGATCTATTAGGTAGGAAAGGAGAGGGTCTGATAAGTGAAAGGGGAAGAAATGTAATTGCTATGAGACCAGGTAGTAAGCAAGTGAACCGACTGCAAAGAGGGAAGGAGAGCTTCTGAGTTAACCTGTGGTTAAACAGTAGCTACACTACATCAAAACTATCTGCAGGTGTTGCAGAAATGCTTGAGGAAGGCTGCTGAGCAGTGCATGGTAATAACTAATGGTCCAGGTCAGAAAAGCTTTAAGTCTTGTTTCGAAATCAGGCAACAACAGAAAGCCAGTGATACCTCGTGGCAGTGATGGATTAACCCGTTTGCTTGCCTCGTGACAAGACTGAATATAATGCTTCCTCAGCTTCTGCACCCAAGGAGAAGAAGCTGAAAGCTGACCTGCTGGCATAGCTGCCAGCTGGGTGGCAGATCTAAGCTGGGCTGGTGGGCACAGCTTGGCCCCACATCTGCCAGGAGTGCTGGGCCTCCAGGAGCTCCACCAGGATGTAGAGCTACAGGCTTCTTTCCTCTTCAGTCTTTAAATACAGATGGCTTTCTCTGTTGCCAGATACACAAGAGGGACGTTTTGGAAGTCGTCAC
This sequence comes from Pavo muticus, assembly GCA_016647715.1. NCBI lineage: Eukaryota > Metazoa > Chordata > Aves > Galliformes > Phasianidae > Pavo > Pavo muticus. Next base: position 2,634,554 of record JACDJE010000031.1, read on the forward strand.
TTTCCAGCTGCACTCCCCAGGCACGCTGAGGCCAGGGATCCACATGCTGGCTGGCTGGTGGAGATGTCTGCCCTGCGTGTGTCCTGCAGCACAATGTGGTTGCTGGCCAGGCCTGCTTCTTGGGCTGAGCTGGTGTCTCTCCCTGGGGCATCTGGAGATCCGTCTTCCTCCAGGTGCCCATGGTAAGGAGAGGAGGGCTGGGAAATGAGGCAGAGACTAGGCCCAGCAAGCTGCTGGCTGCTCAGCACGGGGCTCTTTCCAGTGACAGAAACATGCCCAAAGCCATTACTCACCTGCCTACAGCAGAAGAGGACCATATGTAATAGGACAATTTTGCCTCCAGGTAGTTCAGCAGGTTTCCGTATCACACCAAGAAGTGTTCAACAGTATCAAAACTGACATTTTTCTGCATTTCTATTTGTTTCAGTCAAGGACAACCCAGAAAGTAAATGCAAAAGCAAACTGGCAGTACTGGAATTGGTTACCTTCAAGAGAGCTGGGGGTGAGGGTTTGTAAGTGGATTTTTTAGCTACTCGAAAGCATTTTAAGCCACTTGTTTGAGCTCTTGACGCAGGTCAAGGGGGAAAATGTGTATCTCCAGAGTCAGTGTGTCATATCAAACTGCTGAGCCTGGTCTGCGACTCTTCACATGGGCCATGTTACGGTGACTCTGGACAACCAAGACATGTCTGGTTGCACCTTGGGAAAAGGTGCCTGGCTGAGAAAGGTCACTAGATAAATCCTGCACTACTAGAGGACAAGTCATGCTCTCAAGGAGCTTTTCCTTCATTCTTTTGCTCCCTGTTTTCTCCTTAAGTAATTTTTCAGGCATAGGGCCAAAGCAGACATGGACAATACCCACAAATCTGCAGAGCTTTGTCTGCCAGAAGATGCTGTTGCCTGGAGGAATTTAGCCAACGGTTTACCATGACAATTAATTGCCATTTTCATTTTCTTCCTTCTCTGATGATCAGTTTTGCACCCTAAGAGCTCAAAGCAGGTGCAAAAATGGATAAATACTGTTTGCTGATAAGGGCACAGCACAAGAGCAATGGCACTAGAGGGGCAATAGCCTGCCTATATATAGCTATTGAACTTTTCATACAAGCAGGCATTTGTTTAGCTCTTGAGAGTAAATCTCTCCAGTGACATTCAGAATCTCTCAAGCAAAGGAATGCTGAGCACAAGGCTTATTACCATCTTAATACTGAATTTCTGTGATAAATGCTTCTATGTGAGTTGGCCTTGTTACTCCAGATGATTACAGTGCACTTCCCAAACAGTGAAACTGTGCTAGAGAATCCCATATAATTTAGAAAGAGGTGACTTAAAACCAGTTCCATGAAAGGAATGAGTTTTATGTGAAAATAATACATTTGGCTGAGACAGACATACTGAAGGAAAACTGCTTTAAAATAATACATATGTGCCTCAGAAGTTGTGGCTAACTGCCCATCCTTCCCTGCTTGCACCATCTTACCCAGATGTATGTGTTCCTCCTTACTTGGAAAATACTTTCTAACTCCTCTGCCTTTACGACTGACTGGCATAAGTCCAATGTCTCGGTAGTATCATATTTCTGTCTGCATGCCTTAGTGTTCACAGCTAAACTAATCATGGCAACTAGAGTCAGTTAAGTACCTGAATGTCTGGATGGATGGAGGAACGCTACTGGGGATGAATTTCTCTCCTTTAACTCTAACATCCACGTAAATGGGCTAGGTCAAATCATCCCCACCTTTTACAATGCTCCTATGCTGATAGGCATTATCATGCCTCTTACACCGAGAACTTTGGGGAGTTTGATTTTTACCCTCTTTTGCTCAAACTGTGTGCACAGCAGCTGCTATGTGATAGCGAGTAATGGAGCAGATGGCACTTACTGGGCAGAAGTGGCTGCTGTCCAACAAATAAAATTTTCCACCAAATAAGGTAAGGGCAGCATCTTTTTTTTTTTTTTAATGAATGTGGACTTTGCTTTAATGATCTTCTGTCTGCCTCACAACTGTACCTCTCCCATGGTTATGTGCCATTATCCTGGAAATGTTCCAGAGATTGAAGCAAGTCCATGATTCAGAACACTGATTACTACCGCGATGGCTAATCTTGCAGTACGGACAAAAGTTGTGCTGCAACCTATGACCTACCAGACTGAATTCAAAATCTTGGATGCAAGTACCAGAGAGATGATTTCTGTTCTTCAAAAACAGTAGCCATTTTTGATAATGCATAACTAAAATTTTTGGGTCTTCCATTTTACCCATTGGCAGCTACAGACAGCTTTCTGCATAACAGTAGGACAATAAACATAATTTGATTTCTCATCTGAAACCTGAGGAAATCCGTGGCCCTCACAAGTCTTTGTGGCTGTTGCAGGTGGGTTCCCTTCCTATCAAAATCTCTTTAGAAGTGTACAGCCACTGTAGTGGCTGTCTTCGTTTGATGCCACTTCTTCATTAAAAATAGAAAATATTTTTTGAGGGTAACAAATTGGGAAGTGTTTGTTTTGTGTCATTTCTTATATGAAGCTAGTGGATGATGGTAGAACTGCTAAATTAGGTCAAAATGTGGAAATAGAAATAAAAAAAGACAAATGAACTCATATGGGTGACGGATGTTGACAAGCAGTGATCTCTTTGAAAATGCTGGTCTTATCTCCATGAAGGTGACTGTATTTCTGCTTCTAGAACTGAAAAGCCGAGACAAAATGGTGTGACTGTCTTTGTAGATATGGTGCTACATTTGTGTGCAAAATAATAATAGTAAATAATAATAACAATAGTAATAATAATAATCTGCTTACTTATTATGACAGGAAGTACACTATGCCAAACAAAAATAGGAGAAGAATTACAGAACCATAGGACTATTTAATTTGGAAAAGACCTTCAAGATCATCAAGTTCAATCATCAGTCTAAATCTACTAAGTCCACCAATAAACCACATCCCTAAGCTCCTTAAGTGTCAAGACCACATATCTCTTAAATACCTCTAGAGATGGAGATTCCACCACTTCCCTGGGCAACCTGTTCTAATGCTTGACCACTCTCTCCCTGAAGAAATTCTTCCTGATTTCCAATCAAAACCTCCTCTGCTGCAACTCTGGACCACTTCCTTGCACCCTTGAGAAATGAGGCAGACACCCACCTCACTGCAACCTCCTTTCAGGCAGATGTAGAGAGTGATGAGGTCTACTTTCAGTACTCTTTTTTACCAAAAAAACAATATCAGCACTGTTTTCCAGTGACTTCACTGGCTTTGTTACTCTTCTCTGGATGTCTTCCAGCAACTCAACATCCTTCTGGTACTGAGGTGCCCAGAACTGAACACAGTACTCAAGGTGTGGTGTCATCAGTGTCACATAACGGGACAATCATTATCCTAGTCCTGCTTCCACATTACTTTCTATGCAAGCCAAGATACCACTGGCCTTCTTGGCTCCCTGGGCACACTGCTGGCTCACGTTCAGCTGGCTGCTGACCAGCACCTCTAGTTCCTTTCCTGCCAGACAGTTGTCCTGTTGCTCTTCCCCAGGACTATAGTGCTACATGACGCTGTTGAGACCCAAGTGCAGCACCTGGCATTTAGCCTCATTGAATGCCATGCAATTTAATGCAGCCCATCAATCCATTCTTACCAGGTCCCTCCACAGAGTCTTCCTGCTCTCAGGTAGAGACTCTCATGTAGAACACTCCTGCCAATTTGGCGTTGTCTACAAAATTGCCAAGGGTGATTTGATCCCTTTGTCAAGATCATTGATAAGAATACAAAAGAAAACTGGCCCAGGCGAACACCACCTATGTTTAGTGGCCAGCTGGATTTAACTGCATTCACAATGAGCCTTTGGGCCCAGACACTTAGGCAGTATTTACCAAAGGAACTGTACATCTGTCCAAGTCATGAGCAGCCATTTTCTATGGGAGAATGCTGCTGGAAACAGTATCAAATGCTTTGCTAAAGTCCAAGTAATCAACACGGACAGACTTTTCCTCATCCGCTAAGCAGGTCACCTCTTCATAGAGGGTCAGGTTAGCCAAGCAGGACTTGCCTTTCATAAATAAGCCCATGCTGACTGGTTTCTATCACCTGGTTGTCCTGTATGTGCATTATGATGGCAGTCAAGGTGATTTGCTCCATGACCTTCTCTGGCACTGAGGTTAGACTGACAGGCCTGCAATTTCCTGAATCCTCCTTCAGGCCCTTCTTGTAGATGGGTGTCACATTCGCTGAACTTCCAGTCAACAGAGATGTCCCTGACTATCTAGGACTGCTGGTAAATTATTGAAAGTGGCTTGGTGAGCACTTCCACCAGCTCCTTCAGCATCCTTGAGTGGATCTCATCTGGCCCCAAAGATTGGTGTGCATACAAGTGATGTAGTAAATTGCTAACCACCTCCCCTTGAATTACAAGGGAGTGGTATCACTAAAGCAAAAAAGTCCAAATGAAAAAGAACGCCTTGGACTACTTGAAAAGCATATACATTTCTTAGTAGGGGAAATCTTTCTATAAAGTGAGGCCTTCTCTTCATAAGGTGTAGTTTTTGGAGACACTGCCTATGAAATAAAGATAACTTACTGAAATTGATCACAGAATCTTATTTGTATCGTAGTGCACAACTGTAGTGCTTGCTTCAGTCTTTGGAGCTTTTGACATGTCAGCCTTTATGTGCATAAGTTTATTGCTTCTTTTGTTATGTTGATGGCCATGAATCCCTAATTCTTTGAACTAGATTTTTGAAAAGACAGAGTGGAAAAAGTACTCTCAGTAAACATCTGTTATGAGCCTGAGACACAAGAAAGGAAACTTTGCTGTCAGCACAGCTTTCTTTGTTCCCAGTAATCTAACCAGTCATCTCCTGTACTTGGAGCTATCTTGTCAGCTAGGTATTGTTTCTCTTCTGTAGAGTGAAATCAAACTGACTTTTGTGTTACTAATTCCCTGAAGAAACCAGAACCTTTACACTTCTGAACCATTTCCCAAAGTGTTACTGTTTGGGGGTTTTATTTCACATTCCATGCCAGGCTTGGAATTACTGAGCTCCTAGGTGCACAGCTCCCACCTCTTTTTCCCATCTCCCTCCATATCATGTGGACAGTGTTACAATTTCCTCCCCATGCACAGCACACACAAAGTCTTTTCCTCCTCAGTGGCCTTTCCCTTAGCTCTCCAGTCAGCATTTGCCTGGAGGAAAGCCATCTGCTTTTGAAATCACTGAGAGAAGAACAGTGGTATCGTAGGACATTGCCAAGTAGTAGGGGAGGGAGTTGAAAGAGATGCTCTGAAATGAAATCTCAAGTCAGCTCAAGCTTCCTTCTATATTTTCTTTTGGACCAGACTGCAAACCAAGTACGTTTCAATCAGATTTCAGGTTGCAGACCCATATTTCTAACACTTTTTACCCCTTTGCCCTTTCCTTAATATATCATGGTTTTCAGGTGACGATTCTTGGCCTGGACTGGAAGATAATTTGAGGTCTATAGCTCATGCTCTGCATGTTGATTCAGAAGTGTGGCAGACTGGTGGACTCCTTTTCCACTGTTTTCTGATAAAATCATTTATAGCCTTCATGAGCAAGTGTGAATGTTTGAACCATTAACTTTAATCCAACTGTCATTCTCTTTTCTTTGTTTTAATTGTATTTACAACTTCCAGGAATATCCTAACCTCTCTCTTTTTACCATGAGCTTTTCTCAGAGGTCCCCAGCTTCACTACAGGCTCCCCCAGATGTGCTTAGCAACCTTTCTCATGGCCACAAAATTTGACTTATAAGAAGTAATTTTAAAAATAGGACCATAAATATAATTTTATATTTCCAAGGCTCTTATCTACTAGCGATTTTCTGAACCCTTTACATTAAAACACAATAAATCAGGTAAAAATAGAAAAAAAAATCCAATCAGTGCTGAAGGCCATCCAACAGAAATGGCTCTTGCACTGCTTGCAGTTTGCCATTGATTCTCCTTTGGTTTCTGAAACCTGCTCCTTGAAATGCAGCTGCATTGCGCAGTCACTGTAGCCCAGAGGAGAAGTATGTATATTGTTATTTTTTCACATAGACACTGGGCCTGAGATAAAAGGTATCTGGTCTACAGTGTAGAAAAGTAGCTCAGAGCACACTTTTGAAACAAAATAGAAATAGAGCTGAAGGGCCTTGTCGGCAGGCAATGATTTGCAGCTATGAAGAGAGCTTTCCTGTCACTGCAGAGGCCAAAGGTCCCATCCATGCTGACCAGTGGGGCAGGCCTCCACAGTCAGTCTGATCCTCAGAAATAAACTCAGACTAACTTGAAACACTCAATGGCTGTAAAAAACCCAGTGCAATTCACTGTGCCATTGCAGATATCCTTGGTACCTCTTTCTCCGCTGCTGCCCCTCCAAAAGTTACAAGTCCCCTGGAAACACAGAGCCCCACCTGGCTGCCTCACATGCTTGTCCTGGGTACCCTAAAGCATCTCGAGAGATAAAAGATGCTTATTTCTGGCTAAATGATTTGAGGCAATTCTTCTCTGTTTTACACTGCTCAAGAAAATTGTTTAATCCCTGCTAACAAAGTTAGACCTTAAGCTATAGCTGAGTTCACATGGATACCGCTTCCCTGTGGCTCTCTCTTAAACAGCTTCTGAAGGGTTCTTTGTTCTCCCTTCCAGGCTGCTAATGCCAGTAGTGACACGATAGAAGCCAAATCAAGTCATATGGTTTTCTCTGAAAGCCTGGAAATAGTAATCTAGAGCTTTCCTCCATTACTAATGGCTCACAGGAACATGGCTCACAGAGCTATGTCAGCAGAATCACAGGTGATCATATTAAAAGAGAGATTCATTGTCAGTGTGTTACTGCACACTGCTATGCTTCCAGGTAGCATTTCTTTAGCTTGCTCTCAACATGAGAGTCATTAAAGCATTCTGCTGAAGTAAATTTTGCTCTTTTTCTCTCATAAAACCAGGAACAGAGCATCTCTGTATGCCTACAACACATTTTTCCTACCCTTTCTGTAAAGGGGGTGTCTGCTGTCCCTCATTATTGCAGAGTCAAAGCACCTCAAGTCAGCTGCCATTAATGGTGGAGGACTCAAGTCAGGCAGGAAGAAAAACTGAGAAAAGGAGACTCAGACTCCTTCTTGAATTCGTTTCTTACTCTGATGATGATCCCTTATTGCCAATTAATGAAATGCAATTAATTGATCAACAGCTAGATAAGAATAAAGAGGATCAGACTGAAGATTTACCTAGTATTTTTCTTCTTATGTGTGTAGGGAAGAGTGAAGATATTTACATAACGAAGACTGTAAAAACAAGCCAAACTTACACAACTACTGAGAGCAGCTTTTAGCCATTCTCAAGTCAGGGATATTCTGTACTATTGCTGCTTCTCCCATTAGCTTATCAGATGTCCAGTGAAACAATTCAAATAAATAAATAAATAAATAAATAAATAAAAATAAAAAGAAAGCAAAATATTTGGCAAAGACGTCGGTATTAACAGGATCCTCTTTGCTCTCATGTTTGTTAGTTGCTTCAAAGACCAGTCTGGGATTCCTAAGGCAGGACTTACCTTTATAAAATCTGTGCTGATTTCCAAAAATACGTCATATGCATTCAAACATTCATTATTTCTATTTTTACTACAATTCCTACTAATTTATCTGGTATCTGTGTCAGTCTTAGAGGTCAATAGCTCCCTCAATGTCCCCAGGAGAATGGGAGTGCATCGCAGCTTTCCAGTTCCAAAGTGGTTTTAAGAGAGGAGTTAAAGTGTCACAGCCAACCATTCGACAACTTAGCTGAGTAGCTCTGTAGTCAGATTTTTAATCTGCATACGTTTGTTTCAAAAGTATTAGAAAGCTTCATAATGGTGCCTTAAGTGATTGCTTAGTATATATTGTGATGTTTACTCCGGAGACAAGTGAGTGCCATGGAATGTCTTATTTTGTTATGGTTTTATCAGTTTTGGTTTTGTTTGGCTTCGTTTTCTCTGAAAAATATACATGGTCTCCATATTTATTTTAAGTAAGGCAAGGTTAGGGAAACAAAGGTCTTGAAGGAGCTCATCCCAGGCTGACCAGTTCCTGCACAGATAACTTTACCCCAGTTTTTTTCAGTGAGCTCCATTTCTAACAAAAGGGCAAAGTTACAGACTCCAGCAGATGGTTTCAAACTCAATGAAAACGGATTGGCTGAGAAACTAATGCTGAAGAGAAGTTCGTCAGAGGGATCTTTCTCATTAATGTATTAATCTGTATCTGGTGCACTGTGGGATGCCTAAGCCACCACTCCTGGTGTTCAGGAGCCAAACATACATTCCTTCTCGTTCTGTCTGTGCTGCTCCAAGCAGCTGCCAAAAGGGACATTTCAGAAAGGTTTGAAGTCTCTCTGTATCTGAGAGGTTGAGGCTGATGCTTTCTAGCCCCAGCAGCTAAAGTGCTGCTGCTGTTGCCATTTTAAGTGCTCTCAGGTGGAAGCTAAGCAACAGAAAATGATAAAAAGCAATGAAATACTCAGTAGGAATTTGATATGAAGGGAGGGCATCTAAGCTTGCTGGTGCACTCATAGATTTTTTCAGACATGCATCCAGTATTAGATTCAGACTCTTAATTTCCTTTAGGCTATGATTTCATGGGGCTCAATTTATTCATAGGCACCCAAAGAGTTTAAAAGTCTCAAACAATCCAGAGAATTCTTAATGACCCCAGACAGGTCCATAAAGCAAGCATGCTCTGGAAAAGTAATAGCGATCACAGTAGCTGCATAGATTATTTCCTAGAGCTTTAAATCCTCCCTCCAGATCTCACAGCCAGACGGGGTTACCTGGGTCATCCGGTGCATAGGATACATCCCAGTAGCAGCTACAAGCTGTTGTGGTGACTCCCAGGTCTCTGCACAGATGACTCTTTATTCCCACCCCAGCCAGTTGTAAGGGGGCTGTGCATTTAGAACAAGACGTCAGAGATAGACCAGATTTTGGTTCCTTCAAAACACTGCAAAAATGCAGTCACTGTTGTACTGCTGACAAGTTCTCCTTGGTTCCTTGGCCCACTTACAATTTGGGTAGTTACAATCTGCCTACTTATGGTCTCTCTGGAGTTCCCGTTGGCAGCATTATTCTTTTTCCACTTCTTGTCCTAATTTAGTTGAGTTATCTTGCTGCATACTGTTAAATGCTACCACAGTCCGTATCAGAGGCAGCTGCACGTCAGGTTTGGGTGAAGTGATCTGTCATTAGGGGACCCTGATCTTTCAGGCTTCACTCCTGTGAATAATGCAAAGCCATGTAATTAGGCTTCCATAAGGCCGGCTCTATTACTGGGCAATGCACTCATAATAGCTTTGCCTGAGTACTGTAGAGTTTTATATGCATTTCTACACAACATCCTTAACACATAAAGTCTTTGTTTAAAAATGCAGTTTCATTTTTTCAAAATGAACATAACTGTTTGAGGGGAAAAAAAAAAGGGAGAAAATGAAAAGATTTTCCTTGTTTGTCCTGAAACTACCAAAAGCTCAGTGCTTGGAATGCTGTTAGAAACTGAGCAAAGATTTCTGCTGTCTTTCAGTTCAGATTGAGTCCAGTGGAATCCAGAATTAAAAATGCGGCCTGCTAGGTTTGAGTGCAAATGAATTAAACTAGACTTGGACTAGATGATCTTAGTGATCCTTCCAAGATCTTAGTGATCCTTCCAACCTTAGTGATTCTATGATTCTAAAACCACAGCAATGACTGTTCTCGTGAGTTTTGCACAGGTCTTCATGTATGTACTTAGGTCCTTTCCAGAGATGGGACAAACTGTCCTCTAGAGGGGTCTACGTCTGCTCGCATATCACAGATGAGTTGCTTGGCAAAGAGACCATGGAAAGGAAGAAAAATCGACATCTACTGGTAAAAGAAGTTTCTTCAGAAGATGCCTGGCTTTCAGAGACAAAACTAGGTGAGGTGCTCCCTCCCCAATGCCTCCTGCCCAGCTAAGGCTCAGCTGCACCCTTTGCACTGATCAGAGGAAGAAAATGAAACACAAGTGTTTTCTCCCTTCTGGACACAGTAGAAATGGCAGCAAGAGCTTTTTAAAGAACTGTGCCATAGCAAAAGGTCCTGGTGCTGAGATTACTAACACAGGAAATTCTGTAGCGCACTAGCAGGGCTAGCGGACACTTGCTGGGCATTATTTTCTTACTGTTAGAGCATTGTTTTCATTTAGAGATACAGACACCAAGACAAAGAGGTTTTAGATGTGTTGCCATGTCTCAATACCTTTGTCTTTCTTCATGTGTCTGCATCTATTCCCCCAGTCTCTCACAGGCCCTCTGTCCCAAGATTAATAGAAAGGAGAAGCTTTCATTCTTCAGTTGGCAGGATGGAGTACAACCCACTTGACTAAGTAAAGAATGGGAAAGACAACCAAATTTTCTGCATTCAGTGAAAATTAGAACCTTGATTTTTCTTTCTTGAGCAACAAAACACATCAGTTTATCCCAACAGGAAATAGATTAAATATGTATGCACATATTTAAAAAACACACAACTTGAAGGTAAGTTATATATAGTGAGTTACACATGCATTTGTTTTCAGAGACGGTTGATATCCATACTAACAGGAGATTTTTAGGTTTTGATATACTGTTCTGATGATTGCCTATGTAGGGTGAAATGCATCCTTAAGCACTGCACTGTCAGAGTAATATCCACAAATCATTCAGCGCCCATCACTGGCAGACAGTAAATATTTTATACCATATTGAAAAATAATATTTCTTCTTCTTAAGTTTTGCACATGTGCTCCCTTTGAGCAACTCTAAGAATAGCCTTTTGGGATTCATAAAAACAAATAGCTCCCTTTATGCTTTTAAAGCTATCGTCACATGGACTCCCCAAAGCCCTTCCATGGCAGCAATGCTAGTCACTTAGTTTGAAAGATGAATATATTAGGGCGCACATAGAGAGAGTAAAGCTTTTCTTCTCAGTCCCAGCATGAAGATGTCACCTGTGTCATATGCAGGGTACTGCCACTAGCATGGATGGCGGCTCTGCAGGGAGGAACGGCCCAGCTCTGCAGAGATGCTTTGAAGTAACATACAAAGAAAATGAACTGTGTGCCTGGGGAAGGCCATGAGGCTCAGGAGAGAGATTATCAAAGTGTTATCTTTCCCTGTTTTTTCCCTATGCTGTTGTTATTTCCCACATCCTGATCCATCTTTGTACTGTTGTGGTTACAGCTGAAGTGAAATTACTGGTTTTGCTGGTACTTTTTTTCTGTAGATGACAGATGTCTCTTACGTCACACTAGATAAGAGTGGCACTGAGTGGGGTTTTTGTGGTGGCCTTCAGGCTGCTCCCTGGATACTTCTGTCTTGCCTTGATTTGGGACTGAAGTTTAGAACTGCATTGCTGAGTTTGAGAGTGCTTACTGTAGCAAGCAATGTGTGTCTTGTCAACCCCAAACCACACAGCAAATTCAATTCTGCCCCTCCTCATGACCTGTTAAACCAGCATGGCTTCATGTTATTGCACCATTGGTAGGTCCTAAGGCCTGAGCTGAGGATACCTGCAGGAGAGTAGATGTTTCGCTGTGACCGGTCTGGCTGGACACCACACAGTAGTGGGTTTGCACAAAGGAATCTCGCTTTGTGGGGATCTCCTTCACCACCTCACAAATGATTTCTCCTGACTCTGAGCAGCTTCCCCTCCAGCAGCAGAGCAGGCTGACTCTGCCTGGGCAGTCCCTGTGCCTCGTGGGCTGGGGCGGAGGGGGAGGCAGCTCAGACATCTGTGTGCTGCAGCCTTCAGAAAGCTAAAAAATGACGCTGGAGCTGTGTGCTTTTAGCTGCTGCTATTGATGAGAATGGCCTGGGTTTCACTTGCCGTGCCTGTGGTATTGAGTAACAGCAGTGTGTCATTACGTCCCTGAAAGCTGCAGATTATGAAGGGGAGAACAGAAATAATGATAGCAATAATAATAATATGGCTTCCCGAACCTTGTTTGGTAAAGCAGTCCGAAGCAGCCCTTGAGCTATTCCTCCAAACAAACTCTCCAGAATATATTCTTTCCTTTCGAACATTTAATGGAGTGTTGAGCCAGCAAGACAGCTGGGAAGTTTGAGTTTCTGACTGCACAATGGCAGCAGTGTCTATGCTGTCAAAATTAACTCTGCATTTTTTCCTTCTCGTGCTGGAAAAAAGATCTTTCTAACCTTTGAAAAATGTGCAGTGTGCTCAGAGTTCTCCTGTTTTTCCTCTAGTTCAGCTCAAACAAATATGGTTCAAAAATAAAATTCTAATTCTATTCAGATAGCTAGTGATATTCCAGTACTGATCACATGAAGGTATACTTTCACATACCATACAGGGTACACGGAAGGATGAGCACTGTGGATCACAGCCTGGCTAATGAGGGGATGGGCACTGCTCAATAGCTTGGAAAGAAGCACCTACCCAGTCCTACAGACATTTCCAAACCACACCAAATCTGCTATTTCTGACTTGTCCCAGGTTAATTCTGTGCTGGGTTGCACTGACCTAAGGAATTTCATTGTGCTCTCTGGGTTTTTGCAGCTGAATTTTTGTTACTGATTTTTCACACACCTAATTGCTGTTGAATAGTGGATTTTGTGATTCATCTATCAGCCAAGGCACAAACTGCATCAAAACATCTGACACATGAATTGGCACCTTTTTGCTTGAGCTGCTGGACAAAGAAGGCTTATACAGAGTCTTCTTAATATCCATTTTAACCTCTTTGTCTTTGATGGTAAAAGCACGTGTTCGGTTTGTAATATACGTGACCATGTCGAGGCTCCTTTTTAAAAGTCCCAGGTTCTCTGTGATGGAAAGCGGTGTTTTTCTCTTTAAGGGAAGGAGGGAGGCAGGTAAGGAAGGAGTGAGATTGGTGCTCCTTGGATATGAAAGGCACATGTAGATGCAAGATGCCATTTATCATTATTTGATATATAGCAAAATACAGTAATTTCGTTTAGCAGCAGGTTTTAAGAAGATTAAACATGCTAGGAAAATTGTTTTAAAATAACAATGTAACAGGATATTGTAAATTATTTTGCAGCAGACTGTCATGCCACGTCACCGTAATTCTTCAATATTTAATTAAAAACCAAAACAACTTAATATTTAAATCCTGTCAAGAAAACTAATTGGATACAGGGACCAGCTGCTGGAGAAGTTTGGATGTCAACTTCAAATGGTAATGTGAGTGGCTTGCACTGGCTTCTGGGTACACGTTCAAAATACTCCATCACTGCAGTCTTGCAGAAAAGGCTGGGTCGTGTATTATAAAATCTGAACGTTTCAGCCAGAGAGATTCATCTTTAATGTCAAGATACACTAATCCTGTTTAATTTAAAACTGATTTTTTAAAAGCAGTTCTCACTGTAGCACTCTGTGTGATGATATTCCCCCTTGGGAAAGATGATGCTCACTGGTACTTGTGGATCCTGCTGCTCCTGCATGCTGCAGACCTGCAGTTTCTCCCCTATCTCTGAGATTAAGCCATTTTAGAGCAGGGATGGATATTTTAAATCATTAGTCCCCTTGTTAGCATTTTAATCATTGCACTGGGCTGACTGATCCGCCTACGTGAGTGCAGGGAAATGAGTTTGGAACGGAGGTACCCACAGCAGAAATGTTCCTGCTGTTCTCCTCGTTGGAGTGGGGCCAGCCTCACCGGCCAGGCTCTATGCTAAATAGTGAAAGTCCCGACATTAAATGCATTACAGTGAATCACACGCCTATTCAGGGTGATATGTTACAGCTCCACAGTCTCAGAGCTATGTACGTATTTTAACAGATAAGTTTTAAATTACAAGTGCTCTGTACAGCTCATTTGTATACTCCCCAGCACTGAGTACTGCAAGGTACCCATATTTCAGTGTTTATCAGAAAACAGAATGCTGTTTGCAAATTGCTCAGGAATAGGAAAAAGTTTAAAATGATGGAAACTAGTATAATAGGGATTTATAAACACTGTGTTAGTGGAGCAAGTAGGCTTTGTATTTCTCCTACCTTTGGAGCATTGTAAAATACACTAAAAGACACTCTTTCCAGTAAATTGTTATGGTTTTTTTTTATCGTTGATTTATACTGAAGTGCTGAACCCCAGCTCTTTCAGTGCTAGCTGGCAATTAAGATGAAAGCACTGTCCTTTCTGAGAACAGCATTCACCCAGGTAGTGTGGAGATCTGATGCTGTGTTTCAGTCTCTTTCTCAACACTTGCTCGCAGAACAATAAAAGAAACAGCACTTGATTTCATTGCCTTAGAATTAATGAAGGGAGAAAAAAGGAAAAAAAGGCTTAAAAAATTTATCTTGTGGAGAGATGAGAAATGGGCTTTACAGGGAACCGATGCCACACACTATGGAAGCTAATAAAACAAATTCACAGTATATGCAAATTCTGTACATTGGGCAAATTAGTGGGAGATGAATTAATCCTGAATAAGTGTCCAGCGCTTATGCCGTTCTGTCTGGTTCTCCACCTGGTGCTAATTTCTGGTTATGCTCTTGTTGCTGCTTTATGGCTTTGTCCTGTGAGAACCTGAAGTGATTGCAGGCATCAAGGCCTGTTCTCAGCTCGTCTGAGACACTCAGAACCTCAGCCTGGGCTCCTGGTGGCCTGGATCTGGCCGCAGGGAGTGCTTTTTGCCCTACCAAGCCTTATGCTCTGGCTTCAGCCACCATCCAGTGAGTGGGAGATGTGGGAACCCACATGATTGAGGAGTGCAAGGCAGCAGAATCAGCTTGGCATGGAGGCCGAGCACTTCTTGAGCATCCTTGAGAGTGATGCAGGGAAGGACATGCTGAGGGTTAGCCCTGCTAAGCGCATCAGGAGAGATGTGGACCTGCTGGAGTGAGTTCAGAGAGGGCCACAAAAATGATCCAAGGGATGGAACACCTCTCTTACGAGGAAAGGCTGAGAGAGCTGGGGCTTTTCCACCTGGAGAAGAGAAGGCTCCAGGGCGACCTTATAGCAGCTGTTCAGTATCTAAAGGGGAGCTATGAGAAGGAAGGAGATAGATAGACTCTTAAGCATGTTTGCTGTGATAGGACAAGGGGAAACAGTTCCAAACTAAAAAGGGAGACTTTTTATCCACTTTAGACTGGATATAAATATGACATTTTTTTCAATAAGGATGGTGAGGCACTGGAACAGGTTGACCAGAGAGGCGGTGGATGTCCCATCCCTGGAGATATGCAAGGTCAGGCTGGATGGGGCTCTGAGCACCCTGCTCTAGCTGTAGGTGTCTCTGTTCATTGCAGGGGAATTGGACTAGGTGGCCTTTAAGAGTCCCTTCCAACTCAAATGATTCTTTGATTCTATGACCTTGGTGGTGTTGGGGCAGTGTCCGTCTGCAGCGCAGTGACATGACTCTGAGGATATTCCCATCTGAAAGCCTCCTAGTGCCATCAATGTCCACCACCATGCAGGATGAGTACCCAGGAGGCTGGGCAACAAGCCTTCTCTGAGCTTTTATCCCAAATTAAATTCACTAGGGGAAGAATAGATCCTTCTATGCTTTGGTTTGACATCAGGTGGTGAACACCTCATTGTAGTAACGCTTGTTCTGCCATAGAGAACAGTGTTCCTCTGCGTTAGATTAGTGTACATCTTCCACATGTAACTTCTGCTAATTTAATGAATTATTTAGTGGCGCCACGCTCACAGGCTTGTGCCAACATGATAATAGAATTTTGTACCGGCTATGGGCACAGCCAGATGTTCACAATTTTTCTCCCTCTTTCTGCACAGATTTTATGCAAATTGCAGAAAGAACAGCACTGTCATCACCACCTCCCCTGTTAATAAATCCCATCATGGACTCTGCGCCTCTACCACCCAGCCCACAGGGACAAGCTGCCACGCGTGAGCCCTGCTCTGTGCAAGTCAGGGCTGCCTGCTGCTGGGATGGAAGGGGCCACCAGGGGCCATTTCATCACTTGCCCACTCGCACTGCTGTAAATTGCGTGTAACTGCAGGCTGCACATTGACATGGAGGTGGTGTCGGGAAGAACGGGGCTCGGCAACCTCAGAAAGAATTAGATAAGCTGCAAAGCAGAGGGGCGATCAGGAGGTGATGAAAGAAGCACAGTAGGAAATTCTGAGCTGCAGAGTGTGTCAGTTTTACAGAAGCCTTTTTCCTTTCCTTTTTTTTTTTCTTTTTCTTTTTTTCCAGAGATTGTATTTCCAGCGCTGGTGTGGTTTTATGGAATAACTACAAAGAGAAGAGCTGGCCCAGCTTCCCCTGTTTCCACTGCATGGCCCCCTCCTTGGAGGACTTACTTGTGAATTACACTTACAGAAGTGAGAAGAGATTCAAGCTGCACATTTACAGCTACACTGAGCAGGGAACAGGGGCCGGCAGCACCAGTTAGTGGTTTTGGCACTGGGGCTGCTCCCGCAAAGCTGTATTCCCCACTTCACTGTTGCATGGCTGCAGAGCAGGACCCAGCTCGTAATGGCTTTCCTGCTTCACAAAGTACTTAAATATGATCTTTGCTTGCAACAACTTCATTGCGGCACTTAAAGCTAAGCAGATGCTCCAATGTTTTTCTGAGCCAGGTCCTTGGTTTGATAGCGTTTTGTACATGAGGTCAAAGTTAATAAGCACCAGGCCCACTACATGACAAAGTGAGAATTACCTATTTGCAGAGATGTAGAAATGTCATTTATAATTCAGGTCTTTCAAGGGAAGGATAATTGTTCAATTTTGCACTGCTGTACGAGAGAAAACAAAAGCAGGTTATATGTTTGTGTGCTCTGCGCTTTTTGTCTTTATGTAGTATTGCTTTATAAATTGCTCCAGGTTTTCGGAGGATTGAAATCCACCTGATACCATAAAACGCTGCCTATAAAGTAATGCTGCAATAGCTATTGGCTTCTGTGGAAGTGCTATTCTTGCTCCAGATTTTCTCCATGGTCCTGGTCAGGCTGAGTGCCCATTAATCACATGCTAACTTCATGCCACACATAGAGGCTGATGATAGATGATCCCATGCCAGCAGGATCTGTTCTTGCTGGTCACTCGAGTGCCTTGCCAATGAGGTTCCATTTCTGTTTACTCAGTTAATGAGGATCAGTATTATGAAATGCATGGCAAGGATTCAGTATACATTACCAGTTAATAGAGATAATTGAGTGGAAGGAAAACTAGTTTCAGATGTCAGAAAATGTCTCTTGCAATAAAGCATTTGGAATATAATGTTTAACATTTCATTTAGTGCTTAAGGAGATTTGTGTACCAATTGATACATATTGTTTGTGAAATTACAATGACATAATAATTGCTTACAGATACTGCCCTATTATACTGGGTGAAGCCTTCCACTTCATTTTTCTTGTCCATCCAGTCTTACAAATTCTCCAAAAAGGTCATCAGATGTCTGGTGCCAGGATTTGAGTATGTAATTTTCTGTCTCTACATCTAGACTCCTGAAAAGATAATAAAGTCTCTTCATTTTTATTTATTTATTTTATTTCCCCCCCCATAAACCTGAGCTCTGACATCAGTGGAAGCTGAAGACTGAGGGATATTATAAGTTAGTCGACTTAACTGTGCTACGGCACTTATGTGTACAGCAGATCAATAGAAATGTGCCAAGAAATGATACTCAAAGCAGTTTGCACAATTTCTGGACTTAGTAGGACCACTACAATTCCTGTTGTGCATTGTACAGGCTTTTTTTTTTGTTGCCTATCGACACTCCTCTTTGTCACCTTTAACAGTCTTGGTTTGGATATGCGAAAACAGCTGGCAAACTAAGACTGTTCACCTGGTTGCTTGACCACCCATCTTCTGATTTAATAACATTCATCAATACATATTTTTATTTTGAAAAAAAGAAACAATAGACTCAATTGACACAGCATTTTACCACTTTTTTTCAGCAAGTCATCATATCAGTTTAAACTGAAAAGATTTGCTCACTCACAGGCGTATTTCCTTTTCTGGCATGGAGAACCTTGAGAATAAGAGGAAAATAAGAATACGTTGGGTGAAATAAGCAGTACTTTTGTATATAGAAATAAATAATTATTTATGTCTAAGAATCCTCTTGCCTCCTACTTGAGTAGACTAAAATCCTAGAAGCTTCTTATATGCACTGACTGACTAAAAATAGAGAGCATATATCACATTATCATTCATACAAAAACGGCCTGCACAGGCTGTGTATTCCCTGAGCTGCTGCAGGCAGGGAGGATGTTCTGTGGCAGTAATTGTGTGTGTGAGCGTGCTCTTCCCTTGCTTTGGCTCCGAAGTAGGGTATTGGACAAGATGCCCCTTCGGGCTAGTGTATTGCAACCAATGGTAGCTTTGTAAGCTTGAAAACTCAAGTTGCTACTCAAGATGCTGGCAATTATTTCAATAGTAGTAGCACTTTTGAAGTATTAATCAAAGCTACAGAGAAAGAACACGTGCGAGACTAGAAATTAAAGCAGTTAAACTTCTGGATTTGTATGCTTCATATGGTGTACTTTGCATCATTTTGAGTACTAGCAGGTGAGTGCACGTCACTGAGTTGTCCTGTCGCCAAAGAGATGCTGCTGAGAGCATCTGGGAGCCTCCAGACTGCTGGCACGCATTGCTTGGGCAGTGGGGAGACTACATGGGCCTCTGGGTGAAGAGAAGGGTGTGATTTGTTACACTAGGTAGAAAAGTCATGAGGAAGAAGTCTTCTGGTGAGGAAGGATCCAGAGTATGGCTTAGAGTACCCACTGGGGATCAGCCTTGGTGAAATACAACACGAAAAAATGATGAGAGCTGGGCCTTCTGATGTTACGTTTGACATTTTTACTGCAGGAAGATCCTGCAAGTTCTGAGCTGATGCTGGCTGGGCCTTGCCCACATGGCTTGGCAATTGCTCATACTGGTATGCTGTGACAGGTGACTTCTCCAAGATCACATGGATGGAAATGTGACCCAGTGAAGGGAACATTCACTGTAACAACAGCTCTGGGACCACAGACATTAGTCAGTGTGGAATAATCTACAAAACATCCGCAGGGAAATATCTGTTGCAAGGACAGTGAAGGCTGGCATGGAGTTCTGAAGCATCCAGCACGGCTCTCTGCAGTTCATCCAGCCTTTGCTGACACTGCCTGCCTGCGAGGAACTTGCAAAGATATAGAAGATGTAAAGGAGGTCACCACAAAGAACTAACAGTAGAAAACCTCCATTCTCCTAACATTTCCATTGGATCTCCATTCATTGAAGCGGATCTCACTGGTTTACTCTGGTAACTGAGTGCAGCCTCAGTTCTCATGATATATTTTTAGTCTGAATAAAGATGAGTAACAACTCAGAACAAGAAGGACATGCGATCAGTCTTCTCTTCCTGTGATCTACAAAAGCTTTCTGCTCACTTTATATATGAAAATTATTCTATAACATCAGCCCATGCTGTTACAGACAAGCCTGCTATACCTTGTGGAGCATGAACCCAAGTATATCTTTTGAAATAACAGAGATTGGTTCAGAGAAAATATGTGTATCTTCAGATGAACTTCCAGAAAGAGTTTTCCTTCATTCCAACTTGCAAGTTTTGTCAGATCTGGAGCCTGCATATGTTCATGGTTCAGGGATGAGGGAGGTAATCAGGATGGAATGTAAAAAAAAAAAGAAAAAAAGATTAAAATCCAGTAACTAGGAAGGAAGCTATTGGTTGTGCAATCTGATCCATGTTATGGCTCATTATTATTATTTGCAACAGCAAATGTTGATGTAAGTACTGCAGAGAGCCAGTAATTAGTAGGCATGCCTCTCCAACTGCTGCAGCATGTGGTCAATGAGTTCCTGCCTCCAAGAGATGTTCTGTACTGTAAGAAATTTATGCTACTGATAAACATAAAGAGAGATTGATATACAGCAGGCACTACTGACTATATGCCACAGTAGGAATGGGATTTCTTCTACACCTACACGTTGGGATAAACAATCTCAGGCTGGAGTCCTGGTTGAAGGTGAGGCTCAGCATCTTGGGTGCAAGTCAGAATATAATTCTCTCTGGTTTCTTCCCCTCAGGCTCCCACCAATCTGCTCAGCCACATCCAGAAGAAAGAAATCAAACCCACATAACTTGGAATGCTGTTGGGTGGCTCAGTGACATTCAATTATGTGTGTCCAACACCACTGTCATTATGGCTAATGTCCTCCACAGATTCCACTTTTCTCTTGTAGAGAATTCTGTTATTTACATTTTCAGTCAAGTTCTTTCTGCTACATGAGGCTATACACATTTCACAAGCCCAGTGAAGAGGGCACGAACAAAGAAAATGATAAAGTAATGGAATGAGATGGAGTGCTGTGCCTCTTGCTAATGGGGTAGCCTCTAAGCAGGGGGTGACATGGTGCCATGTTGGGGCAGTGATGGGGCTGTGACACATCACTTGGACGCTTGTGCCCTGTACAACCTGATATGGTATACAGGTGAAGGGGCTAAATTCCCCTTCATTACTAGGTAGGTCCCCATTTGCCTTCAGTGATGAATGTGGTTTTGTACCTCAGACCTACCCTGTGGCACATAGCTTGTCCAACATCCTATAAACCTCAACCCCAATTACAGATTCTTCACTGCAGAATGAAATCCTTTAGAACATCATGAGGATGAAGGACACCTTGTAGAGTTCAAGTTCTGCTAGTCAGATACCACAGCATCAGACACCTTCCTGGTGATATTTCATTAAGCTACATCTTAAAATAAGTTTGTTATTTTCTTCTACTTCTGTTAAAATGCAGATCTAGAAATTAAATCCTCAGCTCACTAGGTAGCTTCTTTCAACTTCTGGTCTAATTTTAGACAGACGTGAGTTTTTATGCCAGCAATAGTCTCCACATTTAGCTAGCAATTCTCCCGTGCTTATGCTTGCCTTTCTGATATTTTTACAGAGAACAACCATATTCTTTCTCCGTCTCCATTCTGCTAAGCTAAATAAGCCAACTTACTCTAGTCTTCGCTCAAAATACAAATGCTAAAAATCCTTAAAATCCTAGTAGGCCTGCTCAGCTCCATTCTGACTCTAGGTACATCTCATCAAAGTCTTATCTGATGGTGCTGATTTTGTCATATGCATGTGGGAACTACCTTGCCTGTATACAGTTTAGCATGAGCAATAAAGGACATGGGGCTACAGGCACATGACTGTCCTCCAACTATGAATAGTTACACATTTGCCTCTTGTTTAACTCTTGACAGGGGCACATTTTTATCTCTCATTGAAAGGATTAGATTTTAAATTCATAGCATACTGACAAAAATTTTAATAAATTACTTTCTGCTGTTTTGCTTTACACTGGGAATGCACAACTTAGAGATCAGAGAGATTTTTGTGTATTCTTCTTTGCTTGGCTTCCTATGAGCCCATGCTTATGAAAGCATATGCTGCACATGTGTGCATGCATATATGTATATGTATTACTAATAAATTTCGAACCTCTTGACTAATTTCAACCATATTTGACATGGGGATGGCAATCTCAGAGGTACTGAATCCCTAGAATTTTAATAAAAATATGCAGCCAAGTAGAAGAAGGAGATGTGCTGTTGTTTCTACTGAAGGAAAGACTGCTGCTCCAGCTTTGTCCAACTCTTTCTTAGATGCTAGAAAACCATTATGAAAGAGGGACACTGTGGTAAACCATTATTTGAAGCTCACACATTTTTATGCGCTCTGTAGTCAAGCCAGGACACAAATTCATAGGAAAACAGCCTCCATTAGTTCTGCTGCTCTGAGCTATTTGCTATATTTACATATTTGCTTGTTCTTAGAGAACTGGTTATCTCTGTAAATTCATATCCACCCTCCTCTTCCTGCTGCCTTGTGATGTGACTGGAAATGGTGTATACAACAGATATATATTTGAATACATCACATGAAGGCAGTTCCGTCTTTCTCACACACACACCCGTCTGCATCTCTGTATATTTCTGCTGTAGGAATGCTCCCTATTTGCATCTTTTTATCAATCTACAGATTTTACTGACAACCGTAGAGACAGCTACATTACCACCATTCAGATCTTCTCCCTCATCACCACCAGGGAGCAGAGAAATAGATGGGTAGCCACGGCCATATACAGGGCATGGAACGAATGTCATAATTAGGAGGTTATATGCACATTGGGGAAGCAGCTGATTTTGTCTCAGGGGTCACGGCTACAGCACTGCACTGTTTGTTGCTACCACAGAGGTTCTGACTAGAGTCAAGAGTTGGCCACAAGTCGTATATGCTGTTAGTGATACACACCAGTTAACAAAACATCATGCCAAGTGACTTAGTACAATAGCTCTCTAACCGCAGTACTGCATATGGTACTGGGAATCTGTTCCAAGAGCTTTAAAAAAGAAAATAACAATCCTTCTTGGGTGCTCAGTGTTTGCACAATAAAAGGCCATAAATAAAACTCTGCTAGTAGACTCCATTTTCCCTGATTACACAGCTACCTGCCCATCTGTCTATCAATCACACAGTAAATCTCTCTTTCCATGAAGTGTTTTACGTTGTGCAAAATCAATATGCTGTCAGAGCACTTTGCTGCCTTACTGGTGACACCAGCATGGCATTTCCCCAGGTGAGTGCAACTTCACACGGGAGATAACAATTCGCTCTGACTGAGGGTGTGTTTGGTGGAGGTCTGAGAGGTCACATCCCTATGGGGACTTTGTCATTTTTTCTCTCTCTGGGTAGAATTTAGGCACCTAGCTTTGAGTAAAAACAAAATACCTTGTGCAGCTGTGTGTGTAAAAATCACCATTTTAGTTCTTGCACAAAATGGAGGATTAGGTAAGCTTTTCTGGTGAGTGCAGACTAAACTGGGACTTTTGAGTAGTCATGCTGAATTTTTCTCTAAGACTTTGACGCTTCAGACTATTCAAACTATGGGGCAGACAGAATTCAGCCTGGCCGAGTTTTCTCCTCAGATTCCGCTCATCCATACACCCCAAATTTCCCCCTGCTCATCGCACAACATCATCAGGGACTGTGAGCCAACCACGAGATGGGTTTTAGCTCCAACTGCCTTCTTGCTCAGGGTCCCATCAGCCCTTTGGCTAACAGACCCCAGGGCCACCACAATCTCATGTCTCAGCAAACTCATCCAGACTACAGTGACGGAAGCAGCAGCAGCAGCAGTGAATGAATTCCCGTGAGCTCCCAGCTCAGCACTCTCAGTGTTAAAACATTTACTGCATGTGCAATTCTCAACAGCTCTTAACTCCGGCAAATCAAAACCAATTTTAACCGGAATACTCCAAGACACTTCTCTGCAATGAGGGCTATCTGTCTGACAAATTCAGACTTGCTTCCCCCAGCTGTTTTGGCATTAAAGCTGTTTAAAAAAAAAAGAAAAAAAAAAAGAAAAAGGGTTGCAACAATTTTCTTCTTTATAGATGTGGAAAGGAAAAATCATTGTCTTCATATCAAAACCTGGTGATGGCTTCACGCCAGCAAGTCAAATGAGATTTCAATTGCAGGACCAACTAGAAAAATTTCTTCCTGATCAATAGACATTCACAGCGTTATCAGGAGTTAGCAAGAGGGAACTGGAATATGAAGTCCTGGCTGAGCTCATCCACCACTCCTATTGCTCTGTCTCAGGGCTGTACAAACTTCTCAGGGCTGTGGGTGGATGTGGGTTTTGGGGCACAGAAATGTAAGTTGCTGTGGTCTGTCACATCAGTCCCACATGCCATGTCAGGCATGTAATCCAGACACTCTCACAACTTGTGGCCAGGACATCCAGCAAGTTTTTGAGGGCTGCAATAAGCCTAAGACCTGTAGAATTAGGCTCTTGTTTTGTTTAGCTTCGTTGCCACATTTGTGGGTTCAATCTGTGTATGACCAGGCTGTGAAAACAGCAACCAAACAGGAACACTCTGAGATTTTATCAGCAGTGGACCGGGATTTACTTCCGTCAGGCTATCATCCTCAATTTTAAACTGAAACAGGGAGCATAGCATGGTCATTTTATTGATTGGATTAGAGAAAGCTTGAGCTGGTTGATCTGTGCGATGACATTATTGAGCTGCATTTGCAGCTATGACAGAAACAAAAGATTTTTTTATTGGATTATTGTGGGCACAAGGAGAAGAGGGGAAAGAAGAGGTAATATAGAGGTGAGCAAATATTATGCTTGGTGCTTTGGTGCTTGGACTCTCCAGCAAGAGCTACTGCTCGTCTGCTGCGTTGCCTCCTACTGCCTTTCTAAATACCACCAAATACATAACCAAATATACACACAATTAGCTGCAGTTTCTCAGGAGTGGATGCTCACATTACACTTTGTGGCCTAAAAAATAAAGCAAAACCCCCAGATAATCACACTCATTTGGAGATGAACACACTGTTTAAGGGGCATTTCATTTTCACAAAAGCCAGGTGTTTAAAAACTGGTGTTGCATGACACCTACTGACAACCAGGGCATATCACAGTCCGTGGAACATGGACAACTGAGTCACTTGATTTATTTTTACTGGTGATCTATTTCTACATTTCTTAAAAGTGTATGATTGAGAATGAAGAAACTGATGCTTTGTACCAAGTGAATATGTGACAATGAGTGAGTAACTGACATATATATATGCATATATATATATGTACTCTACCTTACGTTTTATATACCTCTTTTACATGCTTAGTTTATAGACCGGTTTTAAAACCACTGTGTCCAGCAGCTTCACTGATTCATGGTATTTATGGATGAGGAAGAATAGGAGTAGCAAATGTTGTAGTCAGCACAAGAGAGCAATCTACAGGTTATGCTTTTGAAATGATCATATATTTTATTTATACGGTACTTGTCAGTCACAGGAGCCTCCTGTGAAATACTACTGAAGTGAAACACAGCTAAAACTCCGTATTAAAATGACACAGTCTGATTCTCCACTGCCATGCCTGCTGTGCCCCTAGACAGCAGAAGTCAAACCGCGTGGAGTAGACTCCTGTATGGAATGGCTCTACAGAACAACATCAGCAACATTTTGCATCTGATTTGCTGTGGTGTGTTTTGCCCTGCTAAATGGTCAGTAACAATTCCGAGCTGTGACTACTCCCAGCGCTGAGCCACGTCAGCAGTTCCCAGAACACACACTAATTGTTTTATCAGCTCTTCTGCGGCACTGGTAAGAGAGCTGAAGGACAGCTGATCGGAGGCTTGGAGTTGGAGCCCCACCGAAGACTTTCACCCTCCTCCCTTTGCCATGTGCCATGATTTCACCAAACAGTTCTTTTAAGATGAAGAGTTCCCACGTGACAGCCCAAACAAACTCAGCATGACAGAAGATGCAGAAGGGATCGTATCTTATGAAGATCATCAGCACCATTCAAACCTTAAACGAAGCCAACCAACAAACAAACAAGCAAGCTGTAATTTTATCAGGTGGAAACAGAAATCAGTGGAGCTGTTAAGTCTGCAGCAGCTGGGAATCTGTTCTTTAAATAAATTCCACAAAACCGCTGCTACAACTGGAGCATTTCTCAGCTCACAAGGCAGAGAGTGGGCCCCATGCCCAAGGAAAGATATCAACACTGCACATTTTTGGAAACATCATTTCCATGCTGTGAAATTGCCCATGTGCTAGACTTGTATGGATTTCAATGGGAATGCACACCATCAAACTGCATGGCAACAAGCCCATGAAGAGCTCTGAAGTGGATACTACAGATAGTATCAAAATCACAGTGAAAATGGGACCAGTGGCTAATGGTACAGCCTAAATTGGTCCCATAATTCATTTACAATACTGTCAAAATAAGGCTACAGCTGAAGGGATCTCAAGTGTCATTGTCAGCTGCACAGTTTTCTTCTAAAAAGGAAATACAATGGGAAAAAATGTGTCTTGTGGACGATCCAGTGCTGAGGGGAAAAGACGCACAAAAAATTGCTTCGTTAAAGTTTTGAAGCTGACACCTCATGCGACAAAAGTCCATACAAAACACACAGCTCTCTCTTTTGAAAGGCACAGCATCCATATGCAGCGACGACATATTCATCAAAACTCCCTCAACAGCTCTATTTTCTCCAGCATTGAACACCATCTGTGTATATCCTATGTGTTTTTCTGACTTTCACAGACAATGAGCACATTATATATGTTGACATCCTCAGTTCTGCTGAACAATGGGCCCTTGCTGTTGCTCAGGATGACCCCAAATCAGAAGTCTCCAGACAAGCACTTCCTGCTGGAGGGCAGTGCCTCCTGTGACAACAGAGCATAGGCCAGCAAACAGCCCCAGGGTGCCCATGCCACACTGTGCTAACTGGAAAGGCTCCCACTGCCCAGCGAGCACTGCATTGAGGTCTTCAAGGACACTGCTAATGGGTTCAGTCCTTACCACGAAGGCTGCCAGTCATGAGGCCAGCGAAGAGCAGCAGGACAAAGTCTGATGAGAAAAACGCAGACTGGACTTTCCCACAGGTGAGGTCTAATTGACTGTGTGCTAGCAGAGGCCTATTGCTCTGTCCTTCGAGAGATGTGCAGAATAAAACACTGGGAGACTGGAGAGAGAACACTTCTGTGTGGGTTTTATAAAGGTTTTAATTCCTCGGGGATGAATCCCCAACGTAAATATTATTTTATTAATTTAATTCTTATGATTTTATACTGGTTCTTGAAAGTTATTTGTATACCGGTTCTTGAAAGTTATTTGAAACACCCATGGGGAAATATCATAGTGTTATGCTTAAGCCACAGACCCTGTGAACACAATTTCCCCCTAATATGCTCCATGTGACCCTACAGACTCGAGCAGGCTTGCAGAGAAAACAGAGCAGACAGACATGACCTCGCCATGCTCACCTTGCAGGGCTGACCAGTCCATGCACCGCACACAGACACAGTTTGTGTACTTACAGAGAGGAGCAGTCCCTAGTGGGCTGGGACAGCATTAGGCCAGAGATGTGAGTGTGCGCGGGTGGCTATCCCCGGGCTCTTTAAAAATTAGACTTCAGTTGTGGTAATCAATTAACTAATGTGTTTATTTTCTGGCTTGCTGTCTTCTTGTGTCAGGAAAAGATGACTCATCTGCTACCTGATCTGCTAGGGTATATTCTGCCTGGTGGGCTCAATCTTTTGGGGAGCAATGAGTAATGCCACTCGTATCAGGCCTGTTAATAAGCATGCTTTACCAGGATCAGGTCGCAGGCCTGCTGTAAATAAAAATATCCACCTCCTTGCCTGGAGCATGTGTGGAATTTCAGGGATGTTCGTGTCATCACAAACTGTAATAAGGCTTCAAAGTGACCACAGCAGCTCCATCCGGTTTTCCTCAGGATAACATTTTAAGCACCTTATTCCTATTTTTAAAGGTCACAAAACAGAAGTGAGGGATTTCACTATTGCTTAGCAGAGCAAAGCTCTCACAGGATTTTCTGCTCCATACCCTGTGTTATTCAGGTTCCCTGTAAATTGCCTGGAGGCAGATGACAGTGAGACATAGCAGGGATGGCCAGCAAAGCAGAGAGTTGCCCAAGGTTGAGAGAAACAGCAAGAAATTAACAGCATGCACAGTTACTCAGGATTCAAGGTTGCCAAAGGAGGTTGTGGATGCCCCATCCCTGGAGGCATTCAAGGCCAGGCTGGATGTGGCTCTGGGCAGCCTGGTCTAGTGGTTGGCGACCCTACACATAGCAGGGGGGTTGAAACTAGAAGATCATTATGGTCCTTTTCAACCAAGGCTATTCTATGACCCTATGATTCCATGATTTCTGGGGCAGGAGAAGGGTGCATAAGCCAGCACAGCATGCTGCAGCCTGGCGGCCAGGCACCTGCTGAAGGTGAAGGATATGTCTCCTCTGTCAATGCTGTTCTCTCCTGAATGCTGTATAGTGCCCATGAATGTGTTTGCATTGGTCAACTACACTGTGCCAGGGAGCTTCTAGGGAAAATGAAATTCAATTCCAAGCCTTTTTAAATCATCCAAATGGTTTCTGGAAAATTCTTCGGCTTGTGCCACCTCTTGGTCTGCCAAAGAGCATCCAGCCAAGGTCTGGGAGCAGGAACAGGCCAGGGTCCTTCCAAGTATGCAGTCTGCTTGTGGCACCAACCTCATCAATGCAGGTCCTTTGATGCCAGCTTCTGGGTGTGCTTCATTCACTGGAGTGGCTGTGATTTCTGTATTCCCACTCTTACTTTGTGTTCTGCACCAGGGA
This sequence comes from Pavo muticus, assembly GCA_016647715.1. Lineage (NCBI taxonomy): Eukaryota > Metazoa > Chordata > Aves > Galliformes > Phasianidae > Pavo > Pavo muticus. The sequence continues at coordinate 2,662,697 of JACDJE010000031.1, forward strand.
GGTCTAAAAACCAGCAGTTGTGGTACTTTACTTGTAGGTGTATTAATTTCCCTCTTACTTTCCAGCTTCATGAATTTCATCGACAGCTTGGTGCCCTTGAGGGTCTGTCTGGGCCTTGGATTTTAAATTCCAAAAAAGTTAAGCATCTAAGGTCACAAGTAAGGTCCCTGAAGACCTAAATGTAATTCATAGGGTTTGTTAAAAAAGAAATGATGATTTAGCAAACGTCTCCCGTCAGTGTTGTGCACTGCAGTATTTTCTGAACTTGTACCCAGCATCCACCAGGTATCTTTGAAAACCTGTGTTTCATTCCAGATAGGGTCAAATTTGGAATGAGTTTTGATGTCTAAAAAGACATTCAAGTCCAGCCTGAGGGCATTCCTAGAACCCTCCAGCTCAGGGACTGGGCAGCTGCTGGTCTGCACCAGCCAGGACACTTGTGAGCCACGGTGCGGTCCAGCCAGTGTCCCTGGCAACTGTCTACATGTGCCCCCAGTCTGCTCAGGCAGTGTCAGAGCTTTCCTTGCCTGACTTGCTCCTCTGTTAACTGTTAATTACAGGCACTCATGTGGCCCCAGACAGGCCAGAGTTGACTGCCTGCCCCTTGTGCAGTTACAGAATCACAGAATCGTGGAATCATAGAATCATTTGAGTTGGAAGGGACCCATTATGGTCATCTAGTCTAACTCCCCTGCAGTGAAAAGGGACAATTACCACTAGATCAGGTTGGTCAGAATGCAGCTATTCATTGCTTTCCTTACACTAGGATACTACAGCATGCAATATAATGGGATAATGTGCTAAAATGAGATGCCAGGACTGTCTCTTCTGAGGGCTAGGCTGCCAAACATTACACCCACTGGATGTTAAATGAAGGAGATGACTAAGTGTTCGCACAGCGGCTTTCTGTCACTGAAGAGTTTGGCAGGCTGACGTAAATTGAAAGTCTGCTGTGGGCAGATTTCCTCCTACTATTTTTGATTTCATGCAAATAAGAATGGCAGGACACCAGGCAGATTCTACCTGTGACTGACATATTTAGTGTTGACAGTTCCACACTGTTTTTATATCAAAAAGCGCTGATTTAATAATCCATGTGGGACAGTTGCAGATTGCAATATCTCATCCCAGACCCATCTCCAATTTTGCTCCTTCCCAACTCCCAGCAGGCTGCATTCAGCAGAGCAGCACGGCTTGCTTTGACACATGCATGTCTATAAAGCCTTGCTGTCTGCTGTGGAGTTGCCAAAGAGAACACAGTGGTGCAATATTTTCTGCTAACAAGCTTTTGTCCTGTGTAGTTCACTCGCCAGTTCTGCTAGATAAAAGCTTTGCTGTTAAAGCATTAGGGGTAGGTTAGTCAAACAAGCACATTCCCCATCTTCTGACTGATTCATTTGAGGACATATTTACTGCTCAAAAACATTTAAGCTAATCTAAATGGAAGGAGGGTCAATAGGTGCAGTTCTGAGAGTACAGTGAGAGTGACGAGGTGCTGGAACAGGCTGCCCAGAGAGGTTGTGGATGTCCCATCCCTGGAGGTGTTCAAGACCAGGTTGGATGGGGCCCTGAGCAGCCTGGTCTAGCATTAGATATGGAGGTTGGCAGGGGGGTTGGAGATTCATGATCCTTGTGGTCCCTTCCAACCCAAGCCATTCCATGATTCTATGATTCTATGATTCTGTGTGGAGAGGAATGGGGCACTAGCTCTCAGTGATGGTGAGGAGCAGCTAGCACAGCTGGAACAGGCTGCAGGGAGACCCATGGCAGTGGAAAGCAGGATTTGCACAAGACTGGAGAGCTGAAGTGCCAGCTTCATCCAGCCAGTGTTTGGGTATGCGTGGGTGCTAGAAAAATTTCTGGAAAGGGATTGCAGCAATATCCTGGGCATAAAGCATTCTGCTGATCATACGAGGCATTGTTCAGTCCTGAGGCCAGAAGCAATGCAGGGGTGGAGGCTGCACCTATCTGCCTACAGGCATCTCCAATAAGAAGCATGCAACTCATTTGGTGGCGTGGCGTGAGTTGTAGCCAACAGCTCAGGGTTCAGCCTCTGGAGATAGCAGGCAATGCATACTCTAGCATATGGCTTCAGCCTCCACTAGGATCCCTGGGGAAAGCTGAGCCTGCTTCATCCAAACCAACTGTCCGTGTGCTCGCAACACAAGAATTCAGCCAAAGGATGTAGAATTTCAGTGATCAATGCAGTGTGCAAAAGAAAAGTGCAAAAACCATTAATGATCAAACTACTTATACCTAGGGACTGACTAAAATGTCTTATTTGTGGTTTCATAATTCATAGGATAGTTCTTTCTTGTACTCTTGAGATAGCCAACCTTAAAACAATGACTCAGGGCTACAATACTGAGGCCAAAACCTCAAGAAGTGTTTGCATTTTCAGTCCAGCTTCTGTTTATGTTCTTCCCTTGAGCAGATGACATCAAAGTGGGAAAGAGAAGTGGGTGGCCCACGACATGGCTGGTACTAATTGCAATTAGGAAACTTCATAAGAATAGACTCGACATTCAAACACATCATCTACTGTTCTGTAGCTTCACTAAGGAGTTGTGAGGTTGCATTTAACAAAAATGCTCAAATTGTCTTTTATCACAGACAAATTTACATTCGTTTTGTACAGGAGTTTAGGAATTTCCAAGATCTCCTGAACAAAAATGCCACACTGTATTCATCATGTTCGTTATTTCTTCTGGTCCACTTCTGTGCTAATTGCATCCACCACACCAGTGAGAAAACACCTGTATCAGGTCACCATGCATCTCCTGGTTTGTGCAGGCTGTATTCTTCTTTACTGATATCTAAAGCATTGACAAGAGTTGGCCCACCTTTCCTCAGCTATGCCCACTAGTTCATAAACTTCATCGATTTACAGATACTTTGTTATATTAATATTCTTCATTTTCTCCTTCTAAGCTACTCCAGCTTCAGTTTTATTTGTAGGCTGTCAGTACACGCCAGATTATTTGGGTGAGGTGAAAATTTCTCCCCTTTCCTTTACAATTTGTCCAATAAACTTGCCTGGTTTGGTAGTTTTGGTTGCAGAAGTTTGGCACACACTTTTGACGGAGTAATGTAAGCCACAAATTGCTTGCATTCAGAAATAATACATGATAATTTTGTTGTCTTCAGAAACTGTCACACTGCATTCACTAAAGGGAGATGAATGAACATTTTGGGAAGAAACGTTTGTCAATAAGAAGTCAATACAAAATCAAGACAGAATTTATACTTTACCTCTCCATAATGATTTATTGTGCTTTCAAACATCATTCAGAGAGAACCCTCTAGAGGCCCAAGAAGAAAGGTATTGATCTCTCTGGAGCTTTCTACTCAGAGAGAGACAATAGGTGCAAATATTCATTGCTTGGACAGCAAGCACAGATTACCACTCCTGAATTTCTTTTGGAAATCAGGGAATTGTGACCATCTTTCCTTTTCTTTTACATTTCTCAAGAAACTTCTGGGCATAGCAACACTGAGCAATCTCTCACAAGGACTTCTAGACATTAATTAAATCTCCTGAGACTTGTCTCTCCCTGTTTGAGACAAGATCCATCACTTCACCATGTGCAGCCTCTCTCAGGTTCACCCTTGTCAGCTATACAACAAAAATTGTGGTCACATCCTGATCATTTCTCCTCAAGGCTACTGATCCTCCTCTTCATTTTCATCTGCTCTTTTTGCAAGCTATTTCAAAGGCCTCAGTAAATCATCTGCCTCAACAGTGGCACCTCTGAATTCTTCCATCATTTTCCTTTGGCCTCCTGCATTAAATTTCAGCTACTCATAGTTTCTTTCAAGATCCTCCAGAACAATGCTCTGACCTATAGCACCAGCTGCAATATTTCCTCCTCCCGTTCCCACTCAAACATTATATCACACCTCAGTGATATCTTTATCGCCTCCTCCATGCCCCATACCAACCTCAACAACTGAAATGCCTTTTCTATGAAATTCACTAAGGAATGCACCTCTGTTTTCATACATCCTTTCTCACAACACACCTTGCTCTGTTGACTGATGCGCTTACATCCCTCCCTGCCCCAGTATGACATTGCCATTCAGATAACACCAAGCACTGTTAAAACTAGGCAGTGATATCACACTGACCACTCAAGAGCTCCAGGCTTGTATTTATAATTCATTTTTTTAAAGCCACTGGAGACAGCAGCATTCTTCATGCCTTGCACAGCGCCAACCTGCTTCTAGACTTCAACAACTAGTAACATGTAGAGGCCTACAATTAAGTACTATTGTCCGTCTTATTTTACAGATAGATCAGTGTTGTTTTTCAAATCAGAGAAGCTTACCAGATGCAAAAAAAAAAAAAAAACACAGAGTGAAGATTTAGGTCTCCTGAATACTCCACAATCCCTACCCAACTTGCTGAGGCTAAGTCCAGGACACTTCTGTTCTCCTGCCATAGAGCCCCTTTTCATAATTGGCCCTTGCTGTCTTCTTCCATTACTTAGACCTAGAACACGTGGCACTGCAGGCTCATCCTTCCAAGGACTGGTGGAGGATCTCAGCCAGCTATTGGAGTCCTGTCAGGTATCACAGGTCTAGTGGCTTAGCCAAGAATGCTTGTTTCCACTGGTAAAAGATGTTATTTTTCTTTCTTTTTTTTTTTTTTTTTTTTTCCAGCTGCACAAAATGTGAATAACAGAAGCTTAGGTTTGCAATTTTATGTGTGCAGCTGTTGCTATACAGGTATGTTTGTCATGAAGACTTACAGGACTCAGCTTTTTATGTGTTGGTTCTGAGTGCATGAAAAAAATGTAAAAAAGAGGGTGTGTAGTGTATTTTGTCTAATGGAGTATTTTCTGGCAGTCTAGCAAAGATCTGGTGAGAAGGTGTTGCAACCATGTCTCGGGCCCAGGCCTGTAACTGGAGATTAATTCTTACAGTAGAAGCAGTGTTACAGGACCAACTGCAATGCTAATGGATATTCCAAAGACTGTAGAAAAAGCCCCTGCTACCATGTGAGCAGTAACGTAGATTTAAGGGCAGGTATATCTGTACTGCCCTTTGACCAGTGAAGCAGTTCACTGTACCTGGAGGCAGAGTTTGAAGGCACAAATACTCAGTGCACCTTGCTTCAGTGGGCCTTCTTACAACACCATCTCTCTCTTTATCCCTTGCAGTTGCTTCTGTTGCTAAGGGGAGTACTTGCTTTGTTCTCATTGTGTCGTGTTCTTTACTCTTGCTTTTTCTGGATGCAGCTGTTTGATTTGTACTTAGAAACTGTACCTTAAAAAAAAAAAAATAATAAAATGGAATGATATACATACTGTGTCATCTTTCAGTTTTCATGAAACACTTAGGTACTATCTAGGGCTCACAACTGTACAGTGACATTAAGGTTTGGCAAGTCTGTGATTTCCTGTAAGCAAAACCTCAGCACTTCATTACAATAATATAAATATCTACAAGGTGGAATGGGATTTGAACACAAGATTTATAACAAGTACTGACACCTTAGTTGCTGGACACAGCACTCAAAGAGCTCTTGGAGCACTCAGATTCCAAGTACCCAATATTTGGCTTGGCATTCAGGTACATTACAAAAGCACAATCCACTGTGTGCTCAATCAGTGCTAAAAAACAACGTAATTGCACATGTCAATGACCAAAATTATCCATATTTCATTAAATACTGTGTTATGAACTGATGTAACACAACATCACAATTATTGTATTTAACAAATCTGTCTCTTCACACTTTTCACTGTGATTTGTTGGTTAATGAAGCAGCTTTCTGTCATGGAACAAAGAGACAGAAACTTACCTGTAGCAATTTTAAAGGAGACTCTTGCTTGAAGGATTTTGTGTTTGTAGAGTAAATTGAAGATCAGGACATGCTTCTATTCAAGGAACCCTTCATATCACAGCCAGTATAGGATCGTAAAACTGTAGAATACCCTGAGTTGGAAGGGACTTGCAAGGATTATCAAGTCAAACTCCTGGCTCCATACATAACCACCCAAAATTCAAACCCAAACTTTGAGAGCATTGTCCGAATGCTTCTTGAATTTTGGCATGTGGGGCTGTGCCCACTGCCCTAGGGAGGCTGTTCCATGCCTACCACCCTCTAGTGTGGAACCTTTTCCTAATAGCCACAGTTTCTCAGGGAAACTGTTCCAGTGTCTTACCACCCTCAACATGAAAAATTTCTTCCTTATATGCAACCTGAATTTACCCTCTTTCAGTTTAAAGCCAACATCCCTTGTCCTGTTTCTGCAGGCCCTGGTAAAAAACTCTTCAGTTTTTCGTCTTTTTATATACTGAAAGGCCACAATAAGGCCTCCCAAGAGTCTTTTCTTATGCAGGCTAAACAATCCCAGCTCTCTCAGCTTTTCTTCATAACAGAGAAGTTCCAGCCCTCTGATCATTTTTGTGGCCCTCCTCCACACCTGCTCTAACAGGTCCATGTCTTGAACCTGGGCCCCAGATACGGATACAATAATTCCAAGTCAGGTCTCGAGAGAGCGAAGGGAGAGAATTATCTCCCTTGAACTGCTGGCCATGCTTCTTTTGATGCATCCCACAATATCATTGGCTTTCTGGTCTGTAAGTGCACATTGCCAGATCATATACAATTTTTCATTTCTCAGTAGCCCCAGGTTCTTTGCAGGGCTGCTCTCAATCCATCCATCCCACAGTCTGTACTGATATTCAGGATTGCCCCAACTCAGGTGCTGGGCCTTGCACTCGTTCTTGTTGAATTTCATGACGCTCACATGGGCCCACTTCTCAGAACTGTCAAGATCCCTCTTGATGGCACCCTTTGCCACTGATGTTTTAATGGCAATAGTCAGCTTGGTGTCTTCTGCAGTCTTGCTGAGGGTGCACTCAGTCCCCCTATCTATGTCATTAATGAAGACATTAAATAGTATTGGTCCTAGTATGGACCCTTGAGGGACATTACAGGTTTCCATTTGGACATTCAGCCACTGACTGCAATGAATATGGCCACCCATAGGAATTAGCAATTCCTTATCCCTCAGATAGTCCATCCATCAAAGCTGTATCTATCCAATCATATATATGCTTCCTAAGCTTTGCCCTTCTAGCAAGTTTGAGGAAATTTATGGGCCATAAAAGTCAATGTTCTTGGATACTGTTAGATCAGAAAGAGAGGCAAAATCCAGAACTGAAGACTCATAAAGTTTTAAAATATTCTGGTAACAAAATCCCCCTCGTTAAACTAGAAGGTAGCCAAATAGGGCATTTCTGATAATCTCATATGCTTTGATGCTATGCAAGTAGAGATCATTTCTAAAATGTACGAGATCCTGCCTACAAAGGCCACTTTGAGAGCTCTTTCTGAAACAATTTTTCTAGCAATTAGTTGTAAATTAAGTTCTATGGCATTTTCCACCAGCCTCAGTGGAATAAGGCTTTCATCCACTTTATACTGGCTTATAAGGTTTCTTTTCTGTTTTCCTGTTTGTTTCTGGCATGAGCCAGTCCAGAGAATAGCTGCAATCTGTCATCTGGTAGCAGACACTGAATGTATGTCAGGGGGAAAAAAAAGAATTAAAAAAAAAAACAAACCCAACAACAAAAAACAGCCTGCCAGCTCTTACAGCCTTAAACCTTTGGTGCAGTACAAGGCTTACAAGATGATTTAAAATCTGCATGTGTAGGAAATGAGGAAGATGGGCTGACTCTACACAGAAAATGGGTTTGGGACAGACTGAGATTGATGGCCTTGTGACAATGACAGTAAAGTTAATAGCTGATATACTCAGACAACAGACTCCATTTTAAATTTAAAATTGAAGAGTATACTGCTGACAGCGTCATGCTGACCATTCATTGCTAGACCTAATTTCTATCTGGTAACGACTACGGCAAGCTGAATAGATAATGATGGGCATTGCAGAACGCTTGGGAAATGGAATTAACTGCTTTGCATTTATTGTATTTTTTCTTAATTTAAAAACAACTATGTAATGATTAGTAGAGGTGGCTATCCTTGAGAACTCCTGAAGGGTAAAGATTAGTCACTCCTCTGGGAACATCTTTGTCGCCTCTATTTCCTTTCCTCATAGGAGACAGAAGGGGTGTAAATTTTGCTTGCAAAAGAGTGGGAAGGCTGACACTGTTAAAATATAAGGTCTCAGCAAACCCTGGAGATGATGTATCACCATTCTCCTGGGCAGTTGCACTCCATGCTCAGGTTTGCACTCTGCAGATAGTTTTTCAACAGCCTGAATTCAAACTCCAAATGCAGATGATCTCGGGTCCGCAAGTAGAGATCTGCATGCAACGACAGGGATGAGTTATTCACATATTGAAATAAAAGCCTGACAAACAAAAATATCTGGAAAAAAGGGAAAGCAAACCCCTCCAGTCTTTGTAGAAGCAATTCTTTCCTCTTTTACTGTCTTTACTCCTTCCTCTATATCTAGCTTGCTTCTCAGGAACAGAGACACCCACCAGTTTTGTATATCTCCACCTGCACAAATAGAGACCTTTACTTGCATACCTGTACAGGTCTGATCAAAAGAGACTTTCATTTACTCCACGTCAGCGGTTAGTGCCTTTTGAAAAGTACAGAGACCATAATGCAAAGGGCTTTTACAAACTGACACATATGGTGCATGGATCCAACCAACTTCAGGAATAAATACTTGTACCTCAAAACAGAATGCAGCCATGAGTGCATGCTACCGACTTAACGCTACCAGTTTGGGTTCTGTCATAACAACTCTTCTGGCAGGTGCTGTACTAGCAGGTAGCAAAACAGCAGTACATTCCATAATCTGTTCCACAGCTGTATTTCGAAGTATCAGCAGGCTGAAATTTCCCATTTTCCTTGCTCCCATCTGTGATGTGAACACGCAGAGCTGAAGGATTTATGGTTTTTCTACATTTATTTCTGTTCAGCAGGAAAAATAGCTAAATTGTTAAAGTTCAAAAGCTCAAATTTAAAAGTCATAATCTCTTCCTATGAATTAACTCCAACTCCATTCTGGTTTTGTAAAGATAATTTAAAATATAGCAGTTTCTGCTACTTCAAGGAGCTGTAAAATAAATAAATCTAATTGTATTTGCCTTATCTACCTTGCATCAACTTATTACGTTCAAAATGCTACAGTGGGGCTAATAGTTTTTAGGAAATCTAAGCCCCCGAATGATTCTGATGAGACCTTGGGACTGTGGCAATAGTAAGCACATGTAAAAAACCATTTTCTTCTCTGTGTGGAAAGTGCAACGCATGTATTCTATTTCCATCCTTTACTCAGTTTCTGTGGCTGCTGGAGGGCATTTTAGATGCAGTTGCTCAGACTGTTCAAGACCTTTTAAAAAAAGTTGTTGTTTCCTAGAAAGTAATTTAAGCCTCCCACACTGAACAAAAAACCTAAGTGGCGTATGCAAATACTGTTCAAGCAGCATGTGGTTTACATAACAATTTACACGACGATGGCTGCTTTATAGCTGAGGCCAAATGCAATCACATTTTACACATGCTCGGGTCACCCTCTGTCTCTGCACTGGAACAAACATGCTCTCCCAGCATGGACCGTGACAAGAGCTCACATCGCATGGCATGTAATGCTGCAGTTGTTTTTGATCTCAGTTGTGGAAGGATGGATAAATAGCCTCACGTTTCACTTCAGTAAATGACCTCACAAGTTCTGCTGGGTCAACAGACAGTAATCAGGAATCAGTTACTTCTTCAGCTTTGCAGCAAGATCACAGAGCAGTTCTTCACTAGGAAATGAACCAAAGCTAAGGGCAGGAGGCTGGGGATGTGGAGTAGGGAGGCGGGCAGCTACTGCTTCATTTCCTTTTCTGCTCTGATTCCTCTGTAATAGAAATTCCATGAAAACAACTTAACCTGAAGAAGAATTTCAGCAACAAATCATCACAAAGAAGCCATGAAAACCTGTTTAATGCTTGCAGGTGGCACCCAGTGCAGGTGATATCAGGAGCTTGTCATGTGACTAATAGTCATCTGATACACAGATACTTTACAACTGTAGAATCTAAAGGTAGAAAACTGAGGTCAGTTTAGTCTACCTCTTGCTTTACCCAGCGCAAGATTCTTTTTTGCATTTTCTCGACGTGTTTTGCTAGTCTTTTTGTGCTGTTTAATTTTAAAATTTCCACGTAACCCAAGAAACATCTTCTAACCTCCTGGGGAAATTAAGATTTTATATCTTAGCATCAAGAGTTTTCCCATCCCCATCTCCCTATTAGTGTTTCATGAAATAAATAAAGCAGTTGCTTATCTTCTTTCGCTATTCTGTGCTACAGCAACTCCAAATCACATTAAGTAATTATCTCCCCTATGCATTCACCCAAGAATTTCCATATTTGAGCCTTGTTTTGGCTTTCAGAAGTTATTGTAATGATTTTTTTCATACAGTAGCACATTGGTATTCTTCTCTTTCACTGCGTTAGCAACATGCTGACCCCAAAACTAATGCAGTATTTCATGCAGATTTACTGGACTCAGAGCAAGAGCCCTCTCATTTATACTCCCTACCATGCAGTATTTGGTCATGCACCCTGGAATTTCAGTGGCTTTTTTCCCCTGACTGCATCCCAATTATCTCTAATGCAAGTTCAAAATGTGTTTTCCCAAATCCTTTTTCCCTGACACTATTTTAGGGCCGATTTATGCTCACCTAACTTTTGATTATTGCTGCTCTATTTCTTTGTATTTTCCTTTTATTTGAAAGCAGTCTCACTTCAACATCGTATTTCAGTAATGGGCTGTTTTCATGATCTTCTTTCCTCTCTCCATCACTGTAAATACCACTAAAACCTCTACATGATGATAAAAACAGCTGCATTACTATTCACTGCTATTTAGACAACTTTAAACTCACATATCTTTCTTTCTATTTATTTCGGCAAATCTGAATTTATTTTTCAAGATTTCATGAGAAAGCATTTTGTTTAATATCTTTATCAATGATATTGATGAGGGAGTCAAGTGCACTCTCAGCAAGTTTGTAGATGATGCCAAGTTGGGCAGGAGTGTTGATCTCCTTGAGGGTGGGTAAGCTCTGCAGAGGGATCTGCATGGGCTGGATAGATGGGTTGCATTTAATTTTATGTATTCAGTAAGACTAAATGCGAGGTGCTCCACATGCTTGATAATGTCTCCAGGCAGTGGAGTAAGCTTAGGGAAGTGTGGCTGGAAAGTTGCCTGACAGAAAAGGACTTGGAAGGGGCAGGTCGACAGCCAAATGAACATAAGCCAGCAGTGTGCCCAGATGGCCAAGAAGGTCAATGGCATCCTGGCCTGCATCAGAAATAGCATGGTCAAAAGGCCAAGGGAAGCGATCATCTCCTTACATGTGGCACTGATGATGCCACACCTTGAGCACTGTATTCAGTTTTGAGCCCCTCAGTACAAGAAAGATACTGAGTTACTGAAACATATGCAGAGAAGAGCAATGATGCTGGTGAAGGGATCAAGCCAGGCGAGAAGCAGCTGAGAGAACTGGGCTTATTTAGTCTGGAGAAGAGGAGGCTGAGTGGAGACCACATCACTTTCTTACAACTACCTGAAAGGAGGCTACGCTGAGGTGACTGTTGGCCTCTTTTCTCAAGGAAATGAGCGGCACTGGGACAGGCTTCAACTGGATATCAGGAAGAGTTTATTAATGGAGAGAGTGGTCAACCTTTGGAACAGGCTGGCCAGGGAGGCGGTGGAGTTGCCATCCCTGGAGGTATTTAAGAGATGCGTGGATGTAGCAGTTAGGGACATGGTTTGTTGGTGGACTTGCAGTGTTAGGTTGTTGATTGGACTTGATCTTGAAGGTCTTTTCTAACTTAAATGATTCTCTGATTTTATTATAGACATGTAATATTCTCTTTTCAGCTGTTCCTTTTCAGTTCTATTTCAGAACATTACTTTACAGCCTTGTAGTAGGGGCGGTCATTTGAAAAGGGAAAGTGAGAGCATGAGGAGCTGAAGAGAGTAAAATACATCAGGCTTCTTATAGGATTTGGGCAAAAGAGCACAGTTTATATAACCCCAACAGTGATGATCTGATATCAGCTGCTAGGGGAATTTGCAGAAGCAGAAGTCTAAGCAATTAGGTAACTTCCAAGTTGAACGTGAAGGCATACAGTGACCTGAGATGGGTCCCAGTGTTAAGCGCACACACAAAATGTGCCTTTGTTTATTTGCCTCAAATATGTCTATGATCTTTACCGGATCTAGACCAGGGAGAAGTAAAACACATATTCTGCTTCTGACCACATTCACATCAATGCAAACACTGCTCACAGCTCTTAGTAGTGTTATTTGCTATGCAGTGTTATTACAGATACCAGAACAGGTCCCTAATACAGTGTAAGAAAAATCCTTAAAATTTACATAGAAACTAGATTTAATATGGAAGTTTGACTATACTGTGTTTAACTCTTACGTTACATCCAGTTATCCATTATATTTTCTTAAATAAAAACTGGCGTTGGTATGTAACTTTGTCACTTTCATTAACATCAATCAGTGTAGATCAGCCAGTTTGCTATTTTTATGTATAAAAATAGAATAACCTTCCAACTCAGCAAATGCATTTCTTTGAAAACTCACATGCTCTACCATATTACTTCACTGCTGATAAATAAGAGAAGGGACTACTCACTTTCTTCCTCAAATATTTTTCTGCACTGATGTATCTGTAAATTACTTTATAATTCCCCATTTCCTTTGTTAGCACGAAGTAATTAAACTAATCCATCCCCTGTAAACCTCAGTTGACTTGGTGTCCTTTATTGTCATTGCATCCCTTTTTTTCTTTTTTTTTTTTTTTTGACATTTTTTCTTAACTTCTAATCCTCAAATCTACATCTGAAACTTTGTTTTCCACATCAGTTCTCAGTCATCCTTTGGCTGCAGTCTTTCTTGGCTCTTGCAGCCAACTAGCACGCTGATGAAATCTTGGTTCTTATGAAATCAGACTGACGGTCTCCACCTAAATCCATTATTTACAGAGATGAATTTCAATAGCACTTGCGTACAGTCTCCAGTTTCTCATTAAGTAAGAAATACTGTGATAAGGACAGGTTTTTCTGTAGGACTACAAAAACAGTCATGGTTTATTAAAGCACTCTGGATGTGGCCTTGCTGCCTCTACAGAAGTCAGAAAGAGGTAAACTCTATGGATCTTTCCTGAACATGACATAAACCTGCTCTGCACTCAGTCTTTTTTACGTAAATAGATCTTGGACCCTTGCATACTGCTAGCACGTTGTGCTGGGTTCAATTCACTTACTGACCGGGATGTTCAGTATCTGTTATATTACATACAAAGATGCAGAACTAATGGTTTCCTGTTGCTCCCACAAACACGCTACAAAGTATTCGACATTCCATCTCCACTGCTCTTCCATTCCTGGCAAAACTGGAGCCCTAAAAAAAACCACCACAACCCTTAAAGGTTTTTATAATCCAACAACAGAACCATCCTACATTTCGGTTCTGCTTAACCAGACTCTGTCTAATCTGGAACGCAGAAATAGTCTAACAGTCAATGACACATAAATACAATTTTAAAGCAATTATATAGATAATTGTTTTGCTGGCATTTGTAAATTATACATTTGGTGTCATTTCATTAACTAAAACATTAATTTTCAGCACATGCTCATGACCAATAATTTAAGTGTTCCACTGTTAAAGAACTGCCACTTCTCCTAAACCTGTCATCTTCCTGACCAGATCCTATACTTATTCATGGATGTGCTAGCAAATGAATTATGTATACTACCTTTACTTTCATCTGTGTAAGTCAAAGTGTATGCTTTTGGTCTTACACTTTGCAAAGTTCCTGTTTTGACAGTATTCCCTGTGATAATTTACAACTCTGTCAATTTCTACACTTTGCAATTTAGCTACTGTGCCATCTATTCTGGTAGTGGTTTAAAGTGTTTTCTCATCTCTCCCAGATGAAAAATTGTAGTATAAACCTTGGATGCTGCCAGCAGCAGCACAGTGTAAGCTGAATATTGTACTGGCCTGACATCTACTTGCCACACTTGCACTCTTTTCCACATTTTAGGTTGCTTTTGCACCACTGGTACACAATAAAAAAGCCAACAAAATCTAAAAATGTTTAGTGAGAATACAAATATATTATATAGGCAGTGGAGAAAAGTACAGACTAATCTCCATTTTCTACAGTTATTACAAAGTTGGAGCAAAATACTTAGAATTTTACCTCACCAATAAGCTGCTGGTTCCATTTCAGAATCCATGTGAAATATTTCTTTGGCTGAGCATATGCTTATACATAACACTAAAGAGCTGCTACTACACTTTGCATAGACAAAAACACGCCTGCATCTTAAAGAACAACAAAAAAATCTCTAGTAGAAGCCCTTACTTCCTCTTCAAAGGCTTTCTTTGTAAATTTAACCTGTTTTTTTGCTTTACTTATAAACAACAGCATCTCTCATAGCTGAAGAAATCAGCCCTCATTTCTGACAAAAAGGAAGTGCTGAAGTGGTTAAGCTAAGTGGGCAACGAACAGTTCTGCTGCTAGCTTTGCCACCGTGCAAGCTATCCACTCTTCCATTTGTAACATGGGCGAAACGTGACAGACCTTACCTGATAGGTGTTTTGAGACTGACTTACTCCTAGCATTTGTCATAGGCAACTATCACTTTTAACACTAGGCAACCAACCAAAACATTTTTTAAGTAAGTGTGCGTATCTGCAACGATACAGGCAAGACTGGACACCCCTTCATCTGTTAGATCCAAAGCCTTCAAGGGAAGAAATAAAAGTTTGTACCTAATTGTACTTGATGACAGGATAAAGTTGTATATTATTAAGCAGGTAACCAGCCTTACTGTTAATAGCTGATAAGGCTCATAGCATGTCAGTGATTTTTACCTCAAGGAGTAAGCAAATTGGTTGAAATTATTAAAAACCAAAATAAAAGACCAGTCTAAAATTTTTAAAACCAAGCATCTCTAGTCGGTAAGAATTCAGCACCAAACCCACATATCTCATAAAAGAATATCATTTAACCGGGCTCTTTAGAAGGGCCTGTGCAAACCTTCCAAACATAACTATTAAGGAATCTAATTGGGCATGGAATGAGAATTTAAAGTTACGTGCATGAAGCAAGTCATGAGAATGGTCAGTTTTCAGCTTGTAATAAAAATCAATTGCACTAAGGATTTGTATTGAAACAGAATTACTTTAGATATTTGTTAATCCGTACAGAGACACACAGCGCACTTGCAGCATCTGTGGACAATCAGAGTACCAGAGTAGAACAACAGAAGATGAAAGTTGACAGAATAACTAAAGATAATAATAAACAGCTCATACACTCCAAAGTTTGTTGGGACCGGAATTCAAAGGAGAAGGATTAATGAAAACTGCACAAAACCAAAGCACTGCAACCAAACAGAATGCTACAAGAATACTGGGCAGACAACAACTGGAACACTATTCAAGAGATGATAACATACAGCTACAGAAGGAGCTGAGGTCCAGGATATATAACAGACACTCTTCATTTAAAATGACTTAATATCCATGAGAAGATGAGTAATTTTAATGTAGGTTTCGATTTTGCTCTGATTTATCTAATGCTACCAGCATAACAATGATAGGATAAGATGAACTTATGAGGTGCAGTGCCTTGTAATTCATGTTCCTACAATAGGAAAACATATTGCATCACAAGATCTGATAATTTATTTCAGTTCTGTAGCTTATTGAAGCTACTTTTCTGTACTGCAACTTTCCCATTCTGTACAGGTTGTTTGCACTACAGACTGAATGCAAGCAGATCATGTATTTAAAATGTATTTTAATGTATTATTAAAAAAATCCAGAAATGCTTATTTTACACAGATCCAACTTGCATAACAATCCAAATTATTACTTTAAGCTACAAAATGTATTATAATCAACCTAAGCAAATTGTTCAGGTACAATCTGCAGGATGACTCTTTTATGAAAACAAAGCCAACACCATTTAACTTATCTCACACACACACACAAAAAAAAAACATTTTAAACTTGAAGATATTTCAAGTACTGCTTCCATAGAGTCATAGGAAAAAATATTTATTCTTAAAATGAAGTATACTCAGACATATTTGTGTATTTTCTACTGATGAAGTTTGATTTTCCTTGTTCAGTTCCGCATTGCCAACATGGCATTTATGTCCCAAATGAGATTCCGTAACTGATCCATGATCTGCTTCAGTTGCTGATTCTTCAGTTTCAGTTTCTGTGGGAAGATTTGATGAGAAGATTTTTGTCATCAGTTGAAACAGTACACTCAGAATTTCAAGAAAAGTTAGTGTCAGGAAATGCTACATGTATCTTTTTGTCAGCTGTCTCTGAGCAATATTAGATAATACATCTTCTTTAAAGCACACTCTTAAAACACAAGAAAGACCCAGAAGTTAAAGACCTTTGTTAGAGAGCAATGCTATTTCTTTTCACAGCAGTCTTTTACCAAAACTCTTGGTCCCTTCAACAAGAGCAAGCTTGTGGCCATCGGCCCTCTAACCAAAGTCCAAAAGACAGCACTTGATGCAAAGAGAAGGAACTGAATTTTGAGACCAGAAGAGCTCAGGGAACAGCTGAATTTATGCTAATATGCACTGTACAGGTTGGGTGCTCTGAAAAGCGAGGTCAAAGTCTGAAAAACCACAAAGTCAATCAAGCTTTTCTACACCTTCTGCCTACGTCAGTCAATTCTAAGCTAAGTGATGCTGTCTTCCCAAGTATGCTGAATTCTTCAAAACTGTGTACTTGCCTTTGTGAACTGCAGAAACATCTGAAGGGACAGAAGAGTAGAAAACTCACTTTCAATTGAGTAACCAGAACTTAAAAATTATGTCTAGAGAAGATCAGTGCATTAAGCCAACGCAGAATATTCCTAACCGTTCATGTTTCACAGTAATGCACAGATTTATTATCCAATTTATTCATTTTCCTGCTCAAATCAAAGCTGCCAAGAAGTAAGTTACTGTCTGTTGTTAACAACAAACCCATGCCCTTCATTTCATTCAAATTTGATATGAAGTCAACCTCCTCACGTCAGAGAACACATTCATAAGGGAAGTCCAGATTTCTAAGTAAAGCCAAAGCACAGGAAAGACTTGCTGCCATTCAAAATGTTTCAGGTTTGACATCACTTTGTTTCTTCTGTACTACACAAATAGCAATACATTAACAGAATAAGTCAGCTCAGTAACTAAAGTAACTGTAACAGTGACAAAAAGGAGCAACAAAAGAATCATAGAATCATAGAATCACTAAGGTTGGAAAAGACCCACAGGATCATCCAGTCCAACCATTCACCCATCACCAATGGTTCTCGCTAAACCATGTCCCTCAACACAACGTCCAAACATTCCTTGAACACCCCCAGGGTCGGTGACTCCACCACCTCTCTGGGCAGCCCATTCCTGTCTTTTCAGGTGAACGGCAAACCAATGTTTTCTACGTGCCCGGCTGGTCAGGCTCAGAAAGAAGTCCAGGAAAAAAAAAGAAGCCTATTCATTTCAGACCTGTAAAAACAGTCTTAAGAAATACAGTAGTTAAGTTTAGGAGAACACTGTACTTTGAGAAAGGGAAATATTTCTGAACACACTTGGGAGGACACGTTCCCTGGAAGCACAGCCCACACTCTGACTCCTTTCTGACTCCTGAGAAGAAGGTAAAACAGATGTAGGACTGTTCATGTGCACTGATTCGGAAGTTCTAAGCAAACATCTGATTGACTAAAAATCATTTTAACAGTTACAATGTGCATTTCTCTCACTTTTTCCATTTGCTAATTGAAAACTGTGCTATATAGAGCAAAGATCCCATTCCAAATGACAAGAGAGAGAACTGAGAGAAGAATGTAGCTGTGACAACATTTAAATGACATAATTTTGCTTCCCTGCAAAACATAATGACACAAGAACTTGATGCTTTATGGAGTACAAGAGATGAGATAAACAAGCACGTTCATACCTGTGGCATTTAAAAACGTATTTCCATTTGCCACCCTCAACATTTAATCTCAGAGAAATCAAGAAATGTAGTATCAAAACAACTAGCTTAATGCAAACTGTCACTCACTGATACCGAGGACACGTCAGTTCATTATTTTTCAAAGCCTTCACCAAGAGAAATGAAGGCTGAACAG
Organism: Pavo muticus; assembly: GCA_016647715.1. Classification (NCBI taxonomy): domain Eukaryota; kingdom Metazoa; phylum Chordata; class Aves; order Galliformes; family Phasianidae; genus Pavo; species Pavo muticus. Next base: position 2,680,861 of record JACDJE010000031.1, read on the forward strand.
TCACTGATGATTACGTGTTAGAAAAAGAAGAACCATTAACCTCTGGTGCTGCAGACTGTTTTCTCTCCATCCCCTTCTAACTGTACTGTTACATGTTTTCATGTAGATATGCCCACACGAACTTTACATAAGTTACATTCAAAAGATTCATTCTATAAGACAGTAATTTTCATTTCTTGTGCCACTATTATGAAACAGAAAATTTCTTGTGTTGAGGGACATGGTTTAGCGAGAACCATTGGTGATGGGTGAATGGATGGACTGGATGACCCTGTGGCTCTTTTCTAACCTTAGTGATTCTATGATTCTATGATTCTTGATCTTTACGCTAGACAAGTGAACCATCAAACTGGATTTCATTTGATTTCAAAGTGTCTGTAAAGAGATGAGTAATAAAATAAAAATTATATCTATCTAAAGATAATTTTAAATCCTTTTCTTTGGTGTTTTATTTTCTTAGCTCTTCTGTTCTACTTTTTGCAGAGACAGAAAACACACCTAAGGTGAAGCACCATCGCTGGTTTGCAAGGCTGAGAAAAGAATAGATGGCAAGGGGGAAACCTCCACTTCAGAGAGCGCAGTATCCGAGCTGAAAAGCGTGCAGAGGTCTTTGTTAGCAGTCTACGCAGTGTGGGCCACTGTCGGTCACAGCCTGGTAACAAACATCATGGCATTTAGGACATGTATGTAGGACACAATTAGCATGTCCTACGCCGGCAATGGCAGCGCTGGTCTCTGTTTAAGGCTTTAACCTCAACCAATAAGGACAACTCCGCTTCACCATGGAAAGAGAGGCAAAACGGCCTTCTTGGGAAACACGCAAGTTCTGAAGGAAGCTTCTGCACTGCTGACAAGTTTTCATTTGAACAGATTGCTTGCAAGTTGTCTCCCACTCCTTCCTCCTTCTCCTGAAATGACTTAGTTGAACTCTGGACTGTTTCTCAGGATTAACGGTTGTATGAAACAAGAAAAGGCACTTCGTCCTACATAAATGCTACAGCTTCTCCCTTTATCTGTTTTAAGACAGCACGTGAAAATTATCTTACATGAGGTAGTCTGTAATGAATTTAACTTCGGTACATTCACCTTATATCTGACAGGCATGTTTCTGTTGTTCACCCTCTATCAGAAAGGTGATCCGACCAAAAAAACAGTCCTGAGGGGCTTTCTTTGGCGACACTTACTTCCAGTGTGACTACCTCTCCACTTGGACTGATGCTGCAAATACTAGTGCCAGCATGAGGCAGGTGACAAGGATTACAGCCTTCAGCAGCAATATGGACCTCAGCAGGCTTAGGTCAGGTAGAGCAGTTTTGAAAACACACATGTAAGCACAAAAAGCAGTAGGTGAAGAAAAGAGGGAGAACCATAACACCCACCCAGACAGTACCCATCTTTCAAGGACTGAGCAATAAAGAACTTGATGTGTTTGGTACAGATTTGCATTCAGCGGGACGCAGTAATTTCAGCTCTGACCGAAACCCATTTTTGACTTAAACTCATTTTTGGTTCACATTCATTTCATTTGAAATCAAAGGCGTCTAGACCAATCTACAAATTTCTATCAGAGATGTATCAAAACTTTCCCTTGTGTGCTGATCCCATCTCTCTCTTCACATTAAGCTCAGTTATCTTTCACATTTTAAAACCTAAACATCACTATGACTCATTATTCTGCACTTAATTTATTTGTTAAAATTCTCTTCTTCAGCCTAAGATAATGATGTGGAAGAGTAAGACTACATTCCAACTGGTGCCTGTAAAGACATCAAACATATGTGCTTGTGCTTTAAAGGCATCTCTTCTGCTTAACAAAAAAAGTACCATGCCAGCCATAGTTTATACCGGCTTTGTCAGAGACCTTTTTTAAAAGAGCCCTTCTAAATGAAATCTGTAAGGCGAGGAGGTGGGAAAACAGTTTTGCAGTCAAAAGACTTGCAACATTATGTGTAAAGGGCAGAAAAAAAGCTGTAAGAGAAAAAATGAATCAGTGCTTTGCTCCAACTCTCTTAAAGCTTTCAGGCGATGTTCTAAATTATGGCTATTCAATTGATACTAAAGAACACTTTCTATCATAATAAATACACACATATGGCTATTTATATATTTCTCAAATGGTTTAAAAGAGTATTCATTGTTAACACACTAACTTCTGGGCAATTAAACATAATGTATTCATCAGTCATTATCTGCAACTTTTTCTGATCTTGTTCTCAGACAACTGTTCTATCCTTGCTAGAAGTGAGAAACTCAGTTTTCAGCCTCTCTCCTAGCCCTGTAGTGAGTAGGAAAATTACTCGTGCTCCTGACAACAGCAGGGACACCAGTGACAGCCTGTGCTCCACTCCATGCTCAAAGGGCCAGACAGCAAAGTCATGTATCCATCGCTCCGCTGCTCAAAGAGAAAGTCTTATAAATTCTAATGTCCATTAAAACAGTTTAACGTTTCCTTCACACTAATTAACTACCTAATGAAGATTATAGAAAAAACAAAGCTAGATTCTTCTTGAATGTGCACAGCAAAAGGAAGAGGAGCAGCAAACGAAAATTCACAAAGCTACTGGACATGCACCTGAGTAACTGGATCTGTAACAGTTGGCCCTGCTTTGAGCTAGGGACTGAACTGGGCACTGAGCCTGAATTCTCCGTCCTTGCAGACAGCCATTTTGGGTACCCAAAACAGCAGGAAAGGATGTTCAGTGCAGACTGAAGTGCTGAGAAGTGTCCAAGAAACAATTCTTCCTCTTTTGCTAAAGTGTTCCTTGGTACACATTCACATCTGGGGTGAAAAGGATTCCATAAATACAAAATAATAAATACATGCAAATACAGTGATGGATAGTTTTAAAAGAAATCAAGTTTCTAGCATAGGCAAAAGTAGTCTTCAGGCAAAATTCTTCCCTGAAGAGATAGGATAGTTGCAAACTGCTGTCACATTAAAGGACTACTCCACAAAACAACACTGGTTCCAGTGCACAAGGGTTTCATTATCAAAAAAGCCCTGAGGGAAATTCATAGCAACTTAACTCAAAAGGCTGCAGATTGTCTTCCCCACTCTTAGCAAGATAACTGTTAACCAGTTAGCAAAGATTAATTAAGAATATCAAACATGACTATTTTCAAAAGGGTCACCTGAAATGTCTCAGTAGTATTTCACATCTTTTCATTTTTAGCCAAATGTATTGAGACCATTAATTATGCAATGCTTTTCCAGAGTGCTTCATTTCAAACCAGACCTGCAGCATCTAAAAAACCCCAAAGCTGCATTTGCTGCATTTCTAAAAACAAGAAGTAAAAAAAGACTGTCCATAATGCAGCAACACAGATTGCAATATTCTCAGTCTGTGATTTGATATTTTCTGCTGTCTGTCCTATCAAATGTACTACAGAAGTTGAGGCTGACATCTCAAAAATAGTACAGACGATGCTGTATTGCAAAGGTAAGAAACCTGTAGGTGTAATATTATATACAGACTAAAAAACAATATGAAGGCAATAGAGAAGAAATTTGTAATAGCAGCTAAATTACCATTCGCTGTTGCAAACAGTAATTATCTTCAGTAAAAACTTACAGGACTTCTATTAGCAAAACAATGCAAATACTATATTGATACTGGAACAGTAAACTACTTAGTACAGAAAAAGAGTGAAATTCCTCACCAATTTCCAACTCTGGAAAGAAAATACTGATACTTGGAGTACTGTGTTCAGGCTTGGGGCTCCCAGCACAGGAAGGATGCAGAGTTGCAGGAGTGGGCCCAGAGGAGGGCTACAGATCATAGAATGGGTTGGAAGGGACTGGTTCATCTAGTTCCAGCTCCCCTGCTATAGGCAGGGACGCCTCCCACTAGACCACGCTGCTCAAAGCCCCATCCAGCCAGATCACAAAGAAGATCAAAGGGCTGGAGCACCTCTACTATGAAGAAAGGTTGAGGGAGCTGGGCTTGCTTAGTTTGAAGAAGAGAAGGCTCTGAGACCTCACTGCAGCCTTCTAGTACTCTAAAGGAGCTTATAAGCAGGAGGTAGCCTGACTTTTTACATGGTCTAATAGTGATAGAGAAAGGGGGAATGGCTTTAAACTAAAAAGGGAAAATATAGATTAGATGTTATGAAGAAATTCTTAACTCAGAGAATGATGATGCACTGGTACAGGCTGCCCAAGGAAGCTGTGAATATACCATCCATGGAGGCATGCAGGACCAGGTTGGATGGGGCCCTGGCAGCCAGATCCTAGTGAGTGGCAACCCTGCCCACGGCAGGGGGTTGGAACTAGATGATCTTTATCATTCCTTCCAAAGCCATTCTATGATTCTATTATAAAGGAATAAGCAAGAGTTGTGGGAAGTGCAGGAAAGCACTGTTTCACACGAAAGGGAGAGTTAGTGGGTGCCAACTATATAACTTTTTTTGTTTTTCTTATAACAGTGGTGCATAGTTATAAGCATTCTGTTTAGTAACTTCTTGTATGGCTAAAGTCTCTCTCGATTTAAATCTAATAGGTTTCATCTAAACTCACAGTTGTTAGATATTATTGAATTGTTAGCACAGAAATTCATTACCTCCTAAACCGATCAATACTTTTAATTAATGGACAAGTACTTCTTAGCCAATATTAGGGCATTAAATATTCTGGCCTAAAAGTTAAGTCTAATATAGCAGATTAAATAAATAAGATGTCACTGTGTTAAACTGATATCAAAAACCACTGCAGTGTTTTGCAACTCTGCTACATCAATAAGTTCTTCTACCCTAAGAGTGAATGGTAAGAAAGGAAGTATGGGATAGTTCCCACTTCCTCAAGTGAGGCTGCCCCTCTTCCCAGACAACTGCTGAAGCAAACCAAAACCATACAGTTTCAAGTCAGCGGTTCCTGAAAGGAGGTAAGTCTTTGTGTGAGCATGAAACAAACCTTTATGTTATCTACTAGTTTTGTTTGTGCTTCTCAGTGGGAGACAGTGTTCTAGAAAGATCAGACTGCCTGGGAAATCAAGCAAGGACTTAAGCAACCCATGGAAGGTCCAACAATTCAGATGTCTCAATAGTGCCAAAGCACTGGGTTATGCAATAATGCCTTTTTGGTACCAGTAACGTGAAAGCCCAAAAAGATACCGTTTACCACAGCAAACAGAGCGAGATGAGATCAGGACAAGCAGCTGAAGGGAGAAAAGATAGTGAGTGAAGAATGTAAGAAGCTTCTTTGTCTGTCAATTGGTTTTCATGTCCCAGCATTTTCATCAACGCTTTATATTACTGAAATTTTGCTGAAAGAAATTAAGCAAATTTGAATTGGAGATGAATGTTACAAATACAGTGGACTGAAAAGCTATCAGGAGCGGCAGTAAAAAAACAGAGAAGGCTATTTAAGTTCAGCAACCAGCATCAGAAATTGGATTAATGTGATTCTACCTGTTTTTTGTGTGTGAAAATACGGTTTGCTTTATTTCTAGTCATAAAAAATTTAGCACTTCCCAAACTGCACTATGTTACCATTTGCATTTTGAAACTGGAAAAAGAAAATAACAAAAATGAAGTGCAGTTTGAACAACAAGAGGCTTCAGTTTGCCTTGCAGCACGTAGGCATTTGTTCATAAAAATACTGCAGAATGTTCAGCTATCTTCTTAACATTTGTCGCTGGAAAACTGAAAATTATGCTTAGGCACTTACAGGCAAATACTGGATTTCAGTCCACATTTATGCGATGGCTTGAATACATTTTTAATTACTGATTTACTGCTAATGCTCCTGTAACATCATTAACCTTCTTAAGATTTAAAACTCATCATAAACATTTATGAAATTCACTTCACAAGATCACGCCAGGGAGGTTTAAAAACACATTAGCATACAAGTACAACAACAAGGGCAAAACATGTCATAAAACTATCAAAAACATATCAAATATGGACAGTTAAGCTTATTAGCACTTAAAGATTGCAAATAAATGTGCATAAATTCTCAGCGTAACATTACGTGCAATATAATGCACACCACCCTGCTACACCAGCACTGAACAGAGAGAATACAACAGCAAAGCAGACGTGTGCTTTTCTCCAAATGCACACAGTACCCATTTTTGCCTGTATGACATGCATGGATTTTTCTAAATAAATGGGTGATGAAGAATTTGGTACATCTTTAATTGTTGAAGACAAATGCAAACATTGGAAATAATTCAAAAGCTGTAAATCCAGTGATAATTCTCTCCAAAAATAACTATTTTAGACACTCACCTCCTTTGTTCAGTCCTTTTTGCAGATTATGCCTGCTTTGTACCGAGCACTTACAGATATTACTGCCACACAATTACTTAGTTAATCCTATCTCTGTACTTTACAGATGGCAGGAACAATGTTTAATGTTATGATCTGTTAAAACTACTTATATTTCATCTCAATGCTATATTATCATTTACTACACCATACTTATTTTTAGATTTATATCTGCCTATATTAATTGTACTCAACTGCGTGCTGCCACTCAAACTGAAAATTTAACAGCATCTTTATCACGTGGTACATTTTTTTCTGAATGTGCCCAGATTCCATAAATGCTGTGCTTAACAGAAGAAATGCTCTTCCTCACATTGTCAAAATACGGAAAGTAGCCCAGAAAATCTTCTACCGACAGACATCATAACTGTGATAATACTTACATATCTGATGTTTTATATCCATTTATTAATGCACTAGCCTAAGGTATCTTTAGAAGTCAAGTAAAGTACCTTATCTCCGTCTGTAATGCCTGTATCTACTGGGCTAACCATGACCTCAATATAAAATATTGATTGTCCCCCTCTACTTTGCCATAATAGGGCCCCATTTGGAATACTGTATTCAGGCCTGGGGCCCCCAGCACAAGAAGGATGGAGAGCTGTAGGAGCAGGTCCACAAAGATGATCAAAGCACCTCTACTATGAAGAAAGGCTGAGGGAGCTGGGCTTGTTTAGCTTGGAGAAGAGAAGCTCCGAGGAGACCTCACTGCAGCCTTCCAGTACTCAAAGGGAGCTTACAAGCAGGAGGGAACCTGACTTTTTTACCCAGTCTAATAGTGACAGAAAAAGGGGGAATGGCTTTAAACTAAATAGGGAAAAATTAAGTCAGATGTTACAAAGAAATTCTTAACTCAGAGAGTGATGAGGCACTGACACAGGTTGCCCAAAAAAGCTGTGGATGCCCTTTCCATGGAGGCCAGACTGAATGGGGCCCTGGGCAGCCTGATCTAGCAGGTGGCAACCCTGCCCATGGCAGGGGGGCTGCAAGTGGACGATCTCTTAGGTCCCTTCCAACCTAAGCTATTCCATGACTCTGTGAATACTCAGAAGAATACCTATTGTTTTAAAAAGAGTCATAAGTTAGAACTGTTCTGGTACCTAAAACCTACAGTGGCCAGTACTACAGCTAAAAAAAAACTGCTTAACAAAAGTAATTCTAAAATAGTTACATGCAAGAAGTTTGATGGTAGTCATCACACATATGGTCTTTAGTATAGCAGTCTAGAAACCTAGGCTTTGTAATGTCAAAGTGACATTTTCTATTTTACACAAATTAATTCCAACTTCCTTACCTTATTTACTTCCATGATTTCCCTTCTCTCTTCACTAGCGAAGCGAAGCTGACTAGCAGCACCACGATCATCATGCTTAGAGCCATCTTCTTCAACATATGGAATAAGTTGCTAAGAAGACAAAAAAAATCAGCTTTTAAAAAGAAGAAAAACAGAAGAGAAAAGAAACACCTGCAAAGGGAGGTACTAACAATTTCCTTCAAAGGTTCGAGCTTCCTGAACAGAAAGAAGTGCAGACAGGCGTATTTCGTCACCTCAAAACCAACAGCCTCGCAATGGCCTCAGTCAGCTCCGTGCTTCCAAAAGACAATACCACATATTGCCATACCTAGACCGCAGGCAGAGCTCAGTATTAACATTTTAAGAGGTTAATCACAGGGAATCCTTGTATTCTTGAACTCTATAGACTGTGATTTTGAAGTTTACTACTCCGCACTATGAAATAACACAAACATGAAGTTATCATTATTATCAAGTATTTCGGTGTTGTACTTTATGACAGACTTTACGCATGGAGATAAAATACTTGCTTAATACCCTAATTATAACTTGCTGTTTTATTGGTCTTCTGTTTGGCTGTTCTTAAGATCAGGCCCCCAGTTATCTAATAGGAGTTTCTCCATAGGGATTTTCCACTGTAATCTCCTCAAGCATGTAACGCACTGCATTTTTCTGTAAGCTTTTGAGAAGGCAAGATCTTCAGTAAAGCATTTCTAAATGAATATTAATGTATGTTCTTGTCCTAAAAAAGTTCTTTTAAAGACCCGGGAAATGCAGTAGCTACAAAACACACACATGCTTTGTGTCAAAACTCTCCCAAACGAACACCTCGTTCAAAAACAATTACAACATACGTACAATTTAAACATAACACACATGGAGTCTGTTGAATTTTCTGTCCTTAACTGAGGAAAGCTAAAGCTGATAGCAAAAGGACACCCTTGATCACATCTATATACTACAGACAAATGAAATATTAGTAAGTGATGCAAATGAGCAAGACAGTTCAAAAGTCAGGAACAGATTGCTGATACAAAACTTGTTAGGATGGGGTGTAATACGGAGCATTCAGCAGCAACCTTCAGCACTCTGCTGAAAACTCTAACTTAGCTCTGAAAATCATATTTTCTTCTACATATGCTTTTGGAGGCCATACTCATTGAGCTTATTGAAATGGACAAAAAATGCCATGTTAAGCTCTGCCCTGTAAAGCAAAAGTAGCATAGCTATTAAATACTCTTGGAAAAAGCTCCTGCTCTCTCTTATGGAAAAATAACGTCCCTGAAGTAGAATGTCTCCTTTGAAAACCTCCCATCTGTAAGAAAAGCTCTGAATTCAAATAAAGAACTACACCTAACACACAAATAAAGCAGTTCTCTCTAGTGAGAGAATCTTGTCACTGTACCTCCTTCACAATAATCTTACAGCTTATTATGTCGCTAAAAGGAAGCTGATAAGAACATCTATTAAATTAGCAGGACACATTAATGAAAGAAATATAATATTTTTATACCAATAATAACAGGCTAAGTCATATCAGTAGACATTGACTTAATTGATGGAATGTAATGACACAACTTCTTGCCATAAACAAGAAGCAAACAGGAAAAAAGAGACAGAGAACAACAAAGTGGTTTTGGTAGTGCAAGTTAGGAAAGGTGTAACATCAACCTAAATTTTATAGCCTGGGCGTTCAATGGACTCACCTTGGGATTTCTGCACTAAATGGCAGCAAACTAACAAACTGCTGCACACCATCTGCAATACGACAGATAACGTGCAGATAAATCTACCCCAGTGCTATCTCACAGAAAGTAAGGAGTTACCTTCTTATATCTTAAAATAACTACTGAAGTGGGTATCTAACTTAGCATTTACTATTGATGTAAATTACACCACTCAGAATAAAGTACAATGACAACACTGTCACTCATTAGCAGTGACATTCAAAATGTGAGGGAAGAAGACAGGCTGAGGAGCATGGATGTATATATATATATATATATATATATTTAAAGAGCAACAAAATCTAAGCAAAAATTCAAGAGGATCAGAGACAATGGAATTGCACATGTTTTCAGACATCAGTTGTGCCCTCGCAGCCCAGAAAGCCAACCATATCCTGGGCTGCATCAAAAGAAACGTGGCCAGCAGGGTGAGGGAGGTGATCCTGCCCCTCTGCTCTGTGCTGGTGAGGCCTCACCTGGAGAACTGTGTCCAGATGTGGAGTCCTCAGTACAGGAGAGACACAGACCTGCTGGAGCATGTCCAGAGAAGGGCCACAAAAATCCTCCAAGGGATGGAACACCCCTCCTATGAGGGCAGACTGAGAGAGCTGGGGCTGTCCAGCCTGGAGAAGAGAAGGCTGCAAGGTGACCTGATAGCGGCCTTCCAGTATCTAAAGGGGAGCTACAGGAAAGAAGGGGACAGAGACTTCAGCAGGGTCTGTGGTGACAGAAGAAGGGCAAATGGCTTCAAGCTCAAAGAGAGTAGATTTAGGTTAGGTATACAGAAAAAAATCTTTTACAGTGAGGGTAACAAGGAACTGGAACAGCTTGCCCAGAGATGTAGTTGATGTCCCATCCCTGGAAACAGTCAAGGTGAGGCTGGATAAGGCCCTGGGCAACCTGATCTAGCTGTGGATGTCCCTGTTCATTGCAGGGGAGCTGAACTAGATGGCCCTCAGAGGTCCCTTCTAACTCTAAGGATTCTATGATTCTATGATTTTATGAATTGCTACAGAATTAGATCATGACCCACAGAGTAACTGCCTGTCTTGTCCAGTGCAGTCTCATTACAAAGGCTAATAATTGGCAGTAAAAAAAAAAATTAAAAGGAGGGAAGAGCAGCATACATATATTCCACTAATGAGTTAGAAACCAGGAGTCAGCTAAGTGAAAGAAAAAAGCCATTAAGTAATTTGACTGTTTAAAAAAGAAGTTTGTCTATATTCGTTAAAGAGAAGGTTAGAATGTCATCATTTAACAATATGATTGAGAACATCACTGGAAGTTTGAAATAAGAATTTAAGAAAGAAGATCAAGAGAAACGATGTGACGCTTTCATTCACCCTGTCATAAAACATGAGGAAGCGGGCATTCTGTTAACTTCACAGCAACAAATACTAAGTCAGTAACAGGAAAAAGAACTGCAACTATTGCAATTGTTTCACCACGGACTTACTCCACTAAAACAACCCCTTAAAGAAAAACTTCCCCTGACCCTTTTTTTGCCTAGAGGAAATAAACTGGTGAGTGCACAAAGAAGCCTGAGGCAAACAGCTAAGATTTCAAACAAGTCTGATCCATAATTTGTAGATATAGAAAGATACTCACTTCTATGGGAATAGGATCAAGTCCAGCACAGTTTTCGTTACATTTGTCATAGACTAATCTCAGTTTTCTGAAGAGTATTGATAGCTGACGGAGATGCTCCTGTAGTTTTCCCAGTCTGTCTTGATATGTTCCAGTATGATAAGTAACTCCATTTGGCAACTTCAGAGAATCAAAACACAAAAGTTATAAATATTATTTTCTCTTATAGGAAATAAAAAATCTAAAATAAATGAGAGACTTCTTGTGCAGCCTAAAATAAGACCATCACACCATTCTCACACTCTGAAATTTCTATTTTCTTTATCAGTAAAAATCTGAATTTTACTTGCCCATCTCATGTGCCAAATCACTGCTCTCAAACAGCTTAATGACCTCTACATTATCAATCTCTGTAACTTTCAGTGAAAGCCTTAATCCATGCTTAAGCATGACTGCTGTTGCAACCTGAGACACTTTATGCCTGAACCCAGGCCACATTTCAGACAACCAAAGCAAATTCAAAGTAATACTCTGTGTATCTACCTAAGATAATTACAGAAGGAAATTTCAAGAGACATGAAAATACAGGGAAAAAGGGAACAGGAGTGATTATTTGCATGTTTGTCTCTGAAGTTGAGAGCGTGCACTTCTGCTGGCAGCAGAGAAACATGAAAGAAGTCTGTACATTCTCATCAGCATGTAACCAAGAGGATTCTGTCCGCTTTAATAATCAAAAGAATGTCACAGTGTTTTGGATGGAAAATACTACAGAAGAACGATATCACTTAGCAATGACAACTCCTTTAAAATTACTCCCTAGAGGTTAACAAAAACAGAAACATAAATGTCATATAAATACACTTCACTATTCATCAAAGGGAAACAGACATTAAGTGTATTTCGAATATATTTACTGTGGTAGAAATGACAATTCAGCATTTGTGAATGTCCTCCACGTTCACTAAATACACATGAGCAGCCAAAAGTATTCAGAGTTGTATACGTCTCTCCAACCAACCCCTTTTTCAAGGTAGCTTAGCCTATTTATGTATTTAAATGTCCCAAGCTATCTCCACGTGCATATAGTCACTTAGTAGTAACAACACGAGAAGGGAACTGATGATCACCAAATTAAAATTAAAAAAGAAAAGCAGTTTTCTCACCTGCATGTTCCTCAGTAACTGGAAGATTTCCATGGTTCGAAACACGATGTCCTGCACAGTCTCCTGGCCGATACGGCAGAGAGATGCTGTATTGACCTCCCTAGCTGCCTGAGCCTGCGCTCCTGAGAATGCACCGGGAGGCATCCCCGCCCCGGCCAGAGGTGGGGTTGACATCTCTGGATGCCAACGGGTCCCACTGAACCAACCTGCAAAAAGACAAGACAGTGATAAAGTATTTGTTTGAGACTATTCTAACAAACAAACTTCCGTACTGTGGCTATACTGTTCCTTTGCTCAACAAGTTGTCTTATCTGAGATAAAAACCACTCAACAAATATTAGAGGGCTCTGTGACATCCCTTGGCTTTAGACAGGGCTTCTCAAATCACCCCGGCTTTGCTGGGCCCCACACCCCCTGGAGCTGCACGCGGGGTCCAGCCTCTGTGCTACAGGGCGACACGGAGGGCTGGCTGCCTGACTTCACACACAAAGCTCTCGACTCTCCCGCCCGGCCGCCCACACCGCAGCCTGCGGGCCGAGGCACTGCGGGGAGCGCTCCCGCTGGGGTCCTGGCATCGCTCGGCGGCTACAGGCCCGTCCCGAACAAGCAGGCCCACCGGCGGCTGCCCAAGCGGCGCGCGAGGGACCGCCCGGGCGGGTCGAGACAGAGACAGCGATAAGGCCGCCCTCAGCGCCGAGCGGCGACCACTACTCACGGGACCGGGATAGGGCCCGGGGCGACCGCGTTGCTGTGGAAACGCAGAAGCGGAAGCAGTGCGCAGCGCCCGGAAGCGCGGGCCACACGAGGAGGAAGTGACGTCACGGCAGGGGGCGGGGCTGTAGTGTGCAGGCAGGGGAGTCTGCTTGCGACTCCTGCGGTGGGGTTGGGAGGTTAGTTCGGGCTGGGCGCATCCACGTGTGTGGCACGGCCCTTGTAACGAAGAGGAGCGGCTGGACATACTGCTTTTGGCTGGTCACGTTGGGAAATTGTCGATTAATTTTATCCATTTATAGGTGTACCACTGCGCCTTCTTGTGTAGGTGTATTTTCACCCCTATAGAAAAGCCTTCTTGTTTCACAGTATTTGAAAGCATATAAGATACTTATGTGTTGCCTGCCCTGGGTGCTTATGCACTAAGGTAGTTCATAGAATCATAGAATCGTTTGAGTTGGAAGGGACCTTTAAAGGCCATCTAGTGCAGCTCCCCAGCAATGAACAGGGACACCTACAGCTCCATCAGGGTGCTCAGAGCCCAGCACAGCCTGACCTTGCATGTCACCAGGGGTGGGGCATCAGCCACCTCTCTGGGCAAGTCCCAGTGCCTCGCCACTCTTACCATAACAACCTTTCTCCTTATACCCAATCAAAATCTCCCATCTTTTAGTTTGAAACTATTTTCCTTCATCCTATCACAACAAGAGTTGGTGCTGTTTCAAAGCACAAACATTGCTTCCTGTGCAAGAAAAAGAAACTCCATCTAAAAGACACAGGACAGAGTTTGTGAGGGCTGGTAGGTATTCAGCAGTCGATGCACTACATGGTGTTTATTGTCTGTCTTTATAATGGAAAGTAAATTTCTTCACAAGCAAAAAATGGGGCCAAAGTTTCCCTTTTTGCTGTTGATGTCTTACCTAGAACTCTGATTTTGACAGTAAGTGCCTGAAATGCAGAAGAGGGCATTTAAAGTAGTTGTGCTGTAATAAAAATGATGTTGTGAATGATCTTTTGTACAAAATACATTGCATTTGTAGCTCTGTAAAAAAAAAATAATAAAAACCAGAAATTACTCATAATATACCGCCCTTGTTTAAGAAAGAAGAAAGCAGCCAAGGAACATTCAGGGACAGAACCGTACAAGGTTGCTTTCAGAGACATTTTGCTGCAGAAAGCATGTCTTTTTTCTTCAGATTAATGAGGGGAAACACCACCCATTGCTTAAACTGAAGCTTTTGTTGCCTGGCTACATTCTCTTTGTAGCATGCTCTTTTAGCCAAGGCACAATGTAAATAATTATGAAGTATTTTAACAAAATTTTAACATTAAAATAAAATACAAAAGGAGTGTCTTAAACTGACTGAAAAAAAATTGCGCATAAAAATGAGAGGGAGATATTTTCAGACGGGAAAAGAATATCCCACTGTGTCTGGCTAGACAACGCATGGGAAAAGCAGCCCCCAGAGAATTTCTAAGGGCTCATGTGAAGGCTTGCATCTCAGTTTACTGTACATTAAGGAAATGATGCAAGAACTGTTCAAGAGCTGAGCACAAAGGATAATGTTTTCCTTTTTTGATTGTGTGCCCAAGAGCTCTGTTCACACTGCTTAACTTGCTGCTCCAAATCCGATGGCATCTTAAGTTCCAGAGAGTAATGAGCGATTCAGACCACCTACTGTTCAGTGCTGCCAGACACAGGCTCCGTGTACAGTCAAATACTAAAGTATATGACTGCTACTTACAGTACGCAGCTGAAATGTAGAGCCAAGTCTGCATGCAAAGAGTGCTGAAGAACGTTGCTAGGGGGCCTTCATGTTCTTCATTGCCAATCTATGGAACCATCTAAGTCTGATTTTTCACTACTAGGAAAAGGAATCTCCTTTCAGATAAGGAATGTTTTTATGGTTGGATGAGAAAAAGATGAATATACATTTTGCTTTCTAAAAAAATCCGTTAAGCTGTCTTTGTGTGTCTTCAGTTTGGTCTTGGACCAAACTTCTTTCATCTGGAAGGTGTCCAAATCAGACAGCTCATCTTTCACATCCGTTTCAGTTTCTGTGGCATCAGTTCAACCAGTGTCTTAGGATGCTGCCAACTACTACGCAGTGTCAAGTCCCTGTTTTCTCTCTTCCTACGCAGGGTTGTAGAGAAGCTAACAAAAAACTAACAGAGAGCATACATCTACACAGGATCATCTAGTCTTATGAAGTTTAAATCAAATTTCTAATTAGAACTTTTTAAAGAGTAACTAGTTCAGAGATTATCATTTTCAAAGTAATAATAACTTATGATATTATAGTATTTTAAGAGATTCTAACTCAAACCATGAGCAACTACAAAGTTAGTGTGAATGTGTTTTATCAAGAAAGCAAAAATCCTCAATAGTGAGGTAAGAGAATATCTTGTTTTCTTTCAATTTTCTGTAAAACAGTCAATGTGCTTGCAAGGCAGTGTGAATCATTCTATTTAAAAATAAACAGAAGTAGTGGAATTCCTGGATCATCATTTGTTTTGCTTGTGTAAAGAAAAGTATGCTCACTCCCAGGTTCCCCTTGTGGTATTTCTTAGCAGCAGTGCTTTGATACTGCTTCCAGAGTGACAGATGGGCTTTGGGGAAATCTGTTAACCAGGAAAGGACTTTCATTCTCAGTCCTGTCCCATTCTGTGTTTATGTGTGGATTCAAGGAAAAATAATGGGACTTTCTGGAACCTTAGCCAACAACAAACAGGCAAGGCACAATTTCATTGTTACCAAGCTGTGATAGATAACAGCACAGAGCATACATTTTTTAGTGTGTTTGTGGCCAACACAGACAGTAAAACTGGGTGGAGTTTAATTCAACAAAGATTACATTTATAGGCCAAAGGAAGCATTTAAGGACTGTGATTAGGCAAGGTGGATTGTGGGGTTTTTGTGTGTGTGATGTGGGTTTGGAGTGTTGGTTATTTTTCCCATAGCATTATTTTCCCCAGCCGAACAAGTATCGCCATTAACTGTGAAGGCAGTGGTTTAGAGGACAGCAGGACCATCCATGATAGCGCTAGATTGGATGAGATAAATCACATCAGCTGGCAGTCCAAAGCTTCAGAGCACAGCATGTAATCCGTGTCTATGTCTGATAGAGGATGGATATGGCAGTTATCTGGATGGAGGAGAAGCTGTGGATCGAGAAGTTATAACAACTTTGCCATTGTGTGATTCTGTCGTACAGCTGTTTGGTGCTGCAGATGATAAAAGGACTGCAGGAGATCAATGTGGAAGCCTCCCTGCTTGCTTCTTTTCTCCTTTGTCCTCCATAGTATCCCATGTGTTCATGGAAGCAACTTCCATGAATAAGCTTATCTATACTTGCCCTGTGTTGGTGGCACGTTCTGCTGAGGGTGAGAGATGCAGGCAGTAACCAAAATCAGTGCTTTGCCATAGCCAAGCCTCTGCATGTTCACAGAGTACACAGAATGATTTGTAAAACTCTGAATTTCAGAAAGGCCTTATGATGCTCCCTTGGATATCATCAGGACCTGCATTACCCGCGTAACTAAGTCACATCCATTTCCCATATTATGAAAACATGGTAAACTTTACAAGCTTTGTCAGATGATAGCTGTCAGGTGAAGTGTGATAGTTCAGTATGCATTTGGTGAGCTTAACGCACGATGTAGCTTGCTTTCTTTTTGTCCTTTTGTAGCAGGTACTGCAGTTCCATTTCTTGATCTTGGCAGGTTCGTTACATCATATATTCTCTACCTCCCCAAAGTTTTCTGTTTGACCTTCACTTCAGAAATATCATCCTTGGTCTATTTCATACTTCTTTAAACACTTGTAATCACACTGCAGAAAGTCAGAAAGTGTTTTTGTTGGTCTTTTACAGCACCTAAGATTTAGTTTCATCTTCCAGTTCTGGTGTGAAGAATGTTTACATGGTAGACCATTATGCTCAGTAGTCTGTATTATCACAGAACCATAGAATCATAGAATGGCGTGGGTTGAAAAGGGCCATAATGATAATTAGTTTCAACCCCCCTGCTATGTGCAGGGTTGCCAGCCACTAGACCAGGCTGCCCAGAGCCACATCCAGCCTGGCTTTGAATGCCTTCAAGGGATGGGGCATCCACAACCTCCTTGGGCAACCTGTTCCAGTGCCTCACCACCCTCTGTGTGAAAAACTTCCTCCTAATATCTAACCTAAACCTCCCCTGTCTTAGTTTGAAACCATTCCCCCTTGTCCTATCTCTATCCACCCTCGTAAACGGTTGTATTCTCAGTGTAATTGTGACAGAAGAGTAAAGAAAGGATTAAAAGGAAGTGCCCAGTCATTTTGCAACGATTCAGTTGCTTGTCTTTGAAAAGACATGTTGGATTCCCAACATGATCTCAACATTGTGATATGTTAGACCCAAACCCACCGGCAGGCTTATCCTGTCTCCTTTGGTCTCTCACTATCCAGCTCCTCTCCCACAGCCTACAGCTATATCGGTGCTCCAAATGCTGACACTGCGAATTATGCAAACACAACAGCATCATTTGTTTTCTTTTTGCCCCAGAATAACTTTAGGCAGCATATGACTTCTTGTGCTAGACATTCAGATATTTTCTCTGGTACTATTTTTTTTTTGTGAGCAAATGGTATCTTGTGGGACTAACTGTTTGGACAAGGAGTTTTTCCAAATTGCAGTTTATATAAACTGTATGTCTTCATCAGCCAGATGTGCATTAATAATGCCTGTGGTTGGATTTTCAGCATGCTTGTCTGATGGCTTCTCCTGGGGCTTGCACAAAAATGGCTTGGAAATGGAACATTTGCAAAGAAGCAGATGCTGGCAAAAGAAAGCATTACAATGAGATGTAAAATATGTGCACTGTAATTTATACAGGCAACTAGCTTCTGGAAAACTTGACCTCTGTCCAGAAGAGGACAGAAACCTATCCAAAGAGACCTCCGAAGCAGTGACTGGTACCCAGTGGGACAGAGGTGGAGGGACTAATTATATTTTTGCAGCTGTTACACCAATGCTGGAAGTATGTTGGTGACAAATGACTTTGTGGTGGACAGCACAGTAGTTAATACTAGAGAAAAGCTAGTATACACTGTGGTTTGACTGCTTATGTGCTATTAGCATTATAATCAGGTGTGCAAGGGTGAATTTTCTCTTCAGGGGTCACTGCTAGCATGCAGTTTCCCACTGACCCTCTACAGTTGGAGCCACAGTTCTCATTAAGGTGCTGGCAGATTATATTCCTGTGTCTCACTTCGTAGAAGGAGAGAGAAGGATCATGTACTATTTCACAAAATATGTCCTTGTTGTGTAAAATATCCATGCTGTGCTCTGTAGTAGGTGACGTTTTGTCCTAGACTCTGAGAGACACAGCAAAATGGGGTTTCTCTCTTCATCTGCTTTTAATGGTTTATTTTACTCTCTGACTGTAAACCACTAGTAACAGGTGAAAACTTTCTCTGACTTTACAGGAACAAACCCTTGCCACTGTCAGTTGTGGGGGGGAAGGGGAAGCACCTGTCCATCACCTGACTGCAAAAAATATTTGTATTCTTAAAGTACTGTAAGCCTCATTGTTGTTTCTTTTATCTCTGGCAAGATATGTTTTCTTTCACCTGTAACTTCATTTTTATCAGCAAAATTAATTGTGATTTATTCTGTGTCAATCTATTTAGATTTTGTGGTTTCCTTTCTTACAGGTTCTACAATTGTTCCTGCATGAGAATCAGATATTGCCTGCAAACTTGGATGGCATGTAAAATCGATATTAACAAGTGATAAGATTGTCCCATCTGGTGCTACAAATCTAGTCCTGGGTGACTTTTGCATTCTGGTCAGTAGCTCCACGTGTATGCGTATAATCATTCATTGAATCATTCTGCCTCTGTTACATCCTCATTTGGACATTCCTTCACATAATCTATTCACCACAAGATGCATTTTGCTCATCTCATTTTCTTATTGGTAGCTTTAGAATGATTTAAAAAGAAAATGACATGTTATTTAGTAATGGCAAATACATTATGGTAGCAGTAGAAGACTCCAGGGAGAAGCATAACACCATTCTACTGTGTGAATGCAGAGAGCAGTCCCTGTCCGAAACAGTTTGCAATTCAGAGATTGTGTATTTAACAGTGAAGAAGATAGATAAAAGAAGGAACTGATAGCTTCTGGGTAAGTTTTTTGGAGCGTCCTAATTTACCATGAAAGAAGTCAGCAGTATAGATGGTGTTATAGGAAAAGTTATAAGGACAGGAAAGATATATAGTGTGGGTCCTGTCCACAAAAGCCATCATCTCTCAGTGTAAGTCAAATGCCACTTGTGTCTTCCCAGTGATATAAGACTATGTGAACTAGGAAATGGAACAACAGATAGGAAAAAAGCATAGCTGGAGGCAGATGTTTGAACACAAATCATCCCTCCAGGCTGATGCACTATTGCAGGGTTCCTGGATTGACTCATTGACATTATTTATGCAAAACTTCTGTCCATATTCCCTCTGTGCAGTGTATTACAAGTGATACATTACAGAATTGGGTGAATTTCTTGTATTTCTCTAGAGTTTTCTATCTTGTTCCTATGCAGCCTTCTAGATGTATCTCATAATTACTCAAAGCAGTAGTTTTCTTATAATAGCCTGGAAGCTAATTGCAACACCTGGCCATTTTTACTGACCACATTCCCAGCTATTGCAGTCTTAGACAATGGCAAAACTCATCATCTTGCCTGGTCTATAGTAATTGCACATGAGATTTTAGGCTTTTCTTCTTTAACATTGTATATCCCAATTTTATTGTGGAGTGTTGGAAATTGTTTTGTAGCTTACAGCGTATACTGTGTGTGAAACAGATGTTCAGTAGACTCTATATGGCTGCAACTGTCCTAATAAATGTTCATTGGGCTTCTCTCTGGTGTGAGGCCAATTGGCATGGAACAGGCCACATGCATACTGTTTGACTCTAAGCTTTGGAAAAGAGTAGCAACACATGTACTACCTACTCGGAATGATTGCTGTCTCATGTTAACTTCCAGACGGTTGGTAGTAGAGTGCTAGCTGAGCAGGGCAGACATGGAATCACAGATTTGCAGAATTAAAGGGACTGGAAAGGACCTGTGGGGATCATTTTGTCCGATACCCTAGTAAAGCAAGTTCCCTACAGTAGGTTTCACAGGAAAGCATCCAGGCAGGTTTTGAGTACCTACAGAGAAGGAGACTCCACAACCTCTCTGGGCAGCCTGTTCCAGTGCTCTGTCACTGTCAAAGTAAGAAGTTCTTTCTCATGTTCAGATTGAACTACAGGAGATGCTTCAGTCTCCTCATTATCTTTGTGGCCCTCCACTGGACTCCCTCTGTAAGTTATCTGTCTTTCTTTGACTGGGGAGCCCAGAATTGGAGACAGTACTCCAGATGTGACCTGACCAGGGCAGAGTAGAGGGAGTGAACCTCCCTTGACAGGCTGGCCATACTTTCATAAATGCACTCCAGTCTACTCTTCTTTATATAACACAGTCTAAACTTAAAATGTACCCATAATAAACAATTTTTAAATTTGTTCTTATAACCAATATCTTTGAAATGCAAAATGAAATGGAAGAGGAGAAGGCTATTAAAGAGGAAACCTCATAATCTTGTAATCCATGGCATTTTAAAAAGGAAAAATGGAATGTAGAGGAGTTTGAGTTCTGGTGTTTTTATTATTATTATTATTTTAGGAGGTCTTTAACTTGAAACGTAGCATGAAGAAGCGCGGTATCCATGAGCTGTGTGAAGTGAGTGAGAAATCTTATCTTACTTCAGTTTCAGAAGTTTGTCAGTGTTTGGAGGAAGGATTCTTGGAATGCAGATGATAATTAATGATCTGAGATCTAAGTGTGTTCTGAGGTTACAGCTCAAAAAGGCTTATTAGAAGAGTGAGCATACTGTCAGATACAGTGTGAGAGCATGAGGGTCTCTGAATGTGCTAATAATACTTGGAGTATTCAGAGGATTCCTGCTTTGGATGGGAGAAGCATACTTTCAGTCATTCGTGCAGAGACTCAACCCCAGCCAGTAGCAATACTTTTGCTGGAAACGATGATAAAAGGCAAAAAGGAGTCTCAGCCGCATGGAGCTCAAATATCAATTTATCTGCTTCTTTATCAGGCTGTTGTGGATGAGCAGTACAGTGTTGTTCCTTTGAAAGGGGCTGCCACAGATGTACTGTTGATGCTTCAATAGGGACAGTAGAGGAGCTGCCTCAACCTTAAAAAGACTCATGGGTTATTGTGTCTTTATAGATATGCAAAAAGCAAGGATGCAAGCAGACAAATTTTAAGGATAGAAAGATGCAAAAGTATTTAAAATTACACGGTTCCATAGCAAGGGATTCTGAGAAAATGCAACTGTTTTGTAGATCACTTCCTACTCAAGATATTTGGAGATCCAATGAATTATCGAAGGAAATGAAAAACAGAAAAGCGCAAGTTCCACATTCCTGTTGAGCCTTACTGCTCCTCCTCCAGGTGGATCTTCAGCTGCTCTGCAGAACTAGCTGAAATACTGCTGCTTTTGTGAGTGATACGGTACTGTTTTCACATACACTGGCAATGCTGACAAATCACCTTGACTCCAACACTGAACGCTGTGACTGTTGCATTGGGTGGTACTGTGGTGTATCTTCAAGTTCAGAGCAGCCATCGTGGGTACATTTAGCTCAAACTGCATGCTTCTTGCAGTAACAAGAAGGTTTGGTTTGGATTTTAAAAGATGCTATTAAAAATGTAAAAATAAAAGGCCATAAATTTAGGTCTTATAAAAAGTCATTATATGCCAGAAGTCAGTGAAGATGTTTCCATCGCCTATTTTCAATATTCAGTGAGAACTGCAAATGTGGTGTAACCAAACAGAATCGGTTGGAAACCGTACCCTTCTTATTATTTGTTTTTCATTTATTTTTAGCCTCTGAGATCGGGAGAAAATGTCTTTCTGAAAGCACTCATCTTTTGATACTTGATGGGAGGAGTAACTGAAAACATCCAGCTGAAAAGAAGCTTTTCATTAAATGAAAGTTTTGGATGGAAAGTTTCTGTCCAGCACTATCTCAATGACATACCACATAGATTTGTGATAACAATAAGAGGAAAAAACTATCAAGGTGAAACAGACCAGAAAATAGCAGCATGAAAATAAGCTAATTAGTTTGATTGCTCAGAGGAAAAAAAAAAAAAACAAATAAACATGATAAAACAAGCTAACAGAATGCTATTAGTGTTATTGGCATACGTGGCAAGTATTGTAGCTTAGGGGTAGGAACTGGAACTTTCTAAATGTTATGGTAACACTAACCCCTCATAAGAGAAGCCCTTTTGAAAAGCATTAGGAAATGCCACCCATGTGGTTATTGACTAAAGAAAGGCTCAGACATTAAAACAAATATGATCTCTTGATATGATGCTTCTAACAGTAATAGTTCATGCATAGTTCTAAGACCAAAGAGATGATATGAATGTGTAGAGGAGAAATACTTCATTGTATAGAATTGTTTTTCCATTTTTAATTTCAGCAGTTATTACCTTTAGGTCTCATTGCATGAGCTGAGGATCTTCAGACCCATGTGTCTTTATTTCTCATATGCAGATGCCAAATTATCGTATGTAAATAAAACATTAAAAAGTTACTTTTTTAACTCATAAATATCTGTGAAATCCTTTTTGCAACTTTAAGAAGATGAAAGTCTGATTATAGAAAGAGTGCTTACCGGTAAAAGTCAGTGCCATGTTGCTACTCCTGTGGTTGAGATGAAAAGAATTTTTAGTTTCATTTAGAATGATTATAGTTCACTGTTATAAGCTCCACACACATTATAGGAAAATCCTTCCCTTTGACCAGTAAATACAATGGTTTCAAGTATGCCTATTTGTTCTCTCAGCCTGAGCATATCTTCCCTACAGAGATGCAACTTGGCCATCCCAACTTTCTTCTTCATCTTAATATTCAATGATAGAAATGTATTTAGGGATGCTGCTTCCTTTAGTGCCAGAAGTGATAGAGCAAACATACAGTATTAAGAGAGCGTGGGAAGAGGTCCTTCAGCAGCTGATATCTGCTGAGTAATAGCTGCAGGCATGAGGAGAATTAAAAGCTTATCCTCAAGCATGAAAAGAAGAAAACTATAGTGCAAAGGTCAAGTCAGTGTTTCATCATTTGTCATTTAAGTTGAGCTGTTTTTTTTAAATCCATATCCTCTGATAGCATGAAATGTGAAGATTTCTAAGTGACTTATCTTTTGTCTATATGGCAGTATATGACAGCAATGGCAGTATCTAGTGATTAATGTCTTCGGGGAAGTGGATAACAGGAGGAAAAAATGTATATTGGGGTTGATGGAAATTGTCCTGGTTCCACTGACGTCAAAGAGCCAGCTATCAACTGGCAGGGCAAATTTACATGGGTTGAGGATCTGTGCCATCCCGCATTTTATTAACTGACAATCCTGACTGAAAGCTAATGAGGGTGAAGCTTTAAAGACTGGATTCTCACAGATTCGAAGTGTGTGTGATCTGCAGAATCAAAATCTTGGTTTGGGAAATCTGGAATGTGGAACTGATGAGCTTGGTCCAGCTCACAGTAAATAAGGGGCTGTTTCTAAAATGCATGTTTTTGCTGTGGTAACTCTTTGAAATTCAGACTGAGAGTACATTCTTCTTGTACAGTCTAGCTAACACAAGCTTAGTGGAAGAATTGTGGATCCTTGACAGGACACCTAACCACTGGTGAGGATACTAATAACTTATGACAGGGAAAAGCCTCTCTCTGAATTATAATTTATTTTATTTTTAAAATATTTTTGTTTCTGATTAAAATTCTCCAGAATTAATTAACCCTATAGTTCAGCCTTCCATGACCAACATAGTTTAAAAGTTGTAATATATTGGCCAAATTAATTAACTCAAGCCAGGCAATGCATTTCAGTTGTTAATCACATCAAATCCACATACTAAATGGGAAAAAATGACATTAGGAGCAGGACTACTGATATTGAAGTAAAGAAGACTGCATTGAGTCATTATTGATCTAAACATCAGTGCTTCTCAGACTCATAATCCCAGAGGACCAACAATCTTTCATCCTCCCAGAGTAAATATACCGAGGAATCAGTAGTTTGCAATGCCTTGTTTTCAGCGTTAGAGTTTAACTCTCATGATCTTGTGTTGCATATATTCTTACGCTGTACCTATACAAAATTGCTTATTGACTAACAGACGATCCTACAGATGATTCTGCATCATTCCAGCTGTACATCTGCACCATGTTTTTGTTTTTGGAAGAAACTCCAAATTGGTTTCCATCTGCATGAGAATGTTTTTTCAGTCTCTTAGTATGGATGTAAGAGATGGCTGTAAACTCATATGGAATAACTAATACTCAGGACTTCACCTGTCTCCCTGCACTGCACCTTTCCTCATTGTTTGGGGCCACATTAAGGTCAGTGAAAAGCACTAGAGTCTTATTTTTACACACTGTCTGAAGAAACAGAGTCAGGTTCTTACTGGGATGCTTTTGGCAGATCTTTCTGCTGACCTAGGCTTCCTGCCATGACCAACAGGGGTAGTTAGCAGTGTCCCTTTTCTTCTCTTTGTTTGTATCCAGCTTCTTCATGTAATCTGCTTAAAAAGATTCAGTGACCATTTCCATGCTAATGATTCATAAGTCTACCTTTAATGAATCCCTCATCTCAGCTGGTTTTATGGGCTCTGATCCAGGGAGGTACTTAAGCATGTGCTTAGCTTTGAGCTTATTGACATTCCAGACTCAGGCCAGCATCACACTTTTGAGAGCTGTCAAAATAATAACTAATTTTATTATTGAAATTGCTGTGCTTTGTACTCTAAGGTTGACACAAAAATCGGATTAGTATTGACCCTTCTAAATAAGGGATGTTAGAAAGTCATTCAGCACACAAATGATTTCTGAAAAACTGAAGAAACCAACTACATAAATACATTTAAAATGAATTGTATGCAGCTGAATGTCAAATCTTAATAATGTATCCAACACAAATCTACATTCAGGAGAGTGAACTTATAAAGACTTATGAACCACATATGATGTATTACATCTGCTGCATTGCGTGTTAATATTTGTATGTGTGTATCTGTATCTGTTTATACATACCTGTGTATCCCTATGAAATGTATAAATCTGCCCTGTCATCTTTATACTGTAGATCATTATATTCAAAATGTAGAGGAAGAAAATGAGTCTTTCTGACCCCTTATGTATTTTGACTCTTTGACTGAAATTCTGAGAACTGTCTGAACAAGACTGTGCCCATCTGTTTTACCACTAGGAAAATGATACCAACTTGTGTCTTGTCTTGTCTGTTGGTTATTTAATAAATGTCAGCAGCTTAATTGATCTACAGCAATCGTGCTACTGCTGGTAATATTCCCTTATATACCACAAGAACATGTCAATGTATACTGGTGTGTCTATAATGAGGAGAACATTTTCAGAATGAACTTAACTGAAGTGTTCCCTAGCTAAAGGAGAAGGAAAAGGTAGAAAATAACTTCAAATGAAACGTTCCTTAGGCACAGATATGAGCCTTATTTGGCCATATATGGCAAGACCTAAATTTGAACACAGCCTTCATATAAGCCTGAGAGCCAGGAACAGATTGGCTTCCTGGCGAAAAGTGAGCGAATTGCTTCAGCAGCCTCTCTTCATTATGTTGTTCCTGATGCCTTAAACTTTGTTATAGTGATAATTGCTGCTTCTGGATCTGTAAGTCTTCTCAACACTGGGTCAACACTAGAGTTCAGCTCAGGCCAAAACTCCTGGGGCTCCTGATCATTGTGGCATTAACCTTTCCTGCACTGGAGGGACGTGCACTCCCTCTTTTATCCAATTGTACCCTCTTCAAACACACAATAAGAGTGTTTTAACATTTAATATTCTGAACAGAGATGGCTGGAAACAGATGGAATAAGGGCATCATTGTTATTAGCACATTAAAGATCTGGGATGGAGAGTAGGTGGTGACAGGATTTCCTTATAAGTATTAGTCATCTGAAAGCTGTAGTGTGCAGAACAAGCTTGTTGTCCAGACTTTCCCATTAGCCACAGGAACTTGAAGGAAACCTGCAGGAAAAGATGTCCCCAAAGGTGCTGAAGATGCACTAGAGAATAGCTTGGAGTGGACAGCTGAGTCGGGAAGGGAAATCTCTTTTCCAGTGGCAGTGGCAAATCTACCAAGAAGTGTGAGGCATAGCTAAAAATTGGAAGCAGACGTCCAAAGTCTGATGTCATAAGTGCAACACTGTTTTGAAAGATGAATGTTAGGTGACAAAGAAAGATGGAAGGGGAATTTTCCTGCTGAGACAAAACTGAGTTGTTGATGTAGGTCTAGAGCTTATTCCTGAGAAAATCATGTCAATTTCAGAGATTTGAAATGCATCTGAAGGCAGTAGAGAATGTAAAAAAGTGAAAATGTGGCTGTGAGCCAGACAAAGTGTGATTGGTTAACAGACAAGCAGGTTCTAATTGCAGTAGAGAGCTGAAAGTGACAGAACAGACCATCCCCCTTATCTTGGAAAGATGGCCTACTGTGCCGTGTTGCAGAGTAGGCCATCCAGGATGCAGTGAAAGGCATCTCATTTAAAAAATAATGTAAATTGAGAAGCAGTCTCTTTGTGGTCTGACCGATGAAGCCACTGAGAAAGCAAGACCTCCTCCAAAGAGGATTAGTGATTTAAATACAATGCTTGGCGGTGCTAAAGGATAGCAAAGGCAAAATGCCCTCATGCCAGAGAAAAAATGACACTTTGCTATTAAGTTTTTGTTCTCAGGATGAATTTTACGCAAGAGAAAGAAGAGTAAGGATGTGAAAAAATAGAATGTCAGTAAAGGAAAAAGAAAACTGTAAAACCATTTAGGTTCATTTGCAGTGTAATAGAACCTATTTACAGAAATATCTACAGCAATCCTCTTTGATCTGAAAAATTGTATAGTCCTGCGTGAGCTGAAGTTAACAGGACTTGTATCTGAGATTTGATTTTTATACAGGGATATTTTCTGTGATACTATTTTGTTCTGTTTTCTGGTGCTGTCTGTCTTGCCATGCACGTACAATGTATTTTGTTCTATGTAGAATAACTTCTTCACTACTTGTGCCATAAACGTTTCCCTTTACAGAACAGCTGATGGTCCTTGTATGCAGCATGGATAAATACACAAGTACTCTGCTTTGTTCCAGCAAGGATCCTTAAACACAATGTTCCTTTTACAGTCTGTCACTGGCAGCTTTTTCAAACTCTCCACTCATAACACAAGCAGAGACTTCACTTTGAGATGTTCACTGTGGTCTTTACAGCCAGTGCAGGTCCTTCACTGCTCTTGCACTGTTAAGAGGATGAGAGTGTGTAGGTAAGTCTGCATTACTCTGACATGAAAAATAGTATTTTCAAGGAGATCTTCAAGGAGACAGTGGAATCCATATTAGAGAGTCCACATGGACTCCCTGTTCATTGCAGGGGAGTTGGACTAGATGACCTTTAAGGGTCTCTTCCAACTCAAAAGATTCTTTGATGTGTCTAATATGTGAAAGCAATGTGCCAGCAAAACTGCCTCAATACAACCTTCTAGTGTAGAAGAGGTGTAGACACTAGTGTCCTGAATAGCCTCACTGAGCATGTGGACATGAAGGTCTTGTTTTTATCAGGGTCGTCACTAATACCTTGTCCAGGCTTTGTTTCACTTCCCTCATCTTGTTCCACAAAATGCTTAATCTGTCTCAAGAGTATCCTAAGGTGACTAATGATACGATCTGATTCCACTGTAATATACCCAGCCTAAGGTCTCTTTCAAGAAGTGCCAAGTGCTCTTCTCTAAACATACCATCATTCTGTGAAAAAATGCCAGTGGTCGGAGATCCTGAAATCAGGTAATTCTAAAAGCTAAATCACTTTTGAGAGTTCTGCCCTTAGTCTGTCAGTTTTAAAAATTTGAAACAGCACCTCTGAGTTGAGGGCATTGGATGCTAAACAAAGGATACAGTTTGTGTTACTTAACATGTTTGCATTATTTAGCAGATAAGCATGGCAAAATCTGGCTCCCCTTCATGTCCCGCCTTGCCTCCCCACTGTGTGCTTTCAGTCCTGGACAGGTAAGGATTCAGTTTCCATTCCCATGCTCCCCGTATTGACAGATGAAAGAGACAAAGCAAAGGGAACAAGAATTCAGACAAGCAGCTTGGAACAACAAGAGATGCATATTGCCAAATGCCCAATCCATCACCATCAGCATCACTGAATTCAGCATCTTTCTGCGCTTTCAAATCATTGTGGGCTTTATAGATCTCTCCCTCCCCCAGTTTCTAAATCTCTTTGTTGTCTTGTATCATTTTTCTTTCGAGTGGATATTATTTTCTGGGCTTTCTCTTTGCTTCCACACATATTTTTATGCAAGTCAGAAAAGATGTTTTGTCACCTGGAGCTAAGCTGCCAACTGAAACTGGCTGGTGTGTGCACATTAGGCCAGGAATCTGCAAGCTTCACTGGCTGCTAATAAAGTGGCAGATTGATGTTAAGGTTGTCTGACTGTTAAGTCCCTACATATAGAGTCAGCCTTGTTAGCCTTATTATTTATTTATATTGTACTGTGGGTATATGCAGTACTTTACTAACAAAGAGGAGATGAAGTCCCTGCACCAAGCCACTTACGGACTAAATTAGGTTGCTATGATGTATAAAAGATTAGTGAACACATGCAAGCAAATAGCAGCAAATAGGAACTGAGTCATGTAAGGCTCTGTGAAAGTGGCAGTGATTTAACACTGATGGCTTTAAGGACATGCTTCATGGTGACTGTGGTAAAGTCTCTGTATTGCAGCTCCAGAGAGCTGAATTCAACAGCTGAGTCCTGTTCAAGTCTTCTAGGGCTTAACAGTGCATACTGTGAACTGCTGTTCTGCTTCAAAATAAGGTGTTAACTGTGCACTTAATTTTCACGTTTGGCATCTTGATTTCAGTGGCCCTGTGCCAGCTTGCATCAGCTGAGGATTCATCCCTAAAAATAAAAATCTCACTGACTTCCCACCTTAGCTGGGTTCTGAGGAGATTGCTGCAAATCCTTGTGCAGTTTAATCTGATGTCACCTGGGTTTGTTCGTTCTTTATCTGGCAATACAAGGTGGAACACACCTTGAATATTGTATCCAGGAGAGATATATTGGAGAGTAAATCAGTGTTAACATACGTTATGTTTTTCAACCTTTAAATGCATTTTGTTTTGTTATTGTACAAGATGCATCATTTCAATTCCCTTTTTTTTCCTCTTGACTTGTTGACAAAGCAATGAGCCAGCTCTAACACTGATCTCTAAGGTATGCAGACATTCTTTTCAGCAGGCGAAGGATTCGTTTATGACAACCTGTTATTCTTATCCCATTGTTCCACTTTCTGCCTTATCTGTTTATGCTTCTTTCTTCACATTAGACATTCATTGCTGGTGGGCTGTGTTATCAAGTGCTCCAGGACATCTTAGCTAAGGGATGCATCTCTCTTGAGTAGCATGTCAGAGAGATCTTCAAAGAAGTCTTAACAAAGGATGCATTTGAAGGCAAGAGGAGCCTGGCTATTTTAACTATTCTTCCTTTTGATCTCTGAAACTAGATTGTGAGTGTGACTGCTCTGTATTTTCCTGTTGGATCCCTTGACTCTTTTTCTAAAAGGTTATGTTGGTTACTTTCTAATCCAAAGGGACTCTTTCCCCAACTAATTGCATTTCTGAAAATGTCAGCTGAAATTCCCCACCTTCTATTCCTGTTTGTTTTTAATATTCTCATTTTTGTATTACTTGAGTCTTACAGCACCATCAGTTTTCAGATCTTCCAAAATTTCCAGAGAAGTTTGGTGCTATGAATGTCACATTTGTCCTTATCACTTTGCTATCCGATGCAGGCAGAGTTTCAGAATGCAGTTTATCACTTCAATTCTACTTTCACTGTCTGCTTCCCTACAGCTTCTCCTACCCTCGTGCAGCAAACAGACTTAAGAATCCCAGTGCCAAGCTCTCTTCTTAGTGCTCTCTTTTTACTTTGCTTTAATTAAAAAGTAACAACAGCCATTGCTTCAATTCTGTCTCAAGATAAGCTGAAGTAGAACTTATTGTTTAAGACTGGTGAGCCGAATGAGCTCAGTTTTAGTGGCTGTTGTCTATAAATTGCCTGCTGCTGTTAAATTAGCATAACTAGAAATTTACAGGAACAGAATTACTGCAGATTTTTATTTTCCTTTTGAAATCTGAATAAAACAGAATGGCAAATTAAGAAGAAGAACATTAATTAAAACGTTGTCTTCCTCAGCTGACACATTTTTTTTTCCACTGAATTCAAAAATTTGATGTCTTTTTTGACTTTCTTAATTCTCCAAAATTAGAAAATAAAATGTGTTTAAAGATCAAAGTGGTTTGAAAAGTGGAACTAATGCATTTATTGCTCCAAATGGGAAAAGTTCAATTTTTACATTATATCCAGGCTTCTCTTTTTTTCTTAATTGCGCCATCTGGTCTAATGAAATGTTGCATCTTCTTGCAAACCGATTCAGTGATGGATGTGGGTAACATACAGATTTAAAAATCTGAACTAGTATGCTGTTCATAAAACCGTTACAGTTTTCTCTGTGTGATAATTGGGATGACTGGTGTTAAGAAAGGTGAGAAAGAGAGATGGAATTCTTAAAAGATAGATGAGTGTTAGCGAGGGATGCTGTACCAGAATGTGGGAGCTTCAGAAGGAAGACTAAAATCACAGAATCACAGAATCGTAGGGATTGGAAGGGACCTTCAGAGATCATCGAGTCCAACCCCCCTGCCAAAGCAGGTTCCCTACACCAGGTTGCACAGGGGGGCGTCCAGGCAGGTCTTGAATATCTCCAGAGAAGGAGACTCCACAACCTCCCTGGGCAGCCTGTTCCAGTGCTCCGTCACCCCCACCTTGAAGAAGTTCTTGCGCACATTGGTGCGGAACTTCCTATGCTGTAATTTCTGGCCGTTTCCCCTTGTCCTGTCTCCACACACTGCTGAAAAGAGTCTGGCCTCACCACTTTGCCCCCCACACCTTAGATATTTATAGACCTGGATCAGGTCCCCTCTCGGTCTTCTTTTCTCAAGGCTAAACAGACCCAGTTCACTTAGACTTTCATCATAGAGGAGATGCTCCAGGCCCTTCACCATCTTTGTGGTCCTCCGCTGGACTCTTTCCAAGAGATCCCTGTCTTTTTTGTACTGGGGAGCCCAGAACTGGACACAGTACTCCAGATGAGGCCTTACCAGGGCAGAGTAGAGGGGGAGATCTCTTCCCTTGACCTGCTGGCCACACTCTTTTTAATGCAGCCCAGAATGCCATTGGCCTTTTTGGCCCCAAGGGCACACTGCTGGCTCATGGCCAACCTGTCGTCCACCAGGACACCCAGGTCCCTCTCTGCAGAGCTCCTCTCCAGCAGGTCATCCCCCAACCTGTACCGCTGCATGCAATTATTCCTCCCTAGGTGCAAGACTCTACACTTGCTTTTGTTAAACCTCATCTGGTTTCTTACCGCCCACCTCTCCAGCCTGTCCAGGTCTTGCTGAATGGCAGCACAGCCACACACAGGTGTGTCAGCCAATCCTCCCAACTTCGTATCATCAGCAAACTTGCTGAGGGTGGCCACTACCTCCTCATCAAGGT
Source organism: Pavo muticus (assembly GCA_016647715.1). Classification (NCBI taxonomy): domain Eukaryota; kingdom Metazoa; phylum Chordata; class Aves; order Galliformes; family Phasianidae; genus Pavo; species Pavo muticus. The sequence continues at coordinate 2,712,317 of JACDJE010000031.1, forward strand.
CATTGATGAAGATGTTGAACAAGACCGGACCCAGCACCGACCCCAGAGGAACATCGCTAGTTACAGGTCTCCAACCAGACTCTGCACCGCCAACAATGACCCTCTGTGCTCTGCCAGTCAGCCAGTTCTCGACCCACCTCACTGTCCACTCATCTATCCCACACTTCCTCATGGCTGTAGGAGTACAAGAAAATTTGTTTGCTTCTGCAAAAACTAAAAACTAAGGTGGATTTCTTGTCAAGTCTTTTTATTAACCATTTTTGAGATGACTGGTTATAGCGTCTGATGGGAAAATCTCTTGATGGCTGTAATCTGCCACTTTACTGCAGTCAAGTACTTCCCTGGGACCCGTCGATTCCATTTCTTCCTGCTTCAGACATCAGAGCCAAAGTATCAGCAGTCTACATGGGTGATGTGGTTAATCCAACCAGAAGGGAACTGAGAGAGATGGGAGGAATTTTAATGAAAGATTTATTATTCATAATACAAGTAAATGCCGCTCATACTTTTTATTGCGGCTTTCCACTCAACCTTGAGCTGATTCATAGCATAATAAGCCGTAATAGTGACCAGTTTACACATTGGAAATTAGGGAGACACACACCAGAAAATCAATATGTAAAACTGAAACATAGCATGAGAATTGGCATCTTCAATAGGAGATAGTTTTAGCATGTGCTTCCTTGCGTATGTATGTTTGAAGGGAAAGAAATGATGAGGAACAGCTATTTTTCCACTTCACCATGAGTAGTTTGACATACTCCCCAGCTGATGGCATAGACGAAGGGTGCACTGGTACAGGTTTGATTTCTTGTATTCAGCATAGCTCTATGTGGTGTAAACACAAAGAGAGCCTGGAGTGACTCTTAATCCAGGTAGCCTGGGGCTTACAGCTTGTTAAGGAGTGTCTCTGCCTGTTCCGTGATGCTGCGTGTGCATTAGTTAATATCTGGAAGGCATTTTATAGTACCAGCATTCCAAATGCCTCAAATTGGGGATCATTTCACTACTTGTAGCTTCATGTTATATCATGTTATCTCATTCCCATTCAGTCATTTTTAAAGAGATGGCAGTCCCAAACAACCACTTCACCATCAGGTTCACTCTGGAGGCTGTGCACGTATCACAGAGCAGACAGCACAGGGAATGGACATTTGGAACTGGAAGTTTCTGTGCCAGGAAGAACCTAACACTGGAAAGCTGCTATATGAAAAAGGAGAATTCTCTTCACTGAAAGGATAATTAAGCTCTTATTTAACAAAAGTCACCAACAATGCAAAAAAGCAGATGAGGATCTCAATTTGAAAGGCTCTACCAAGTTTTAATAGGATCCACCAACACACACTTTAAATAATGCCAAGAATAAGGATTTTATCATTGTCTCAGTGAATTCTATATTTCTATCCAGAAGCATCATGGTCATCTAGTAAAAGGAAAATAGTTTTACCTTACTAGTCTCAGAAAATAATCTTACAATTTCCATGTTTGTTGTTATATGAAAAACGTTCACTTATGTGATGATACATGGGAATGTTAGACCATGGTGTTCATGAAATATGATTATTTTCTCTTTTAGTCCAAGTCTGAGTTTTATCCTTATGGCCCACAGTGTGGGAAGCTGTTGCACATATATACAACAGGATCTGTTTGCGAGCAATTTCCAAGGGCCAGAAGAAACAAATCAAGCCAACCAGGCAAGTACATGTTTTCAAATATCAAACAGAACTGTGTCCAAAGGGAGAAACAGAAATTATTTACAAGATAAAGGAGCTGCTTCTTTATCCCAATCTGTCCTCTGAATGCAAAATCTAAGGATATATTATGAATGGGATACAATCCAAAGGGTTGATTGCCTTTAGTAAGGATGTATTTGAGTTAACTGAACAAGTCTGGATCTGAGGAGCTGCAGTAACCAAGTGTTTAAAGAATTTTATCCAACGTGATGTAGCTAGTATCATTGTGCAGTGTGCTGTTGGAGAACCTGAGTACAGTCTTTATCTCACCCAGCCAGAGAAAATGGCTCTGGGAGGGACCCTGATGAGTGCTCTATCCTTCCTCTACTGCCCTTCCTCCTTAACCAATTTGTCCCACTTGTTCCTGAACAGGGTGTGATGAGCTCTCCAGAGCCACCTTGTGCACTCATTTCTAGTGCTTCGCTCTCTTTGCTGCAGTATTTTATATATTGTCTAACCTTGTGTCAATTTAAGCCCATTGCTTTTTGCCTTATTTGGGGTGAATGCAAAGAGCAGTGTACTTGGTAAGAATTTCTTACGTATCTGAAAACTGTTAGTCTGTTTCTTTTCTCTAGGGAAGGTGATCCTTAAAAGTAACACAAAAAGAAATAATAACAGTCTTAATAACTATCAAATCCTTGACACATCTTTCCAAGTTATCTGCTTTGTCTGTCTTGTGCCCTCACCACAAGATGGAGTAACAATCTGAATTAAAGTAAAGGTTCCTATCTGATCACCTTTCCAGAATATATATGTCATTTGCAGGGCGAGAAGAACCCCCACAAACCTGCCCAGAAGTTTTCCCAGAGCTCTGTCCGCCCTGGCAGAGCTTTTGCTCCTCTCCCGGTGCTTGCCTTGAGAACAGCGAGATGTGAGTGCCACCTCGTGCTCGCACTGCTGCCTGGCAAGGAAACAAATGCCACGGGAGCTAAAGAGGATGTGGAACTTTCTGCAAATCACCGTCAGGATTGTATTAACCAACAAAAATAAATTCCCTAAAGCAACATATAAAGAATCTCACTGCTGTCAAGAAGTCCAAAGCTTCTGAATTATCATTATTATTTTTAGTGGTAGGGACTGCCTTTTCTTCATCCAAGCCACGAAATGCTTTTCACTGAGATAAACAGTTTCCTACCTATTTTGAAGTCGATATGTTTCGAGGCTTGAAACAAAGAAGATCTTTAAGAGTAATCTCTACCTCCCACTCTCTGATGCCAGGGTCTTTTTTTTAAGAGAAGTTGACTTGACACCAATTAAGCAAGCAAACAGCTGAGGAATATGAGAATTGTTCTGAACGTTGTCATCCATCTCAGTGCAGAAAACTTCTAAGAGGTTTGATTGGGCCTGGAAAATTACAGAATGTGCACGTTTTGCAGCCTCACCTGAGGGGTCATGGGTGAGTCAAGTTTAATACCTGGTATTCAGGTTGCAGCTGCTGTTTCTAAAGGAGAATAAATTAGTGTTGCTATTAACAACACATCAACAGAGTAATTGTAAGTGTAGTAAGTAGAATTGGCCAATAAATTTTATCAGAAAACTCTGATTTGAAGATATAAAAATGCTAATTAGATGCATTGGTTATTCAACTTGTAATGAAAAAAATATTGAACGATCAAATTCTAGAAGAAGTGAAATATTTTATATCGGACTCATCAAAATACTTATATATTGTTATACATTAGAAAATGTTAAACAAAAGGGGAGAAGGCTACTTCACCAATACTGAAATAATTCACTGAAGAACCTTCTCAGTAATTTTTTTCTATACTTCTAAATCTTTTCTGACATTTTCTTCCCAAGAAAGTCTGTGTTTCATCTCTATTCTTTCTTAATATGAAAGCAAATTCAGAAACACTGATTTTCCCCGAAGAATAGAAATTTCGTCCTCTGATAACCTGCCATGAAGTTCACTGCCTGCCACTAATGTGATCAGACACACTAATAGCATGTATTGCTTATCACTGTAATATTTCTGTAAGAGCTATTGATGACTCACAAAACCACTGCATGTTGATTTCAATTAGTTGGGCCAGCTTGCATGTCTGTACAGGCATTTCCTTGCAGTGAGGGTATTCCAAGATTTTTAATATTTTAATCTATGTAAATTGCTCCAGAAGTAATGCCTATATTTACTATCAATACCAGCTGGAGGATGAAAGGATTGAACACAACATTGCTGAAAAGGACCTGGGGGTACTGGTGGATGGGAAGCTGGACATGAGGCAGCAGTGTGCCCTCGCAGCCCAGAAAGCCAACCATATCCTGGGCTGCATCAAAAGAAGCATGGCCAGCAGGATGAGGGAGGTGATCCTGTCCCTCTGCTCTGTGCTGGTGAGGCCTCACCTGGAGTAATGCGTCCAGATGTGGAGTCCTCAGTACAGGAGAGACACAGACCTGTTGGAGCATGTCCAGAGGAGGGCCACAGAAGTGATCCAAGGGATGGAACGGCTCTCCTATGAGGGCAGGCTGAGAGAGCTGGGGCTGTTCAACCTGGAGAAGAGAAGGCTCTGGGAAGACCTGATAGCAGCCTTTCAGTAGCTAAAGGGGGGCTGTAAGAAAGAACAGGACAGACTCTTAAGCAGTGTTTGCTGTGATAGGACAAGGGGAAATGGTTTCAAACTTAAAGAGGAAATTGAGACTGGATATAAGGAAGACATTTTTTAAAGTCAGGGTTGTGAGGCACTGGAACAGGTTGCCCAGAGAGGTGATGGATGTCCCATCCCTGCAGATGTTCAAGGTCAGGCTGGATGGGGCCATGAGCACCCTGTTCTAGCTGTAGGTGTCCCTGTTCATCGCAGGGGAGTTGGACTAGGTGGCCTTTAAGGGTCTCATCCAACTCAAATGATTCTATGATTCCATTTATTTCCATAGAAACTACAAGAGATACAAAGAGCACAATAATATGATTTGATAGAGCAAATTCTTAGCTACAAAACAGTGTTTTTTACCATAGTCACCACCATTAGCTGTGTATTTTCACCAGCCATGAACAGGAGCCTGCATGCCCTGTTAATAAAATTCTGCACCAGCAGAGGTGACCCACTGTTGCTATCGCCACTGCTAAAGTGCCTCATTCTCCACCTCACTGTGCTCACACCCACTGTTTGGTATCCATAAATGTTCAGCAAACATCAATGAATGTCAATGGGTGCCATTTTTCCTGTATGGAGGAATTCATTGACACACTTTTGCTTCCTACGCACTTCCACGTCAGATGACATTTTGACAGACTGCCCCTCTGCTGCCATCTGTCAGATGGCAACAAAATGTAATGGAATATTGTTGGGAAGGTTCAGCCTCTATTGCCATACCACCAACATCCGCCTCTGCCGTCATGGGCCAACATCATGATATAGGAGGCATTGCTTTTGGAGCAGCCCTCGTGTCTAAACAAAATCAACATTTTTATGGCAGAAAACTGGGAAAGTGAGAGTGGTAATTACTGATGGTAATGTGGACAACTGGGAATTGAACTGCATAAAGCAGTAAGACAGAAAGGAAGACCACAAGAAATTAATATGCTGGGTTAGAGAGCTAAGTAATTGAACTAGCAGAGGAGGGAAGAAGAAACAAGATCATTTTTAAAAGGCCATGAACCTTACTATTATATTATGTGGTGACTCAAAATCTGTTCATGCATTACAGTATATGAATTTTACATTAGATTTACCCAAGTACTTTTTTAAGAGCCTCATCCTGTTGCATTTTTGCTGTTAGGTGTGTGCGGCAGGCTGATAGGGGAGGTGGGCCTAAAAGGTTTCATATCCAGCTATCAGTATACCTGCACATATTGGCTAGAAACTGCGGAGCACCCATTGTCTTGTCACTGACTGGCCATCCAGAGCATCCTCAGTACAGTAGAGTTAGTACACAAAAATCTAAGGAATGTCAGGCTTTTAGTCAGGAGCAGGAAAATACCAGCTTAGCTGCAATGAGAAAACTACCTGGGCCATCAGCTTAAACCTGACCTGCCAGGCCACTGAGGCTGCTGTATTTGCCATTTACTTTAGCAGCTAGGAAGACTGTGCAACAGCTGGACACAGCTTCATAGAAGAGGCTGATGTCACTCACCCCTGTCAGCAATTAAAGAAGATTCATTAGTAGATACTGCCACTGAAATTGATTTCTGTTATGAAGTGCACAGGGGTGCACCTGTATGAAGGGTGTTCCATGAAGATAAATAGAACTAATGGATGTTTGATTGGCTCTGAGTAAGATAGATTTTGTCATGTATCAAAATAATTTTTGACATTTTAAAAGTACTGGAAAGTAAATTGTCTGAAGATAAAGTTATGCAGCAACCCATGAGTTTAAGACATGACATGTTCGACAGAAGGTGATCCATTGCCATCACTAGAACTGTACTGCTAATTCAGATTGGCTGACTCCAGGTAAGTGCAGTATGCAGGAAGCTGGTCTCACTAGCTCTTCTAGCCTGATCACATGCTAAGCCTTAACACTCAATTCATCTTGAGGTATTTGTTTCAATCTGCTTCTACCTACATATACTAGTTATCTAAAAGGTAGATGCTCTATGCTACTCGTCTAGCCTCCATCTGTAAGCACCTGCAAAGGGAAATCAGAGCATCTGTGGTGCATTTCTGCCGAATCCTTAACAAGAAGCCCAGCTCCATTAGCAATCTGGGAACACTGGGAACTAGTCTTATGGACATAGATTTACGCAGTAAGAACCCGTTCCTACTTTATGACATTGTTTCTGTAACGGAAATCCTTAGAAAACAATGTTTTTTAAATTTTAATATGAAGAGGAATGGGATGTCTCAGCTGGGAGCTCTCATGGGTACGCAGGCTGACAACCCTCTAGATCTCTTTGAAAAGTACCCCTGAATTGATGGCATCTCAGATCTGCTTATTTTTTCTGCCTCCAAACCTTTCCACTCCCCCAAGCTAAATTCCTACTAAAATGCTAAGCCCACAGCATGTCTCTAGAATAAATTTCTCTCTTTCCATCTCAACCCCTGTCCCAGGTGTTGGTCTTTAGTCATCTCTTAAAGTATTTTCTGTAGTGTCTCACTACCCAAACCTTGTCTCATGTAAAGTTGCATTGCCCAAGGACTGTACTACATAGGACACCACTGGCTTAATTATCAGCTGGTTTCTCATCTCCAGTAGTCCAAATCACTGCTTCTTCATTTTGATGTTTGTGGCAAAAACAGTTGAAATGAAAAAAAGTGTCATTACAGGGCACGGGATCTTTTCACTTGAACTCTTCCTTACAGAATCCCAGCATGACTGAGATTGTCAGGGACTTCTGGATCCCTCTAGCCCAATCCCTGAACAAACAGGGCACCCAAAGCAGGGCGTCCAGGGCCACGTCCAGGTGGCTTTTGGAGATCTCCACAGCGTCTGGGCAATCTGTGCCAGTGCTCCATCACCCACAAAGCACAGAAGTGTTTCCTGGTGTTCAGGGGAAACCTTCTGTGTTTCAGTTGGTGTCCATTGCCTCTTGTCCTGGCACTGAGAACCACTGAAAAGAGCCTGGCTCCATCCTCTGCACCTTTCCTTCAGCTATTTGTGGACATTGATAAGGTCCCCTCTGAGCCTCCTCTTCTCCAGGCTGAACAGGCCTATCTCTCTCCGCCTTTGTTTGATAGATGCTTCAGTCCCTTGACCATTTTCGTTAGACTCTCCAGTATGTCCATGGATGTCTTGTACGGGGGGGCCCAGAACTGGGCACAAGGCTCTAGATCACCTCCCTCAAACATGCTGGCCATACTGTTTCTAATGCTGCCAAGAATACCATTAGCCTTCTTTACAACAGGGACACCTTGCTGGCTCATAGTCAGCTTAGTGCCCACCAAGACCTCTGAGTCCTTTTCTACAAACCTCCTTTCTATCTGGGTGACCCCCAGCATGTACTGGGTTTGTTTCTCTACAGGTTCAGGATTTTGTCCTTCTCCTTGCTGAACTTTATGAGATTCAGCCCATTTCTCCAGCCTGTCCAGATCTCTCTGTGTGGCAGTGTGACACTTTGGTGTACCCACCACTCCTCACAGTTTTGTGATACCTGCAGACTTGATAAGGTTACATGCTGCCCCATCATCCAGATCATTCATGAAGGTATTAAGCAGTGCTGGACCCAATACTGACCCTGAGATACACCACTAGTTACTGGATTCCAACTAGAGTCTGTGCTACTTACTGCCACCCTTAGGGCTTGGCACAGTACCACTCCATGTCCACCTGTTCATACCCAAGGGCATGGGGAGTAAAACACTGATCCCTTACTCCCTCAGTTAGTACTGAACCATGGTATTATTTTTCAGCAATTTCATTAGCATAGATTTCATTCTTGTTCTGAATAGGGGCATGATAGTGTATGAATAGTTGCAGGAAACAGATTTCTTTTCCCTTCCTCCTCTCTTGCCATCCTGCCCTTCATATCTCCACTAATCTTCAGCTTTGTACTTCTGGCAGCTGGCAACACCTGGGCTCCGTGGCTGAGAGATGGAACCCGCAGGACTGGAAGGAAGATGTTGTGCCTCTAATTGATCCCTGAAGCAACATGCAGGAATCCACAGGAGGATATTCTAGTGATTACACGGCTTAAATATTTGGTATCTAGAGTAGGTCTTTGAGGATTGTTTAGTTTTTTTCAGTTTTAAATGATAAACAGACAGTGCCACAAAGTGAGGTTTGGCTCTGAGGGGTAACTGAGCTCTTATCCCATATTCCACATTTTTGCATCTCCATGGCTTTCTATACTGAGTTTGCACCTGCTTTCAAATGTTTCCCCCCTTCAGCATTACATCTGAAGTGAATCAGCCTGAAATTCGAGTATTTGACATATGGGGCTTTTCTGCCTCCTCAGCAGTGAAGTTGGTGAGTTACAGTCATTCATAACTCGAGCTCAATGTGTTGACCATACAAGCATGGTTGCAGATGCATCATAGCTAGCTTTGTTAAATACTGCATGAGCTGGGAATCTTTTCCTTACATGTATTCTTGGGTACATACACAGTGCTGACACCTCTGTGAATGATTGCGCTTGCCCACATTTTTAATTTTGGGTTTCATTTTATGGCTCTTTATTTTTCCTCGCACTTTTAGTTTTACTACATTAACTTTGAAAGTGTTCCTCCTGATGTGAGAACAGTCAAGCTGAGTATTTCTAATGACCTTATTATTAAAGAAAAGATGCCACTGTGTGTGTGACATAAAGATGTCAAGTAGTTATTAAATGCAGTTATACTAAGTAAGGTTTTATTGTCTATTTTATTCAGCTGGAACAGAAAGTTACTTGCTGCTTTATAATTAATCAAAACACTTTGAATAAGCTCTCAGGTCTTTTAAAAACTCTAATGTGCGAATCCAAGAATTAAAAAAGCAACAAAATATCGTTGTGATAAGTCTTAGAGTGCTTCACAGCAAGGGTGAGAGTAGGCACTCGTAGAAACATTTAAGATTAAATAATATTTATACTGAAATGACAGAAAACATTGTATCTCATGCTGTTTAAAATAAATTGTTCTTTTAAAAATTAGAAAGTAATTTCCAAATGGTTTCATATTGTCCATTCCATTTTTCCTGCAGTCCTTCCCTGTCTCATGGAGGTAAGCATAGTGCAGAATGCCATGAAGATGAAGACAGCAGCAAAACAAGAAGAGAGGAAAAGTTCTGGGGTCTGAATGCCTTTTTTTCCCCATTTACTTTAGAAACTGGAGTAAAAATTAAAATATTATTTTTGCTAAATAAATAGTATGCTATTATTATAGTACTATTGTATTTTGAAGTTTAATATTAATTTTAAGTTAATTTACATTTCACATTTTCATGCAAATATTTTCCCAAATAAAGAAAATATAGAACATATTTAATGGGATGCTAATATAGATTTATTTGTACCATAATACTGCATACAGTATAAAAGTCTTTTACCTGTAAATATGTATGTATGCATTTATTCCTTAAGCACTACTTCACCTCATATCCCTCTCTATATGATGCAGCACTGCCAGTTTGCCCCCCTCCCCCAGCCTGGAATTTCAGTTGCTGCAGTGATGCATGGAGGACAGCAGGCTGGGGAAGCTGCAGCCCCACCAGCACAGTGGTTATGGTGTGGAAGCAGCCATCAGGGGAACCAGCCTGAAGGCCAACACATGCCAAGTGGGATGAGGTTGTGTGCTAACTCAGGCAGAGCTGAAGGGCTGCAACAACATGGGGCTGTGAAGGTTACCCTGCAGCCCAACAACATGGGGATGTAGGCCATGCTCAGGATCCACACAGGGTCAGGGGTCAGAGCTGTGCTTAGGCTTGGCCAAAATGGCTTTGCAGGATCCTCTGCAGAGGGCAGTTGCAGGATAAGCCGTGCTTTGTGACTGGGTAAAGTCATTGTGCTTTCCACCTCCAGACCTTTCTTGAACATCTGCTTAGGCTTTGACATCTACAGGAATGATAGCACCAGTTATAGATGCTGAAATTCTAATGTCCTTTTCCAAAGAAACGTGCCTCAATCATCAGCAGTGTTGTATTATACACCATCATGCTTATAACATGTTATTTCTACTGTTTCCTTGACCAAAACCTTCTCCAGAACATCTGCAGGCCTTGACCCCACAGCCTTCAACCTTCCTCATGGGTATTTGGCAGAGTGGCTGGAGGCCTTACGTCATACGGTGACTGTGGTGTCACACTGCCTTTCCACACAGAGCCAGATGTATACCATCCACCAAAACCTCAGTGGAAAGGTTGGAGGTAGTTGTCCATCACAACAATGCCTGAAGAGTTAAACTCCATGATAGCAGTATAGAAATAGTAAGTCCAATTAAGGTAATCGCCAGGGAGCAATTGAAGGAGAAATAAAATTGTGGTGCTCTCATTTCCATAAGCAAATGAAAATAATTTAGATGACTTGTATCTAGATGAAGGAGAACGCCTATGTAAAAACTAATTACCCTCTGTGCTAATTACGACAAAGAGGATAAAGGACAAACCTTTGAAAAATATCCAAAGATATTAAATGGAGTTTTATTAATAGATGAAATGAGCTGAAAATGAGAGTTGTGATATATTGTGTTAGGGCCTAGATTCAATAAAAATTCTCTCTGGCTTCCGCTTCACAGCAGCCCCATAAAATCAATTTATTATATGAAGCCAGATGGGTCTTTTATTGAACCTGGACCTTATTCATTAAATAAAAGTAATTACCATCAAATGTAAAAGAACCAATACCTGCTGCTTTATGAATCAGTCACTATCCTCATACATTTAACTGATAATGAGAAAGAAAAATATATATTTAAATCAATAGACATACAGTTCATCAAATGGAAGAGCAGGGCCTGTAATACATTTTCTGATTTAATTTGTTCCTAAGCATGGGGTTCTTTTAAATCATGATATCTGCTTCAGCTGTTGAACTCGGATCAGCCACCAGCACTAGGCACACTGAGCACGATGGCTCTTACTCTTTTCCTTCTTATGACTCCCCGGTCCTCTGGTCTCAAACACAGGACAAAAACAGGGACTGCAAACACAAGCGGTGGTAGCAAGCACAGCTCATCTTTCTGTTTGAAAGGAGCTTTGTTGTAATACCTGTGTTGACAGTGCTTTGAGCCGGGGGCAGCTCCCCCTGACTTCTCAAATCTTCTCTATACCTCCGATGTTGTTCTTTGCAGGACCTGACAAGAAATAAAGCATGATACGAAGCCAGGGAACCAGCTTGTGTCAGGTGCAGATATCTGGGGGAATCATACCTCAGATGGGCCATGAATACATACCAAGTTTTAACAGCATAAAGGTTGAAAGATGAAACGAAAGATTAATCACACTACCTAGCCTATTTCTTTGATAGTGAGTGGCAAGTGACCACACGTGGGAGAGCTTTTGCGTTGTGCGACTGAAAATGCAGTTTGAAAGAAATCAGGGGAAAACTTAGGGAAGAGCAAGCCAGTGCGAGGGTTTGATGAGAAGCATGATGTTTTCAACACGATCGGGAAGGCAATAAAACTGGGCTGGAGTCAGACAAGGAAGAATGTTCCCAGCAGTGCTGGTGCTGTTTGCACAGGTATGGTGTACAGGCTTTTACATATGTCTGCTCACAGACAGGTATAAACCAAATGGAGTGAACAGACTTTGATTTCAGTATTTTTTAATACTCATTATTTTTTACATTCTGAAGTATGTCATATTGGCATACTGAATTAAGTCATTGTCACTACTACTTGTATGAATCAGTGAGTTTGGTGAAAGTAATCAATTCAAGTCAATACTAGTGACAATAGCATAATTCAATACATTATTACTTAGAAACACAGTCCTTGAAATCCAATTCGTTGTCTTCAGATGGTGTTTGTAATACGGCACCTTCCTCCTGCTGCCCTGGAGGAGTTTATGTTACATCTGTTCAATTACATCTGAACTGCGTGTTTGATAACATGCAGAGGACAAAAACTTCTGGCAGTTAAGTCACCGTTCACTCGAATGCAGCCTCTGGTTTAAGTCTGACCTGGAAACAGGCTTCTCTTTTCTATTTAGTTTCTGTCTGCATTTTTCCCTCTGTCTTTCAGGATGATAATAATGATGATTTGTGTTGCTGCTATCCCACTGTGTCAGCTACTCTCTGAACACTGAACAAAAAGGTTTCTCTGCAGGACATTTCTACTGCTTGTTTATGGCCTTTATTCCCCAGATAGCGGCAGTGGGATTCCTGCCTGGCAGAAAAGCTGAAATGCTTATCTGGCGAAGGTGGAAGTTGAATTTTACTAAAACTTTAAAACACTCAGTAGGGTCAGACCCTGAGCACTAGGAGGTAGCCCGGTCCTACAGTGAATTCTTTAAAGGCTGACAAAGTAGATTAGTTTAACCACTTGCCAGAGGAGTCCCTGATGTCTTCAAAAGAGAGAAATCTCAGAGACTCCGCTCCTCAAGGCTGCTGAAATGGATGTGCTTTATACTTGCTGAGCCTTCCCCAGCATCCATGATCACACCACAACTAGCAAGGCCCTTCTCTGGCACTTCAGTTTCTTCCCTGACGTGAGCTGGCTTAGGCCTGATTTACCAGATGATGGCAGATGGCTGAGCTGTGGAAGCACACTGATGGCTCAAGCTCTGCCACCCCATGCTCCTCTTCTCTCCCCTATGTTTTCCTCTGAGCTCTTACCAACTTCAAGGCAGTGTCCGTGCTTGATGACTAAATCTGGTTCCTTGGGTGGCAGAAATGGCTAATGATCAGTCCTCCTCCAGATCTCCAAAGGCTTCATCTGGATCTATAGGACCAGGAATGTAGGTGATTATATGGAACATGCAGGAGCTGAAGCCCACAGTCAGTGCTAAGGTATATAAAAATATATATAAATCCTGTACAGTTATTGATACGTTATTGAAAAGGACTTGTGTAGAGCAGTGAGAAATGCCAAACAAGCCACCAGGAACTGATAAAACAGGAATGTTTCCAAAATCTGTTACCCTTGGAGCCCTCCAGGGTAAGAGAGAGGCCAGGGCCCAGAACTGACTCCTGACAGCAAGCATGACCTTCTTTCGAAAGCAGAATCGAGCTCAATGGTAAAGCACTAAGGATTTTTGTTCTTTAGTGCTCAACACATTCCCAAGAAGACACGGTGCCCTGAGTCTTCTCACCATGCTGTTTAAAATAAGCCAACACTGTGCTGAAAATTCAAGCAGGTTCCTTCACCCACTCAACTAACAAAACAAATCTGTAATGTTACATTATTAGCAGGTGGATCCTATTATTGTACATCAGGTGTGTACCAATCACATCTGTCAGCTGTTGTTGCTGAGGGATGTGGGCACTGCTCCACAGCAGCTCTGAGGTTCCAGCAGGGGATGCAGGTTTGTTGGCACAGAGCACCAGGTCTGCATCTTCCTGGTGAACTTTCAGGCTTTAAGAAAGTGGCAGAGATTGAGATTGAATGTTGAGATTGTACTTTAAGCTGAGATAGCTGACAGTTGACTGGCTGTAGTGCCTTGCATTTGACGGATGGATGAGTTTGATGGATGCACGAGTTTGATGGATGCACAAGAGCAGGTACATATAGGCTCATGGTCCACTTGCCTTCAGACCAAGAAGCTATCTCATGCATAGCCCAAACACAAGCTTTCTGGATATGCCTGGCAGCACCCTGCCAGGTGTAGTTGGCATGCAAAAAGCATAGAAGACAGGTCTTACTTCTGCCTGCAGCTCAGCTTTCCTGTTTGCTGCTATAGTGGGGAGTTTGGTGCTATCGGCACCCTCAGATTGCAGGGCAAAGATATGTCAGCTCAGTTAATATGACTGTTGTCCGTCTTGTGAAGTGTGTGAAACCTGCATAAGGAGCTGGGCACGCTGAAAGAGATTCTGAGGATGTCTTGAAGGTCAGAGTCAAGTTGCCAGGTGGCAACTTGATGGCAGCATGAGCCTGGGTGTGAGGAGAGAGCTGCAGGCTGGATGCAGTCATTATGTAAATCCCTGTACTTTACTTTCAAGTGCTGAGGGATATTTAATTGTGGTGTGCTGCCATTGCATTTTGTATGAGGCTTCTGTTAATCACAGGATCAGCCTTCATTAGAAGTCAAATTAATTTGTGGGCAATAAGCAGAAGGATTGTTCTTTCCCAGTCTCAGGGAGCTCTAAAAGGGATGGATCAGAGTCTTATGCTGTTTCTTTTTTTTTTCTTTTCTTTTCTTTTCTTTTCTTTTTTTTTTCTTTTTTTTCCAGAATGGTTTATCTTAGATATTGATTCAGGTATTATCCTCCTTGCTTCAAAATGTTTCCTTTCAGAGATTATGAAGAAATATACTTGATAGATAAAATCTTCAGTCCAATGAAACTGTGATCCACAGAACACCTCTTTTCCATTCCTACTAATTCTTCATTCTAGTTTTGTCTTATGTGATATCAGCCTTAGCCTTGTCATTCTCTGCTCAGCTTTGATACCTGATTAGGGACGTTTGGAATATACAAAGGAGAAAATCCGCTCCAGTAGAGGAGATTACGGAATGGCGAGGAGCCTCTAGATGGCAGAAGTGCTCTACCAAAAACTCCAGCCCTTCGTTAAGCACAAAGCTTCAGAAGGACCGCGTGCCAGCTGCGAGGAAAAGGTGCATCGGTTATTGACTGGTCCGCTGACCTCCTCCTCCTCCTCCTCCAGCTTTAATTGTTGCAGCAAATGATCTGTGCTTTGCAGCCACGCCGACACCATGCCCAACGTTCTGAGCGAGTCTGATTGTGGCTTTTGCCTCTCTGCAAAATGACATTGCAGTTGTTTTTTAAAGATGAAGGAAAGGCTGCAGCAGAGAGCAGTATGTGGGGTTCTGTGTTTGGGCTGTGATCTGCGTGGTGTTAATGCCACCCCTAAACCTTCCCAAGGATCCCTTCCAATGCCTTGAGCCCCTGAGAGGTGATCAGCAGTCTTCAGTCCTTCTAAAATGAAAAACCTCACCATCTGTACAGGTGGATGGTACAACTGCTGAGGTCTTTTGACATTAGAAACAGTGCAGAAAAGTTTCCAATGCCCTTTTCTCTCTGATGGAGCTGCAACAATTCCTGTCGTAATCAGTTACACCAGAAGAACTCTGTTAATTTTGGCACTGATAGAAAAAGAAGAAAGCCCTCCTGTAAGTCCTGGTTCTTAGCCTACTGCTTAGCCCTGCTAACTCCTGTGCCCGTGAATACTGTTACAGCCTGTTCAGGATCCCTTGGCACAGCCCCCTGGAGAGAAAACCCAACTGCTAGGGCTTGCATGGAGCCAGAGTAACTGACTGCAGAAAAAAGTCCAATTGCTGTCTGCAGTGAGTCTGCAGTCTCACATCTTGGTTTGGGTAGGAAACAATTTGAGATTTCAGAGTTTTCTGTTTCAAAGGAAGGCCTTTTGATGTGTCTTTTTGGTTGATGATTAAAAGCAATTAGATGGTACTCAAAACACTTGGATGGGACTTTAGTCTGACATATGGCAGGCGTGTCTTAACATCTAGGCAGCTGCAGGGATAAAACAGTCTTTCTTGAGATTAGCATTAAATACATTAAGCAAGGGAAAGGCTTTAAAATTTTTCTTCCATACCCAGTGGGACTGTATACAAAACATGTCCAAGAAGTCAGATTGAGACCCAGCCCAGCAAATGTGAGTGTGGAACACTCATGAAAGTGGAGATTCTGGTGCTGGTCCCAGATCCAAAGCAGGAACTACTGCCCAAGGCAATGTTGGGCCAGGTTTGATTTGGCACTGACAAAACCAGCTCCATGGGCTCCTGCCTCAGGCACTTGAACCAATGCTCCAGACTGCCTGAGCCCTGCAGCCATCACGTACTCCTCCAGACACTTGTGATAACCATGAGTCATCCAGGTTTCAGTTTATCTGCACTGAAAAAACATGGCATGGCAAGGAAGCAAGCAAAGCAAGAATTTTGATGCCTGCAGACAATTTTCTTTTGACAACATGTAAAAATGAAAAGCTTTTTATGATGGTTTTTTGCCCACCAGGTCTTCCTTCCTTTCGTGGACCCTAGGGATGGGCCAGGAACCAGGCAGCAGTCAATAATATTGATTGTACATTACAGCTTTGGTGGTGTCTCAATGGAAATCTTGTAGTGAACTATCAAGCGCTGTTTAGCTGCGTAAAAAGCAGCATATGTTGCCCCAGGAAATTCTGGAGTTGTGTTTGTCATGTAGCAGAAACGGAGTTAATCGTTCTGCAGAGGCACAGCAGCTCCAGCAGAGGTAGTTCCTGGGCAGCCTCACGCAGCTAGTGGAACCTCCTGAGCACAACCCTCCTAGCCATCTTGATGAACTTCCATGGGTCTGTTGACCACGCTGACCTTGTTTCTTGGCTTTCTCTTTTTAAGGTGCCATTTGTACGTCAAGCAGCAGTTTTCATATTCTAAGCAAAGGGCCTCAGTGCTGGACTTAGAGACTCCCAGAAGTATTGCAATAAAATGCATGACAACAGCAAAGACAGAAATACCCAAAGTAGCCAGCTTGGCAGCTACCGACTTGCCTACTCAGGATGCCCGATGGACCTGTCTAGCACACACAGCAATCCGGAAAACTGCAGCTTCAATGTTGACATTATTATTAGCATTACCATCTAGATCAAAGCTGCTGTCACTATTTCTGCCTGCTTCTGCACCATTAGAAGCATTTGTCCTTGTTCTAAACACAACCCTGCTAATGACAGGAGACCGAATTGTTGATCTATTGAGTCTTATATTTTTTCATCCATACTAACCGCTAAATCAATGCATCATCATGAGGCTTAAGGGTTTCTAGCCAATTCTCTAAGTAAAAAACAGAATCAAGATCTTTGCTGCATTTTATCCAAAAAAAGATCTTTACGTATTTTCAAATTGGTTTTAGGGCTGATGTGGCTAAGACTTGGCAAACACCAGGTAGCAGCCATTTCAGAACTGCCTTCACAGCTGTACAGCTGTGCTCTGTTCTCCAGCCTTGCAATCCAGAAACAGCCGTGTTTCAGGGGAAGCTGAGCTTTTTCCAAGAACACTATGTAGGGCACAAATATTTCAGTCCCTTTGGTAGATTCTCCATGCTCTTTACTCAAATTCTCAAAAAAGTTAAAAACAGAGCCAGGAATTGTACTTTGTGTTGTTCTCCTGTTGGGGAAAGTTTTGCATTGCAGACAGCTTGGCCAGTGCTTAACAAAATGCCTAATGCTCTGTAGTGATAAAAATGAAATCCTCACTCCCATTCACATTTAGAGGACACTTGAATAGCTGTTGCTTGGGGCTTGAATTAATCTGAGAGTTTGTTAGAAGGAATGCATGCTTTATTTTGGCAGCATGTGATACTTCTAGAGTACTCTTCGCTCTGAGAGCCTGTCAAAGCACAGAACATCCTCAGGGCTGGAAGCCCTTAGAGGATGTAGGGCGATACTCCGTCTGCAGGCTGTGAAAAGGAAGCACTGCACTCACAGCAGAGCAGAGCTGGGAGCAGAAATATGGATGGGATGCCCCCTTCAATCTCTGTTCTCAGAGCACCTCTGCCCTGTGATGTCTTTCAGAAAATTGTTAGGATCTGGGTCAGAACTGGCCAGGTAATGAGCCTCTATGACTCCCCATGCTCACTGGTTTTATAATTAGGATCGTAGAATCATAGAATGGCTTAGGTTGCAAGGGACCTTAAAGATCATCAAGCTCACACTTAAATCTCTTCGTTTGCTTGTTCTTGCATTTCTTATACTTTGTTTGCTAACTTCAGCAATTCTTTCCTTGCATCCTCCCAAGATGTATGTAACTCAGGCAAACGTCACTTTTCTAAGATTTCTTTTTCTGAATTTGAACTGTCCTCCATTATTGTAATTTCCACAGAACCAGCCTTCTTTCAGAACCAGCACATCCTGCCTGTTCAGGGGCAGGAAGATTTGCCCATGGATTCTGAAGCTGGAGACAGCCACCAAATTCCCTGGGAAGCGGTAGTTCAGGCTGTGCACTTTCGGATGGGTGTCCTGGGGTCAGAGGGGGCCACACAGAAGGGGAGGCTAATCTCTACAGAGATCTAACTCATGCCCCCAAATCAATCTGAATAAAGCTGTATTGGAGATTTAGAATTCTATTTCGGAGACCAGAAGTCAGTGTGTTTCCTTTTTTCTCACTGAGCTCCTGCTGAGGGATGCACTCTGGGTACCTGCAGAGTGTTTCCATGAGCACAGCTGGCAGCCAAGCAGCAGAGCCATGTGGCTGTCCTGCAGCGAGAGCAGCCCTGTGCCAACCAGCCCTGGAGGAACTGCACATACACGCACAGTCATCTCCTGTGTCTGTGCCCAGCGACAGCTTCAGTTCCCCAAAATGGATGCATAAAGCGAGCAATGTATTTACACATGTGGGAATTACTATTTTCTACTCTTTCAGTTGTTTGTTTTTTTCTTAATTCACATGTAAACAAACATTTATCAGGAAAGATATCACTCCACTGGGGTGCTGTACTAGTAGAGAGATATTTAGATAGAAAGACAGACAGATATCTTACACCATAAAACTACATTACCTTTGATAAGGTTGTAAATATAAATATTTCACAATAGGATAAAGATATCTGAGCTTTGGTCTCCTTGTGCATATCACTCAAGACATACTTTTTACTCTAAAATTGTGCAGCAAATACAGATGATATAGTTCTGAAGTCTGTTGTCATGAATGTCTGTTGTCTGTAGGCCCAAGACTTCGTGCAAAAGAAATTATACTTAATAAAAAAAATAGACAATAATTTGTCTTTCCTTCATTATCCAGTAGATGACCTTATTCGCTACAGAATTCTACTAAGCTTCATTTTTTCCCCCTCAGCTCTGAAGTCTGTGAATACTATACAATGTTCATTGATTTTGCCACACTTCCATGAGGTTAGGAGATGATACTCTATCTCACATTTTCAGTCATGGAATCAAGTCTGTGGGAGTTTAACATCACAGCTGTCAATAAGAGCCAATTTGAGAAACAGAACAGTTTTTTTCATGGTAGACAATAGTACGTGGCTCTCAGTAGAGCTACCTGAAGGACAACATCTCTGTTACAGACTGACAGCCCTTCGACATTCTGATTTTGTTTTTAATCTATACTGACTTGAAACCTCTTTAAATTTTACTGTGAAATTGGAACTGTCAGAAAACATGTTGGTCAGACCATGACCTTGGTGTGCCAGACACTGTGGGTACGTACACACTGGCATTTTAATTTTGATCAGGGATAAACTGAAGTGACTCTCTTGATCATCCTCGTTGACTGAATTCCTTTTGGGTGAAACTTGACTGAAGAATATGCTGTGGAGGACACCAGATGCTTTCCAGCCTGCTGACACTAAGTCCACCAAACTATGCTAGAGCTAACCCTGCAAACACTCATAATTTGGGCCTTGGTTGCTCAGCAATAGCCCTTTTTTATTTCTGGTTCATCCTCTCCATGCTAAATACCTTGCCAGTGCAGACTCAGCCTCAGGCTGATGTCCTTGCACAGCTGCCTTCCTCAGAGCAAAGCTTTCCATGTGGTACAATCACCTCAAATTCTGCAGACCAGGGACTTGACCCTCCTACCACTGTGCTGTGCTTATGCCCTTACCCACGTTCTACTTTTCCTCAAAAATAGAGATCATAAAAGCCACCTGTGCAATATTTTTACTTGGACGAAGTATTGTTATGCCAAAACATTTGGAGCATCTCTAATTAATGTGCTCTGATCACAGTTATCACTGTTTTTAGCTGAAGTGGTGTGCATATGATCAGTGCCCCAGAGCTGCAAGCTCAGCCAGCTGGAAAATGAGGAATTCAGCTTTAGTGGCTTTGGAAGGTTTGTTCCGTGTGCTTTGCTCAACAACTGACAGGAGCACTGCAGCTGGGGCAGCTGCTTCTGCTGTTTCTCAGGGCAACAGTTTGCAGATGTTGAAAGGTACCACCATGACAAATACCAGTTTCTGCCACTGCACAGCACTGATCCATGCCCGGCACATGTCCGGTCTGTGTGCTCAGTAACTGTGCTCAGCAGTCTTTACCCTCAGATCGAAGACTGTTCATACCCAAATCTTCTCTTCAAATATATATAAAATTCAAATAACATCCTTCCTGAGGATGTGTAATTTCTCAAAGTCATGTATTCCTTGATCAAATTTGAGGAGATATGCCCTAAGACAGGAAGGAGCACCAGCTTGGATTCACGTCTCCAATCAGTTCAGTTGAAGGTGTTCAGGAAACACGTAGATGTGACACTGAGGAACGTGGTTCAGTGGGCAATATTGGTGGCGAGCGAAGAGTTGGACTGGATGATCTTAGAGGTCTTTTCCAACCATAATGATTCTATGATTCTATTATTCTGTTCCCAAGTCCTACTTCCCAAAAGTGAATGTCCAGGAATTTTTAAAGGGAAAATTAACAGAGATTTTATTTATGGACAAAAGAGCATGTCTTTCTTCCACTTAATGTTGAAGATTGATGTAACTGTTTCAGCTCATATTTTCCCCTTCAACTGTGCAGCCACACTACCAACAAACTACAAGCAAACTGAGTGGATCTTAAAAACAGTGACATGTCAACATCATAAGGATCTTCCAGCAAGAAACACCACCTTTAAGAAACACCAGAAAAAGTCTACTCATAAAAATGGGATATAGCACTGTTTTCCTGGGATAGTTGCACTTTGGGGAGCTGGTGCCTGGGGAAGGCAATGCCTCTCTCCCTGCATGGTGAGCAGAGAGTAGTGGACTCTTAGAGAAGTCAAAGGCAGAAGCCTGACTGAGGAACTCTAAATTAAGCTCCATAGAGGTTTTTCTTCCACATAGTCATCTTTCCATAAGGGATGTGATTGACAGACCCGAGCTGGGAGTTGCCTTGGGCTTCCTTTACAGAGAAGAGAAGGCACCTGCAAAGAGAATTCAGACCGATTGTAAGGGCTTTTTCTTCATGGGTTAAAGTGCTGAAACTCACAGGGATGTTCCTGTGTTCCTGGGTTTGGTCTTGCTAAAGCAAACTCTCCTCTGTGGTTTCACAGTGAGTTTTATAATGTCGTAAAAAAATAAAGCATGTTTTAATAAAGTTCCACGCATGATTTTTTCTTTTCTATCAGCAATAATAGGAAAAAGTACACTGGTGCATCAGTCTTTATGATAGAACATGGGGAAAATTCATTTAAAGGGCATTTTGTATTTGAAATCAAATTATGGCCTTTAATAGACTGAATCGCCTAAGGAGAAAGTTATCTGTGGTACAGCCTGTGAGACCCAGGAGTGATAAATCACACAGACTGACTGACACCCATCCAGCAACTGGAAAACAAACAAAGCATTAAACAGGAGCAACTCTAACAAGGATTCATTACAGCCTTTACAGCAAGGAGGTCTGAAAACTTAAAACTCATTAGCATAGTGCTTATCTTCAAATGAAGCTCAGAGCCATCTGAAACACAACAGATCAGTGAACTTTATTATGATAGTGGGGAACCTGATTGAGGGTTCAATTAGGGCGAAAATAGCACAATGCTCTGGCAAGTAGAGCTTCTCAGGATCAAAGCAGCACTGTTTCTCAATAGGAAAAAAAAGTGCTTCTCTATCTTGTTAGAGCTCTTTTGAGTATTAATATCAGTGACCCAGTGGAAACAGCACACTTGGATTTTCAAAAGATTTTTTTATAAGAGCCCTCATAAGAGACTATTAAAGTATAATTGAGAACCGTCAGGTAATGCACATTAGTAAAAATAGGTTGAACTTCTGATAGGCTGAAGGGCTCTGATTTCTCAAAGTCTCTCTGAGGAAAGAGACATAAAAGTCACCACACAGAGCTCTAAGCAGAGACGTGCAGCAATTGTGGGAAAATAAAGAGATGGCCTGAGTTATCAGACAGAAAATGGTACAGGAACCCTGAGCTGCACTTGGAAAACTGACACTGAGCTCAGGCGGGTCAGACTGCCCTCTTTGACTAATACAAATAACAGTGAGCCAAAGCCACACAAGATCGAGCAAATGTTTTCCCTCTTCCTTCTCTCCTGCACAATTGAAGCTACAACTTAATTATTTTCCTTTGCCGTCCCTCCTTTTTCTGACACCCAAGGATTGTGAATGTATGGGTTAAGAGGAGGATGAGCTCAGGAGGAAGAGACAGCAAGCAGCTCCTGGGCTTGCTCCCAGCCAAGGTTCTGGTCATGCTGAATGGAGAGCAGCTCCACACAGGGTTATTATAGATCCATGCAACGAAGAGAGAAGAGCAGTTTCTGGCATCATTGTGCCTCATGGTGGTTAATTCTGCATTTTCAGGGGTATTACATTCTTTGGGCAGTTATTGAACAGGCGGTGTTATGTGCAGTTTAAGCAGAGACTTCCATCAGTGGTTTTAGTAGCAATGTGGGATCCTGACTTATATTTATTGAGGACTGACTATATTATTCACATATTAAAAATCATGATAATAACACACTGTTTATATATGACATTATTAAGTGATTCTGCAGAGGTCTGGTATAATAAACAAGAAATCGAAATGGGAAGGTTGGGAAAATTCAAAATTAATTCAAAGGGTTATTCATTTTCATTATTTTAAATAATAGCAATAACAAATATCACTATTTCTTAATTAGAGTAACCCCAGTAGGTCTTAAAATGCCTTCTAAAGGAGGAAGATCTCATCATCTGCCCTACCAATGGGAAAACAGAGGCACAAAGTAGCAATTCCTAAAACTAGAAACTAAGCCTATTTGTTTAGGTTCCCAGAGCTGGGAGCTACCTGATAAGCTGTATCTCATAGACGCTTCCTCCTCAAAATGTCTGCTGGTGCAAGATAGATTGTTAATATATTTCTATGAATGTATTCATTTAGATTCAGTGATGTTGACTTTTCTAGCTTAACGCTGAAGTCTATACATAAACAAAAATCTCAGCATCAACAGGAAATAAATACAGTTTTATGTTAAAGATTTTAGAATAGGACCTCTGTTCCCTGCTTGCTTCTAATGGTCGTGTAGGAAGAGATTGGCCTGAGAAGTAGTTAAGAGGATTAAGATAGTCAAATACGTGCATATATCTTAAATCCTTTTTATGTGCTATTCGATATACTGATCATCACAAAAATGGGAAGAAGAAGCCCTGTGATTTGCATCACCTAAACAACTTTAGTCTCCCTATTATGGCCTGATAGGCCGACGAGAATAATAAATATTTCTTATTGTTAGAGAGTGAGCTGATCCCTCAATCTAACATTTCCTATTCTCTATAATAGTCCTCTGTCATGTCAAAATTCAGTACGTTGCCTGTTCTGGGTAGAAGTCTGCAGTTCGCACATTCTTGGACAGAGTTATTCTATCCTCAGTATCATTTCCAAGTCTTTCAGGTCTGAATTTAAGAGGGTCAACTCTCAGGGATCCTGCAGGAACTGTACACAGCATCCAAACAGCCTCCTAGAAACCAAAATGCTAATTATATTGCAACGTAAACAGAGCTTATTAAAAGAAAAAACAGAAAAATTCTATACAACTTCCATTGTTTGTAACCCTATGGTACCTATTTCTGTGTTCCATGGGGAGCTGCTCCAGTGGCTGCAGGAACCATGCCCTGTGGCATCACAACTACCCTGTTTCCTGCCCTAAGCTGAGCTCCTGGCTCCTCTTTGCACAGACTGCTGCCTCTGTTAGCTGCGTGCTGTTAGGTGGCTCGACACGCTTTCCTTCACGCTGTGTCCCAGACTTCCTATTGTACAGTCCTCTGCAGTCATGCTGCAAACACCTCAGAGGGCTAATGGGCACTATTAATAACTGATTGCAGAGCAGCTCAGCATTTACAGTGCTGAGTGAGTAGGTAGCACCCCACTGAGACTGCAGGAAAGGATTCATCTGGACAAATAACTGTCTCATCTGGACAAATTTGTGCAGTAGAGTATGGGAAACATTACCTGCAAATAAAAAAGGAAATCACAGTGAAAGGTCAAAAATTGTTAGGAAGGAACTTCTAATTCTAGATTCATTCTAGTCCTGATGGCAATGGGACTGAGGCAAAGGAAAGCTTCTGTCTTTGTCAGACAAATATTTGGAAGAGTTAAATATGAACAAAGGAGCACAATGCAAATTAAAGTAGTACAACTGAAGTACAGTTGTTCATTTAATACACAAAACTGACACTCATTCATACTTGATGAAAGGAGAAGAGGAGGCTCAGAGGAAACCATATCACTCTCTACAACCCCCTGAAGGGAGGCTGTGGTGAGGTGGGGGTTTGTCTTTTTTCCCAGGTAACAGCAATAGGACGAGAGGTAATGGCTTTAAGTTGCAGTAGGGCAGGTTCAAGTTGGATATTAGGAATAATTTCTTCTCAGAAAGAGTGGTGAGGCATTGGAACAGGCTGCCCAGGGAAGTGATTGAGTGACCATCCCTGGAGGTGTTCAGGAAACATGGAGATGTGGCATCAAGGGACATGGGTTAGTGGGCATGGTGGGGATGGGCTGATGGTTAGACTAGATGATCTTAACGGGCTTTCCAACCTTCACGATTCTATGGTGCTATGATTCTATGACAAGCTCCTATGGCAATGTTTATAAGTTCCCATTGTTAATGCGATGTAGAGTTCAGTTTTAAACTACATTTTAAGATAAGAAACTCTTATCTATCTTTGGAAATAGATGCAAGGGGCTGAAATGCAGAGGGGAAAGTAGGAAACAGACTGTTTAACACCTAAGGAATGTAAGGACAAGAGTCTCAGCAAAACACCTTTTGTGTACCAAAATCAATTAGCTTTTGGAACTGGAACTAAAGGTGTTGGAAACAGTGGGGCATCATTGTTTTCCTCTCTTCCCACCTGCTCTCCATCCTCAGAGGAGGTGAGTTTTAAATGGCCTTGTCTAAACTTAATTGTAGTTTTATAATGACTAATTCCCAGGCTATTTAGACACTGAAGAATCGATTCTCAGACATGTCTATGAGGTGTTTGTTAAGGGATGGAGGATACCGCTGAGGTCAATCAGCTTCCTAGTTTTTAACTCGCACAGGAAACTCAGGCTAAAATCTCCATTCTGGATGATTGATCCTGTGTCTCAGGGAACCTGCTCTCACTAACCAGCTTTATTCTCACAAATTTCTCACTCTGTAAGTTAATTAAATGTGCTCTTGATGAGAAAGCAAGTCTCACAATGAAACCCTGACTCATACTGACCTGTATGGTGAGGGTTAGAATAAGGACTTCCACCATGATTTCCTGTATCTCAAATGAGGACTCCAGCCATAAGCTATTCCAGTGGGAAACACAGAAAACTTTCTGCTGGTCACTTCAGGCTTAGGTCCTTGTATACACCAACAGGATCAGAAATAGATGAGTGAATAGTTCCTAGTTTGAGAATCTCACTGAATGTTGATGCCCAAAAAGGCTGTTGGAGATGAGGAGCAGCTGGATCCCCACATAAGTTTGCAGATGACACCAAGTTGGGAAAAAGTGTTGATCTGTCTGAGGGCAGAAAGGCCCTAAGGAGGGATCTGGAAAGTCTGGATCGACGGGCTGAGTGCAATTGTGTGAGCTTTAACAAGATCAAGTGCCGAGTCCTGCATTTTGGTCACAATAACCCCATGCATTGCTACAGACCTGGGGCAGAGTAGCAGGAAAGCTGCACAGAGGAAAAGATTTTGGGGGTGTTAGCCAACAGCTGGCTGAACATGAGTCAGCAGTGTGCCCAGGTGGCCAAGAAGGCCAATGGCATCCTGCTTGAATCAGAAGTAGTGTTATCAGCAGGAGCAGAGAGGTGATCATCCCCCTTTACTCAGCTCTGGTGAGGCCGCACCTCGAGTGCTGTGTTCAGTTTTGGGCCCTTCATTACAAGGAAGACATTGAGGCACTGGAGCATGTCCAGAGAAGGCGAGAGAAGCTGTGAAGAGTCTGGAGCACAAATTTTATGGGGAGTGGCTGAGGGATCTGGGATTGTTCAGTCTGGAGGACTCAGAGGAGACTCAGGGAAGACCATATCGCTCTCTATAACTGCCTGATAGGAGGTTGTAGTGAGGTAGGGTTGGCCTCTTCTCCTGCTTAAATTTCTTCTCAGAAAGAGTAGTGAGTCATTGGGACAGGCTGCTTAGAGAGGTCTTGGAATCACTGTCCCTGAAGGTGTTCAAGAAAGGTGGAGATGTGGCACTGAGGGACGTGGCTTAGTGGGCATGGTGGGGATAGGTAGACAGCTGGACTAGATAATCTTAATGGTCTTTCCAACCTTAATGAGTCTATGATTCTATGATTCTATAAATATGAGCTTCTCCTGGTAAGTAGTGGAACTGTGAAGAGAGCAAGTGTGCTCTTGGTGGTCAGATCAGAGAGGACATAAGAATGTGTGCATTGCAAGACTGGAATGAAAATCTCTATATTAATGGCATGAAGAAAATCTTGTGGATGCTTCTGCAACTGAGCCCAATTCTCTCGCACCTTACATTAACCAAACAACATTTCACTTTTCTAATGCTTTGTAAATCAATATGCTGAGAGTTGGTAGTAAGGAAAGAAGGACTCAGGCTAAGGAATATTTAATTTTTTCTGTTTAAAGGTCATGGTATTTGTTAGTATGGGTATTTTCTGGATTTGGATCAGGGGAATGGAAAATTGTTCGAGCTGGATTCCAGACACCTGACAGATGGAACAAGATGATTCCCTCAGGCACAGTGGCTATGTCAATGAAAGAGGTCTGTGGGATTAAAGTGATACAGATAACTTCACAGATTCAAGGACTGGGTGTTTGAATTCAAATTTTGCAAGATTATTCTGAATTAGCTTCACAAGAAGCTTCAGGACATGTTAATGTTCATTTTTTTTTCAGTCTATGCTCAACAGACTTTCTAGTGAGAGCAGTAAAAGAAAATTGTAAAAGGGGAACATGAAGAAATCCGGAAAGAAAATGGGAAATCTTAAAGTTCCCTTATAAATATCAATATGTAGTTCACTGCTCTGTCAATGCTTTACTATTTACAAATACACTGAATACAACTGTAGTTTTCTGCTGTAAGTTATGTGCATACTGAAATGATTCAGTGATGGAATAGATATCCAATTCTTGATTTAAAATCAACCAGCAGAAATGCTGCCCTTGAATTCAGTGAGAGCTGGAGTGGCGCCTGCCTAGAGATAACCAAGGGTTGCTGGTCTATCAGCTATTTACAGGTTTCATACTGCTGAAATACTCGTAGATGATCATGCTGTGAGAAATAGGGGACATTTCTATTTTGTATGATCTTTTTTTTCTTTTTACAAAATTTTCCATTAATTGTCCTTGATTTTCCCTTCTGAAGTTCAGAGAAATGATGTCACAGGTGGATTTCCATCTGTCCAGCACCTGGAAGATGGTATGAAAGAAGACTATGAATAACTACAGAAACTTGAGTGAGCTGTATCTGCAAGGCTGGATATTCATCCATCTTGTTTACAATTACTGCTGCTCAATTCTTTTATTTTACTTCTAAGCAAAATGCAACTCTCCTTTAACAGCATAAACTGTAGCAAAATAGTATAATTTGGCTCTTGCACTGCAGAACTCTAACACATATCATGAAAGTTGGCCAAGAGAAGTCAACCATGTCGTGTAAATCATCCACAAGTCTATGAGTCTTGATGAGTTGCATCCCAGAGTCCTGAGGGAATTGGCCAATGCGGACAATGAGTCCATCATATGTCTCCCAAGAGTCTGTGGGTCCCCCCACCCCATTAGTCACAGAATCAAGCTGAACCGGCCCATAAGCTGTCGTCAGAAGACCAGCACAACTGCTTCCATTTTAAAACTCAGACTGACTCAGTTGTTGGTGAAGACAGCATTTATTCTATCAGTAGAAAAAGTAACAGGACTGAAAATCATTGAAACCATCACACTTACTGGTCTAATAAACAGTGTGTGACTTGAATGTAGCTGCTGGCATCCTGTTCAAACAAGAATTATCCAAGAGTTGAGTACTTGTTCAAGTAAGCGAGAAACTGAAACATTAAAATGAGAGACATTTCATAGAATCTAAGAACCACAGAATCACCAACGTTGGAAAAGGTCTCCAAGATCATCCAGTCCAACCATCATTTTGTCTCACCTGTGGAAAAGAAGTTAGTGAATTATAGTTTAAAGGAAATATCACGGAGAATATTAAAATACTAGCAGGCACTTTTCCTGTTCCCAATCTTCAATCAAGGGAGAAAAAAAAGAAAAAAGAAAAAAAAGAAAAAAATCATTGTTTTGATTACTACCACTTGTGGATTTTTACTTAATCTAAGTACGATGTTTGGTTTGTACTGGGAGAGCAGCTTGTTATGGTAATAGAGTTGAGCTCTGTGAACTCTGCTAATTGAGTTAAGCACTCCATTGTGTCTCACAAAGTCCTGTTCCAGGTTCCTGCTATCCTCATTCAATGCTCATGTTCTCAATGTGCAGTAGGCTGTAGGCACATTTTTGCACCTATAATGAGTTATCACCTCTCGCTGAGAATAAAAGTGGTGCACACAGTGTTCCTTCAGTCATGTGGCTGATCTACCTGGGGAGGAGGGGATGTGATTAAACTCACTCTGTACCATCACATGGATATTGGAAAACATTCTTTTTTTTTAACTTCTGGTTTGCCCTAGAACAAGCCAGCAACTGAACGTGAAGCCCTCTCAGTGCATGCTTAAAAATATAAAGCTAAGCTGATGCTTTCCTACCGTACAGCAGTGGAATGGTTGTTATTATGAGGGTGTTTATTTCCTGCTAATCGGCTGCTTGCCTTCAGTAGGAATGCTTGTGAGGCAGAATTATTAGCCTTTGTCAAAAGGTTGTGTAAACAGTTTATCGAAGTGAATTCCTTTCCAGCAATGAAAACAGTTCTCCAGTTTTCACATAGCTTTCTTCCAGCCATATCTGTGTCTGTGCATTTCATTTCTTTGAGAAGAGTATATTCAAAAAATGCTTGATGGATGCTTGCAAATGAGGCAGTCCATGATGTAAATGATCAAAATGCAGTGGCTGAAGGTAGTCTTATCCTATTTCTGGCTTGATGCTCTTCATTTTTCGGTCAGATAACAAGAAATTCACACTGGCAGATTATTTGGATAAAACCAGTCCTCCAAAAATTTAAATTAAAAAGCTATTTTTCCTCTTTGTAGAAATGTTCTCTCCAAAAGTTACTAAATAACATCCAATTTGCCCTTTTTTGTGTGTGTGTGTTATAAAGACTGACTTTCCCCTCTAGTCTAAAAACTCATTCTCCAGTCTTGAAATTGAGCTGAGTTTTGTTCAGATTTGCAACATCATCAATAACCCCGAGGCATCCAATCCACATTCTAGATTAGCAATCACATTGAACAGATGAGTGTGGTTAGAGTTTCTGTAGGTGATGTAAACACAACATTCCAGCATGAATTTCAGAAATGAAGGGGAAGTTGCACAAATGTCTTACCCTGGAACTTGCAGAAATAAAATTCTTCAAGACAGAGTAAACCAAGTACAGAGAGAGACACATGTATATAGTCATGTGGACTGTCTCAAATCAGTAAACAGTACAGTTTGTGAGTGGTGTATTTGGAAATATAGGAAGGAATAGTTAGATGATGAAGCAGCCTCCTTGGAAGTATTGTGAAATCCCATTCACTGGAGGTCTTTTAAAGCAGCTTAAACAAGTATCTGTCAGGCATGTCTGGTGTAATTCATCATGTTTCTCCTCTTGCTCAGAGACAAGGCAACCTCACAAGGTCTCTCCCAGCCCTCTGTACCTACAGTTTTGAAATGGCCTCTTATTCACTTAAAAAGAGCTTTTTTTATAACATACATCTGCTATTTCTATGGGCTAGCAATAGTGACAAGTTCTCAAGTCAGCTGCACCATCAAGAGGTTTATGGTGATGTCACGCCTGAGGAGCTGACACACTGTGGAAAAGCATATATGCAAAATATTGTTCCAACAGGCAAGTGTTCTCTCTAGCTTGCTCATACAATTTCAACTTTTATGATCAGTTGAATTGTCTTATCCTTAGCTGTAGATTTGAATTTCTTAGCTGTAGATTTGAATTCGCTTACAGGTTCTAATATTATTTGACAAATACAACAGTTGCCATTCAGTGTGTTTCTGCCTGTACCAAAGAAAAGAGCTGTGATGGGATTTTCAGTGAGTATTTCATGCAGTTCAGTCTCCAGGACTTTAAGGATAGAAAGGCTTTAACGAAAAGTCTGTATTGCTTTTTTTTTTCTCTCAGGTTGTGCCTTCCTCATACATATTTTAGAGCTCTGTGAAATAACTCCAGCAAGTTATCTAGCTTTTGAAGTGACCACAGCACAACTCTGCTATCTGACTTACAAAGTTGTGCAAGTGTGTATTTATGCTGGCAAATCTTATTGGAGTTCTTTGGAAAACCTATAGCATTTATTTCATGGAATGACAAACTTCAATGCTGGGGCTTTTTCAGGCTTCTGTGTTGCTTAGGGTACAAGTCACTCATACTATTTTCTCACACACTCATATTTTAAACCATAGGAACTATTAATTGGTCAAGCTCATGTAATCAAGAAGTACATACTGAAATTGGTGTATGTATCTGTGACGAACAGTACTTCTTAAAGATATGATCGTATCTAATTATCTGGAAGCTGATGTTTTTGTTTCCGTAGTTTTCAAGAGTTTTTGATTTGCAGAGCTGGAAGACTTCCAGCTAAGTTCAGCCAACTGTAATAAGCATCTCAGTCCTAAAGTGGACCACCTCTTTCTTCCCATCTGTCAAGAGGTCCTTAACTACTTCCTTAACTGCAGATTTGAGCCAACTGTTCCCTTTTCACATCTCTGATGGAAAGGCACAGAAAGGAACTAGTTATTACAAGAACTGCAAAATTTTCCCAGGCTAGCAACACTAGTATCTTTTTCTTGTAGCACCATCATTCATAATATAAATAGAGGAAGAGCAGCACGTGGTTTCCACAAGCTATCTTAAAAGCTGTGTGTAGATAAAGAGTTTCCAAAACAAAACAGAACAAACAAACAAAAACACAAAAACCAACCTCTAAAAGAAGCTAAATCCTCTTTTCTCTGTTCATTGTGGCCCCACTTAGCTTCACTATCTGGCAGAGATGGTTTCTGCCACACACGTTCACTTTGCAAAGCTGGTGCTGATCTTATAGTCATGTGACATCAATTAATCTAGGTTCAGGGGAGGCTGTGCACACTCATGAAGACAAACAGACCACAGAATCCTATGTTTGGATTAGAATGTCCTGTGCTGACAATGCCTTCTCTCTGGCAGAATAAACATACATAGGAAAATCCATACATGCTCACAGTGCTCATTTTTACACAAGTCTCATTTTAAGGCCACTGTTAAGCAGAGTATATTGGGCTAGGAAGACTTTTGGTCTGACCAAACATTGCTCTTCTTCTATGTTTATTGGCTGTGCCATGGTAGTGGTTACCAGTGCATATGAGCCATGTTTCCATCTGTTTCTTAGCAAAATTATTATCAGCCCCAAAACCTCAAAAGAAGCTCTTTAGATTTGATCTTTGAACCACCTAATTTGAGTGCCTGTGCTATGTCTCTATGCTCACCATAATAGTGTGCAAACTAAACCATCTAGGTGGACTATCAGAGCAGAATCTTCCTTTTCATATTCTGAGCAACCAGTGGAGAAGATTTTTGCTTTTCAGAAACCAGAGGAAGCCTTTGAGACCCATCTGGGGCTGAGAGCCACCTGTGTGCATCTCCCTCTGAGAGTTAAACCAGCTTCCAGGTATGTTGTCTGATTCATAGGTGCCTGACCGACTCCATGGCTTGTGGGCAGAGAGGTAATATGCAATTACTGCTGAGGTCCATGAATCAAGGCAGTCAGAAAATTCCTTTCTGCTTTTATTTCCTTTTCTTTACATAGCACCTTCTCTTCACCCTCTCTTGCACTGAACTGACCCCGGGACTCAATCTTGTACCACTGAAATCAACAATAGCACTTTAATCAACTTGAGAGAATATCATACCCCATGTTCACTCAAGTCTATGGCAGCTTGAAAATCCACCCTGCCTTGAGAGATAATGTACCTTTTCCGTCCAATTTCCTACACCAGCCGCAGGGGCTCTTTCAAGTTGCTACTTTCCGATCTGTTCCATTTTATCTCTGTTTTCTTGACTCTGTTGCGTTTCTTTCCCAGAATACCAGTCCAGAACTGTTAAGAGGTCTTCTGCAATGCTAATTCCAGCATTGCCATCCAGTAAAGGAGCATTGTAACGTGAAGTGATAGAATTCAGAGTGTGTCTGCTCAGTTTTTGTGTGAATATATCCAGAGTTCTTCTTTACCATAATGATTCACCCTCATGTCAATCCAATGCATTTAAAATCTGCCTCTGGATAATGGGTTCACAGTGCCAGGTCAGTATCTGACCTCAGAAAGCCCTCATACTTCATATTCCACAGGAAAATTCTGTTCCACCTAACAAAGCAATCCTAGCCAAAGGCTTAAAAATGCATTTTTGATACTCTGTGATTTCCTCCCAACCCCCATCCCTCTAGCCTGTGGTTTCACCATATAAAGTATGGAGAACAGTCTTGCTGAATCCCTGAAGTCCCTATTGTTCCCAGACTACTCCTTTGCTATCTGTTAACTGATTACAACCATGACCACAACAAGAAAATAAAAGTTCCCTGTATCTGTGGCCACGAAAGTCTTTCTAAGAGTTGTATGGATTTTCTACGAACATTTAGAAGAGATTTCTTGGCATATTTCACTACAGAATAAGCCCCTAGCATTAGCTAAGGCTGGCCCTTTTCTTATTAGAAATCATGAGAATCACTATTTACATTGCTCTGTCTGGTCAGCCCTGAGAACCACCCACCCTATTCAAACATCAGGCATTGAGAGCAGCTCCGAGCATGACTCTGGGGCATCCTCCAGTGTCCTCATCTCAAGACATCAAGGGTTGGAAACTTGAAAGCACCATGATATAGTCTTCCCCCCGAGGCAACGGTTTTCCTGTGAAGAACCTGGAAAGAGAAGTTTGGGCATCTCTGAACCACAGTTCACATTGCTCCTACCGAAACCTACCTATTTTAGTGTGTGACGTCAATTACAAAGACCATAGGCAAACAACAAAACCCACAGACTGTCTTCAAAGAATTGCACTTGTGTGACCATAAAAGCACCCAAAGGCCTGGAGAGATAGGAGTCTGTTTGTGGGGGTGAAGAATGATATGTATGAGTACCGGGAGGGAAAAATCAAGATAAGGTCCAAGCAGCTAGGCTTTGCTTGTTCAATGTGCATGAGTTCAATTTGGTAATATTTCAAAAGGTAATAGCAAAAAAATGTCATGGGAATACTATGACTGTATGCAGAAACCCATGATTAAGGATTTCTCTTGCACAAGTACCCACTGAAGACAACACTGGACAAAGTGGAAATCTTCAGGGAGCTCACCTTGAACAACTCATAAGGGTCTCTTGGTTGTTCCCTGATGTCACGGTTTTGTGATTTTGGTTTTTCAGTATTCCACATCATAACATCATGTAGTGCATTGGGAGTTAAAGTGTTAACACTCTAATCCGGATACCTGTCCCTACACGTCACGGAGGGACGGGCTGGGGGTGGGCCTTCTTCTTGGATTCCCAACGAGGAGGCAAGTGCTCCGATAACTCTCTCTCTCCACTTTGTTTGATTTATCAGTCTCAATTAGATTGTATTATATTATATTATAGTTAGTAAAATAAGTTTACCTCCCTAGAGGTCTGTTCGCTTTCTTTCCTTTCCTTTTTACCTTCCCCTTCCTCTTTTGGGGGGGCGCTGGGAAGGGGGCCCTTGGGCCCACTGTCCCTGTCACGGGCATAGACTGGTCCAGGTAACCCCGTGACACCTGATTTCCATGCTTGCCCAGGACCAGGCTGGTATTCTGGGGTATGATCAAAGATAGGACTGTAAAGATTGTTTCTTAGTTCTGCAGTTAAAGACAATGTAGTAAACAGCCACTTCAGTCAATTCCGGACGGCCTAAGCTCACTCACTTTCAGTGGAAATGATGTGTCTCCAGGGTCTTTGGAGGAGCTGCTATACCGAAAAACTTCATTACTTTCACTGTGCTATAAACTCTTGTTCAGGACAAAGTACATCACAGCCTGGGCAGCAGTTTTTTTCTCCTGAATATGACAGTGTAATGACAGTGAGTTAGTGGAGACCACCACTGGGAGTCACTAAGAGTGGCCTTTAGAAATGGGAGAGTGGAAGAGGGACACCAAGTAGAATAAAGGGACAGGGCTTGCAAGGCTGATAAATATTCTGCTCTGCTCTGACATGCAAATCCTAGATGCCAAAGGAAGGATGGAAGCAGTTCTGCTCCACCAGCCAGGATATAGCCATGTTCATCATTTACCCTCTCTGTGAGATAACACTCTGCTATCTCCATCTCTGCCAAGAACATGTGCAAACACACACACCACCAGCAAAATTTTAGTTGTCCCAGGGGTGACAGAATCAGCCTGTGTAGATTACTACTGTATGTTTCCACAAGTAATATTAGGGTAGGTATTCCAATTTGCCTATGCCATGTTTCATATCCATGCCAGAAAGAACACAGGTGGCTTGACGTCAGCAGTAGCAGTGAGAGATAACCTCATGACTAGTCTCATGGCAAGCCCAGGTCTTTCACTCCTGCACAGGAACCATCTCCATGAGTACCTCCTCCCAAGGCTGTGCCTCATGGGTATCACTGCTATGTGATGTGCATGCAGATCAATATGAGAGATGACTGAGAACCTGCATGGGCTGTGCAGCTTTACAGAGAGAAACCACATATGATTGCCTGGGTGTGATGTGACAGTGTGAACATGCAGGAAATCTGATCTTGCAGATATGGCTGGAGGGCAGCCTGGTTGCAGCATGAACCAAGGAGTCCAGGGAATTAGACCACTCTCCTTGCTCAAGTGTTTGTGCCATGCATAGTCTGAAGCATCCATGATTACCAAAATGTGGGATTGAAGAGAAAATACCCTGTGAAAGAAGACAGCTATGAGTGGTGACATGAGGGGAAAGTGTTGGCACAGCACCAGCCTACTTCTGTATCTGGTCCTAGTCTTGTCAGCAAGACTTATTAGCTTGGGCACAGTGCCACACTAATGTTGCTTTTGGACCCACATTAGATTACATCTGGCCTTTTCAGAGTGTTAGCAGAGGGTATAGTTCAGTTTGTTCCTTCCTGTGTAGACATGCCCTAAGGGGGTTGGAATAGTCACTTCTCGTGGTGGAATTTGCTCAGGAGACTGTTTCAGCTTTAATCACAGAAATCTACCAAATAATAAGTCTAATAAATGGAATAGCTCACTTCTGACTGAAATTTAGTAGGGTTAGTCTCTTTTTATCAAGTCCAAGGACAGTGCAGTTATTTTTATTCAAGCAAAAAGTTCATTAATTTGCCAAGAATTACACATGCGTGTGATTTACAGTGTGGTAGATTAAGATTGAATGTCAAATGCTCTAGGCATATACTTAATGCAGCACTGAACCTTGCAAGGGACTGACATAAACCAGCACTGAGGTCGAGTAGTTATACAATGCACTCCCTAAGAACAGCGCATACCATCAAGATTTCTTATATTTATTTATAATCTTCAATCATCCATTCTTTAATATCTCTTACATATATTTATCAGTCTGATAGCAGTTCTCCAAAAAGTAGAGGCACATTTTTCTTAAGGCAATCTAAGGCATATGGTCTTATCAGGAAGAAATTACCTTAGAACACCAGAAGTAAGTGATGGGAATTAAAGTTTGAAAGCGAATTCACAGAGGGGATCCCATTAGCAGGCAAATATACACAACAGAGCAATTAACAGCAAGTTCACAATTAAAAAAGTAGAGGTGATACTTGAGGTACCAATATATTCTAGCCATGCTTGACACCAGTGTATCTAGGTTGTGCAAACAGTATAAGGTTCTAGTAACAGTACAGTAAACCTGCCAACCCTCTGGGACTGTCCATTCATGCAACATATCCAACAGGAATTCTAGAAATGTTTTTCTGTTTACAGTTTACTTCAGGACAGCACGAGTATCTATTCCAAATCTAGAAACTGTAAGTATTACATGCTAGAGATGGTTGAAGTATAAGACTTCTGGCCCCGAAGGTGGTGCCTGCTAAAATATGCCAAATCCAGTAAGCTTACCACTTTTTTTTTTCAAAGAAATGTTTTAAAAACACCTTACAGGTAGCTTTCTGTTTTCTTATGCTAAATACAAAGTCGTGGAATCTTTCCTCACCATCTTCACAGTAAGTGCCTAGATAACTAAATTAATACACTCATATTTTCTATATAATGCATTAGCTAGACAGTCCAGGGTGAAACTATTACTGGAGGAAGGAACAGAGCCTTTCTGCAATGGCAATACTGAGGCATTTTCTGGGAAGGAAAAAGACTCACTTTGGTTGGAGAAGGGTTTGAATGTGTTGCATTATGCAAAAAGATAAACTTATTGAAAAAATGCAGGCAAACCACCATTCACACGGCCCACTACAGAGCCCAGCTGCTTACAGTTCTATGAAATGTCCTTCAAGTAAGATAAATCGAGGATTAAAATATGGATCTTGAAAGATCTTGGAAATAAGTTATGCTTCATACTACACAGTAACTCCTTGGAGGTGGAAATGGACTCTATGAGCCTTCTGGGCCCCTTCTAATTCAGGATATTTAATGATTTTTTTTCTACTTTCTACCTGAACTGCCTCTAGCAGACAAGGGCTGTGGTGTCAGACCATAACCCAATTCTCCTAGAGACAGCAGGACCATAGGGTGGTCATTACTGTGATGTTTCTGAGAGTCACAGCTTTCAGCATCTGAGGTAGCAGGCACGCCTAGCTTACTGTCTCTTTTTGCAACTATTTTGCCTGTTGCATGGTAGTCTTATATTGTTTTCCAAGCAATTTTTTATTTTAGCACAGAAGCGTTGCAGAGCAAGTAAAGCATTACTCCAGGGACTATGCATGGGCTGCACAGCTCCAAGACAGCACAGGGAAAAATGGAAAGATTTGGAGACTAGTCTTTGGAAAGAGTTTCATTGCAAGAATGAAATAGTTACTTATCTGCAGCACGTAAACTAATAAAATGAAGAAGGATACGGTGCACAAACCAAGGCCAAGAGAAAAAGAGGATGCCAAATACAGAGAACTTAGAGAGAAACATCACAAGAATCAATAAAACAGGCCAGAGGACTGTGTCTTTCTGCAGTAAGTAATGCAGACAGTGTGAAACAGATGCTATTTCAATGTCATCAGCAACTTGACAAGCTGGATAAATAATTGTTGCCAAGAAAAATAAAAGCATGTGCTGTCAGTGTGGGTGGTTGCCATGATTGCTGTGGCCTCTGGTTCAAATGCAGTTACAGAGATGATGAAGAAGAAAATAAATATGGAAGTAGCTGAGGAAAAACAATTAGCTTCCCACAGATGGGCCTTCAGCACACCATAAATTTTAGCTGCCTTTTCCATCCACATGTTGGGTGACAACCTGAGAAATAATAAAATATTGAGAATTATGGGAACAGCCATTTCCTGAGTTCTTCTTATAAAAGGAGCAAAAATGCATGGAATGCATGGAATAAGAATCGTTACAAGGAAACTGCAACACATATTTCAGGTGCAAAACAGCTAGATAACTGATTCTCACTCAACTGAACTGTAAGTGCCAATAACTTCAGAAACCCCTCTGCAACTGTGTGCCATGGGAGTATTGATATGCCGTCGTTTGGGTCTCTCAGAGACCTCAAAGTCTTCTTCCAAGCATTTCTACATTTACAGCTAGCAGTGCTCTGCAGGTAGGGGCTCAGTGCAGCCTTATCCTGGAGAAACTGGCTACTCATGGCTTGGATAGATGTACAGTTTTCTAGGTAAAAAATGGCTGAATGGCCAGGCCCAAAGGGTCATTGTGAAGGAGTAAAATCTGGTTCGGGGTTGCTCACATGTGGTATTCCCCAGGATTCATTATTGGGGCCAGTTTTCTTAATATTTTTGTCAATGAATGTCACTGGGTTCAATTTTTTCCACATGGAAAAAATCAGTTCCACACCTTTGCTTCACACGCACTCCCATGTCAGACGTCATTTTGTCAGACTGTCCCTCTGTTGTCATCTGTCACATGGCAACAATATGTAACAGAATATCATCAGGAAGGTTCAACCTCTACTGCCATACCACCAACATCTGCCTCTGACATCTTCGGCGAACATAATAAAATAGGATGCATTACTTTCAGAGCAGCCCTCGTATTCAGCAAGGTTAAATGTTTGATGCTTCACTTGGGTTATATGAACTACATACAATTGTATAAACTCAAGGAAGTGTGGCTGGAAAGATGCACGTGCTAGCGGTGTGCCCCGGTGGCCAGGAAGGCCAACAGCACCCTGGCCTGCATCGTAGATAACATGGCACCAGCCCTATAGAAGTGATTGTTACCTTGCATGTGGCACCGGTGAGACCACACCTTGGCTACTATGATCACTTTTGGGCTCCTCACTGTCAGAAGGATATTGAGTTCCTTGAGTTTGTGCAACAAAGACAGTAAAGAGACTGGAAAACAAGACATGAGGAGCAGCTGAAAGAACTGGGGTTGTTTTGTCTGGGGAAAAGGAGTACTGAAGAGAGACCTCATTGCTCTCTACAACTATCTGAAAGGAAGTTGTATCAAAGTGGATGTTGGTCTCTCTTCTCAGGTGACAAGTAACAGGACAAGAGGAAACTGCCTCTAGGTGCACCAGAGGAGGTTTCAATTCAATATCAGGAAGAACTTCTTTGCAGAGAGTGTGGCTAATCACTGGAACAGACTGTCCAGGAAGATGCTGAAGTCTCCATCCCTGGAGGTATTTAAGACATGTGTGGCACTTAAGGACCAGGTTTAGTGAGGGACTTATAGTTAGGTGGATGGTTGGACTTGATGATCTTAAATGTCTTTTCCTATCTAGATGATTCTGTGATTCTATAAGCACTCAAGGATCCATGGAGAAGGCATTGCAATGCCTTGGGAGTATTCTTCTCACATAATACTGAAATATCAGCTTTTCATATAAAATATGACTGGAAATTTGATACTGTGTAGTCATTGGAGAGTCCCTGTTCAGGATGCTCAGTCTAGAGATGTTGTCTCCATAACTCTCTTTGCCTGAGGAGAATAACTCCACATCTAAAACCTCCTGGATGAAAATACTTCTATGCAGATTCATATACAAGATCACCTGAATGTCTGTGTTCATTCTCTCATACATCCTCAAAATCCTGTAAGATATGAGAACTAGAGCTAGATTTACGCTCGTATCAATTCCATATAAATGTTGTTTAGAAAGATGAGAGACAAAGAAGACATGAACTTAGCCAGTCTCTTGCACATACTGTCTCTGTCTCAAGGACAAACAATGTGTTTTTGTATATTCTCTATCATCATTTTCAATTCCTTAAGCATTCAAGCCATCAAAACTCTTCATCTCAGTGCCTGAGCAATTTCAGTTACATGAATACAAAAGTGGATGCAGGTGTCATTTGCCACAGTTCCAAATAATCCATGGGGTAAATTGTCAATAACAAAGCAATCAGTAAGTGATCATCAAATTGATGGAAATGTTTTTCTTTACCCATGGCACTTTGTGTAAGAAATAGGACTGGCTGCAATTACCTGTGTTACTGATTTGTGACCCGTACTGAATGTTGGGTGATGGAGGGTAGTATAATGCTTCAGACTGCTGGTGTTATTTGTACAGTCAAAATGCATGCCTTGCCTACTCCCTTATGATAATAACTTTGTAGCAAAGAGAACTGAAAACTCTTATGCGAACACTTTCAAACTTCAACATCCAAAATCAAAGATCAAGGTTTAGCTTTACTCCATCATCACGTGGGTATGATGACCTTTCTCCATCCTCACTGCAGAAGAAATCTCATACTCAGCATTAGCTCAAGTCACAGATTTTTATCTGCTCCCTGGTTTTGTTACCAGGCCAAGCAGAAGTGTTTTCTTTTGGAGCTGTGGTCTAATATCAGTAGAATAAAACTAGAACAACAACAAATATTGTTGTCTTAATGATTTATAAAGAGTAATAAGTGCTCCTTTCCTGAACAGAGCGGACAAAGAGGCATTACTGGTCAGCTGGAAAGAACAGTCTTAGATGATCTAGGGGAGGATGACTGATCCCTATCTACCACTCCTCAGAAGCCACTGTTCCACACAGGGAGGTATGGTTAATGCCTCTCTGACTCTTGAACTCCTGCCCAGTTTCTCTGTGGGATCCTATCACTAACGTTGATAAATACGTCTGCCTAAAGCAATAAGGCCACAACATATTTGCTACTTTGAACTAAACTAATTTTGCTGCCAAACCATAGCTCCTAGCTTTTCAGGGTTCAGCTGGCAGTTACATGTATATTGACATTTCTTTTTACCTCAGGCCAGATGAGGGAGAAACAGATTCTTACTTTGTAGAGCGCTTTTGTTCCAACTGCGTGACAGCATTTGGTACTGCATTCAGGAAGGAGAAGGAAGGAGATTTCCACAGAGATAGAGAAGTCTTCAAACTTTTCTGTTCCCAAAGCGGGATTCTAAGTTTTATGGAAGCTTACACTTTTGTTGCATTTCTCAATGGGTTAAATTCTATTTTATGCAACTTTATATGGAAAGAAATCTAGGTCAGACTTCTTTCCCAGAGAAGTGAATTTTCTGTAACAGCCTGAATCTGATGGCTGCCTAAATAAACTCTTATGTCTTGTAGTGTAAGTTAGATACCTATTTGACTATGAAATCTGGTCTTGGTAACAATGTTTGCAATATGCTACACTCAGTATTTGCCAGCAAAACCAATCTGAAGTAGATTTATCTTCTGAAAAATTGACCTCTTCCTTCCCTTGCTCCCAGCACAGCAAATATCTTTTTAATGAAAGACTAATGCAGAGTGAACAATATGATGTATCTTCACTTTTCCTTATCTCACCACAACTTTGTATGTACAGGATCTTATTTTTGTGTGCTTTTACTGAAACATTTGGGAATTAGGAATTTTACTGTCACTAATTTCAAGCACAGGCTGAGAGAACATGCATTAAGTATCAGAAGAGCTATGTCCTGTTCTCATAAGACCTCATTCACAGTTCCTGTGTTAAAGGTGTTTGATCTGAAATCATTTTGATGTCTTGACTTTAATGCCAAGGAAGAGGCAATCAGAGTTGAGTCCATAGTGTGGTTCATTCTACCCTGCATCAAGAAAGAGCTGTGCTGGAGATGCATTAGTCTCAGTTTAGCTAACTTTCCTCATTGAAGCAAGACAGTAGTTCGAAATGGAACATACCTTCCAGGCCTTGCTTCTGATGTAAGCAATTGGACAGACATAGAGTGTTTATCATACTTTTCCTAAGTGTTGTCCTCTCAAATCTAAAATATAGGTTGGTTGACAGCTAAGTGTGGTGACTTACCACTTTTTTGAGAGTTGTTAGGGGCAACAGCAATTGTGTAGAGGAGCTACATTTTAGAACTTGGTGGGAATGTTTCTATTTTGGGCTCCAGTAGACTTTCTCCCCT
This sequence comes from Pavo muticus, assembly GCA_016647715.1. Classification (NCBI taxonomy): domain Eukaryota; kingdom Metazoa; phylum Chordata; class Aves; order Galliformes; family Phasianidae; genus Pavo; species Pavo muticus. The sequence goes on from JACDJE010000031.1 coordinate 2,753,960, forward strand.
AAAGGAGGTAGAAGAGGTTGACAATACGGAAAAACAATCAGAAAGCTGAAGGAAAGTGTTGCAAGATCCAGATTTGTTCTTGTAAGACATGTCAGTTCTGGAGTCTGATGTTTCCTTTCAAGACAATCTCCACAAGGCTGCAAGTAATGTGTCTCTTTTACAGCGTATCCCTGTGCTCTTGAGAAAAAGGTGAATCAGTAAATCACAGAATATAGAGACATAATTTCCAACACCGTGGCAAGGTTTAGCTTAGACTGAAAGGGAAGACCTAGAAACTGTGTTAATCCAACTAAGAGAGCAGCCATTGTACATGGTGCTTTAAAGCTAAATCTCATACATATTTTCTGTCTTTTGTTTTCTCAGCTCTAAATGCACAACCCCAAGCATACAGACTGACTCTACAAGGAGCCCTGATTGAGGACTATATATAGGCATTTTAGAAAATGAGACCTTGAATACTCTTCTGTGAGGTGAGCCCCAGTAAGGGACTAAATAGCTCATGCGTTTTATAGCCAGTCCATGTGCAGCCCCCTCTCCTCTCCTGCCATATCTCACAGACCCTTTTTTGTTTCTAACACCTACATTTTCCCTGGCAGCAATATGATCAGCACCCAGAGCAGCATACAGGTGTATCTTTTGATGTACACTGGGTTTCTTGCACCTTAACCGTTCAGAAAAATCCTCCTAGCACGTGGCAGATAAGAGGAAGTATGTGACTGGATTTTCCCCAGAGCATCAAGACCTCATCATGGTGTGCCAAGACATGAAAGAAGTCTCGGCTGCAGTAGTCTATCTGTAGCATCAGTCACTGAGTCCTCTGGACTCTCTAAGTACATTCTTGGTTTTAAGGATTAAAGTAGAACTGTGCTTGGCTTAGAGTTAAGCATGTGCTGAAGAGTGCTTTCGATGCACAGAGTTTTCAGTGTTTAGACTGAAATGACGAAGATATTTTAGCACATAAGTCCAAAGGACTTCAAGGGAACCATCCATATCATTAAAGGTAGGTACATGCTGAAGTGCTTTGCTGAATGTGTGCATTTTGAAACATTCTTTCATACCATTTGCACTTGAAAAATCATAAGAATAACTGAGAAAGCCAAGAAATAAAGAGAAAAATATTGAAGAAATATATAGGGACATTTGGGATTCTGGACATAAAATATCTGCAGTACCTTTTTCATGCAGGTATGCCAATTCACGTGTGTATAAAACAAGTTTTTTTTTTATGGTATTTTATGAATTGACTGCGGAATATGTAATACAAGTGGGACATAATAGAACCACGAAAAGAACATGATGTGACTGAGTAAGTCTTCTAAAAGATTTTACAGCCTTTGTCAGAAGAACAAATCTTTCATCCCTTGCTTTCCAATTTTCATTACCTTCGCATAAAGATGTAACATTAGAATAAAGTCTGTTCAGAAAATTCTTTCAGTGCATCACCAAAACACTGAAAACATGAAAATCAGAATGATTACAGTAATGTTGATTACAATTAATGCAAGCTGGCTATTTGTTTTGATTTCTCCCTATTTGTTTAAATAGGAATATGAAAACATTAAAAATTAATTCATATACCATGATTGGTATAGAACTGTAACCTTGCATCTTGATAGTGTTTTACTATGTATTGGGTAATCCTGTAGGGATGCAAAGGTAAATGAGTGTGCTGGTTACAGAATACAGAAAGATCTGATGCTCTGAGAGGTGGACATCCTGGGGAGTTTTTCTCTAATGCCTACTGACTTATATGTATAAGTCCATTTGGTAAAAAAAGCCCATTTTCACCATAAACCCATTTTAGCTTTGCCAGATACAAGAGAGGATGAATGATTTTTATGATACAGTTAGAATACTCTGTGATGGAAATGAGGTCTTGATTCAAGGAGATTTTAATTTAGATTACTTCACTTAAAAGGAGTAATAAATTGAAATGAACTCTACAGAGCTCATGTTAAGGATGAATTATCATGCCACTTCATTGAAATAATAGGTAAGGAATAATTCTAGTTAAGGTCCTAGTCCAAATCACTAATTTTAAATAAGAACTGTACAAATTATTTGAACAAGAGAATGACAGATAGAATATCTCTGAAAATGAACTCTGTGAAAAGGGAAAGCAAATGAAGAAATAAATGTTTTCATAAAATAAATCAGGAGAAAAAGCACAAGTAATTTCCTTACTATGCTTTCTTATTAACAAATCCCCTGCTGTCAAATGACATATTAATATTTGATGATATCTCGCATATTACTACTAACGTTAATACTTATTTATTTCCAAACATTTTTCCCTTTCCCCCATGTTTTTCTAGGTAAGATTTCCAATGAGTTATTCCTATAAAAACTCTTTTACAATAACTGGTTGTTCTGTTCTGTTTCCTAAGATGTCTTGTGCTGAGTTAACCTATCTTTGTTTTCATGTTGTCTATCCATGCATGTTTACAATATGCATACTCACCACTCACACTGAGACTGCTGGTGTATATAAACACACATGCACACACTTCATTATATGATTTTCTCTTGACTCATTTAAAAGCCTCGAGTTCCTTGCACATTCCTTTTACTGTATTTCAGTTTAAGATTTATTTTCTTCACTCTGTACACTTCTCTGGGTATCATTTATTTTCAAAATGCCTTAAAATGGAAATACAAGTTCTACGATAGATAACAGAACTGAGCAAAAAAGGGGTTACATTCTGCTTTTAATTTTTCTACAATAACAGCTGGCTGTGTAATCTCCACTTAATTTCTTTCCTGGGATTTATGTTTGTTTGTTTGTTTGTTTGTTTTGTTTGTGGGTTTGGTTTTTTTTGCCATTTTTCAATAATAATTTTTTGTGTTAAAACTGAGGGCAGTTGTTCAAGGCCTAGCTTACTAAACATTCCAGGGATCCTTTTAGACATCTAAACTCAGACTTTTTACACTTTTTCCCAGTGACCACAAGGTGACTGGAAAAGATAGTTCACGTGCCATGAGTAGGTGTTCTTGATTTATGACAAAATAAAGTATCACTTGAAGGGCAGCATTATTAGTCAACATTTCAAAAGAAAGCTTGCAAATGTTTGTCTCTTAATATCTCACACAACAAGTAGGATCTTTGATTGTCTCTTAGCTGAACTATTATCTACATTAAACCCTAGCTTTCCTATTCAGATATATGTACTCAGAATCAATATACATATTCCATTGTCCATACCATGGCTACTTAGAACTTTAAGAAATCTTTATTACTTTTCATTTTGTCCTTGCTCCTACTGTCTTCATTTTACTTCTCTTCTTGCTTCTCTTGTGTGTTTATACCAGTCCCCATTTTTCCACATGGATATAGTTTAAGCCAACTCAGTAGAAGAATAAAGGCTCTGATGTTGCAAATTTTTTAATGTGTCCTGAGTCTGGCTGGGCCTTATTATTTTAATCATTCCACTTACAGTGATGAGCATTCAAAAGTAAGAATTGTTTATCTGACATTCTTGGAGGAATCGTTCACTTGTATTCATTTGGAAGAAGTAGTTGAAAAGGAAAAATTTAGAGAAAAATTAATTGTATGAGTGAGCTACCATAGCTTGCTAACAAAGGAGAGGATATCATGACTAAGAAAAATAATCTTTGTGAGTCAACATCATTTTGTAGCTGGAGCAAAAGAAGTTTTATAGAGATCAGGGAGTAATATATAGCTTTCACTTCAGATTTGGATAGTGACGGGGTTTCCTGCAATATTAAGATAAATATTGAGTCATCATTAGAATTATAATTTTAAGCTTTGAAGACAGTATCTATTGATACATGTGCAATCTCCATCAGTGGAAGTTTTCTGGAATACCCAGCTGGATAAACCCCTAATCTGGCCGTAGGGCTGACACTACTTTGAACCTGAAGACACTTCCTGAGGTTTATTTCAGAATGAATTTTCCCATGATGCTTACTCTTACTATTTCCATGATAAATATTAAGACAGAACTGATCTTCATTATGGAAGCTGAGGCAATTCGTGATCAAATACTTTCTAAATAAATGAAGAGTGATGTTAAGTACATAAAAGAAGAGATGCATTCTGCAGTCATCCTGGTTTAATAGGATTATAAACAAAAATAAATCTGTAGCTAAGAAGAAGCTTAGTGATTACTGTGCACACACACATCTATTACATAGAGTGTCTTTATGTAGCAAATGTACCATAGCAACATAGTAAGCATAAGGTGGGGAAAAATGAATGTGGATGATTTCTGGCTAGCAGAATTAGACCAGGCTCTAGAGCAAGCTCTGCAGGAAAGATCAATTAAATACCTAGGAGAACATGCAACCAGAGTTTACAAAATGTGCATTGTATTAATATAACTTAATAGAGTTCTAGGATTTTTTTTAATATGTATATCCATTGTAAGTAACTTTCAAAACAAATTAAAACCAGCAGATTTCAGCTGCCTAAACTTTACTCATACTTTTGGCATTAGACATTAGATTTCCATACAGGTTGGTGCTTTCTGCAAACCTCTCTCATTACCTTGTGCTGTGAACAGGTGGACAGAATGGTAGCTGCTCTTCGAAAGACTTTGTTGTGTTTGTATTTTGAAAGGCTGTTACAAAGATGAAGGAGCCAACATCTGCTGAGCTAGAACAGACAACCACATGGGAAGCAATGATATCCAGAAGTCCCTTCCAACCAGTTTTCACATGTTTGAATACTATGCTCAGAAAATAGAAGCCCTGAGGCCTCCTTTCCTCTGAATTTACTGAGATCAGTAAGAGAGCTATAACACCACAGCAACAGCATAGTGAAGTTAAATGGAAGACTTTGCAGGAAGGCAAGGGAATCTATTGTAAAACAAAGCCAGTGTCATCCCTTCATGGTCACAATTTTATACCCACATACTCACAAGCACTAGGACATGTGCACTCAGACAGTCCGTCTGGCATCCAAGATGCCTGAATCCATCTGATCTGTCCAGGATTCCTGGTGGAGGACAAAAACACCAGCTATCCAGTCCTCATTTTGCCTCCTGGCTTGGGAACAAAGTGTTGATTTCTGCATGTGAGCCCTTGGGGCTGGTGGTGGTTAGTCTCTCCACCCAATCCCACCTCTATGAGTGGTCACTGAGGTTTACTCCTGTCCTTCCTTTCAGACTCATCTGTCCTCAGAAGATGCATTTAGCTGTGTGCAAGGGTTGTGATGAGCTGCTAATTAGTAAGTGCCTTCAGAACGCTGTCAGACATTTTTATTCATTGCCCATTTACACCAATCTTACATTCCTTTTACTTTCCTCTACATGTTCTACAAAAGTTTTTTATGCATTTTGTACTACCAGTGGTGGTCATATCTAAAATATATCAGGGTACCCTTCTTCCTCCAGTGCAGAAATGGTACTAGCAAAGTGTAGACACTTTCATTTAAGAAAAGATACATTACCAGAAGGAGAGATAAAGGGGAAAAAAAAAATTTTCTCCATGTCAAAAAAATAAATTCAGGTCTAGACGTAGAATTTATTGCATTTGACAAGAGAAAAATACATGTCTTTGCTGTTTCATTCAAAGGGTATTGACTGGCAATGTTATCCAACTAAACCAGCAGCTTTGGAAAGAAAAAAACGTGGAAAAAAATATGGGCATTCACATTCAACAGTACTTAGATTTGGGATCTAACACAACTCAGTCCTTTTTGTTACATTTATGTGTCTCTTTGTAGCTTCTCCAATGAGTAAGAAGATTTTAAATTTCCTTATTACTATCAATCAGATTTACACTTCACATTATTCTAGAGAGAACCATATTCTCCTACAGAGTTTGTGGCCAAAGAGGTAAATTAAGTATGTCCAGGACTGGCTTCCAAGACAGAGGCCAACTGCTATGCCAAAGCCTGCACCCGCATATCCAAAACAGATTAGCGTGTTATGGTTGGCAATGGAAATGAGTGCTCACTCATGACAAATTTTGAACTTGCCTATGAAATATTTAGGAAGAAACTAATTGACTTGCTGCAAAATCATGCCAGAATTTGTTCTAAGGGTTTAACAATGTAAATGACTGAGTTATCGTTCCCAGGACCCATGGACACTGCTTAATTTAGCAGTAAAGACATAGCCAGTGAGGACTAGGTTGATTGAAAGAATGCAACTTCTCTCAGCATTTATGGCCAGAAAAGAATAAAGATACTGTGCTGTGTCCAGATGTATTGTATCTGGATGGTTTTTGTTTATTTCCTCCATGTCTACTTCAATTATACTATTTCCAGGGTGAATATAATGGCATTAGTTGTCCTTTTAACTTTCTTCCAGACAACTATACAGATATTATTTAGAAAGCAATTAGATTTTCTGTAATATTACATAATAGCCAATATTAGTAGATATAACTTTGATTTTAATAAGAAAATACTTCCATTTCTTAGAACTAGCAGATAAGTAGAAAGGGTCATAAAGTCAATACTTTTGAGTCCCTTCCTCACATTTGATTAACGCTAATTGCAGGAAAGCCATTTGCTCCTGATAGCTAATAGGATATTTAACCTTGCATGTTTCCTACAACATTAAGATTTTCTTATTTTGTTGCTGCTTTTTTTTCCTTCTAGCATGGTTCTTAGCTACAAGCAGTTAATCTCCATTCTACTATCTCCACCATTTAACAGAGGAATAGATGGGTCTGAGGTTTATCAAACATATATTTGACAAATAATTCTTTCTCCCGGTGATGCCCTGAAAAGGGTTTTGAGGGTAATTTGGAGAAAAAGGTTCACATAGGACTGGGGAAAGATAATCTTTTCTGATCTGTTCTTTCTTTTATTCTTTTTCTTATTCCTTGGCTCTTTTAAACCTCCGCTCCTTTTCAATCACAAACTGGGACAGGACTGGACTTTCTCATCCAGTACCTTGAACAGCTCTTTGGTGTCCATCTTAAAGGACACCAATCTGTTCATAAGGGAACAAATCTCTGCATTATGGTAGTTTTCCTGCAAAATTCACAGCATCAGCAACAAGGAGTGTGTGAAGTCCTTGCAATTGCCATCAGTGGTGAGAGCAATCATCTCCAAGTGCACAGCAATTAGAATAGCCCTAGGAAATGAGATTGGTTACAGAAAAGAAGATCTGTTCAGCTTCTTAACATGCAGTCAGTGTCAGCTGCCAACTACAAAATGCAGTTGCCAAGTTACCAGGGTCAGGTCGTGATTCATACAGAAGACAGCCATATTAGTAAATACCTCAAAAATAACTAAAATTTGGAGGACAATTTTGCCTGTACTTTAATAACAAAACATCTGGTCTGCTTATGATTTATCCTGAATGATTAGCTAAAAACTTTCAGTTTTCTGTCAGAATGAATTATAAGATTATAAATATAGTCAGTTCACGAAAGCCATTAGTGAATGGAAGACTGACATCCCACAAACCGACACTGCTGCCTGGATAAATATAGTGGAAGTCAGCAGCCTGCTATTGATTGTCCAACATATGGTAACATTCTTTTTTCATGCAAAGTTAAATGCCTGCTCTGCTGAATTCAGTGATTAGTGACCTTTTGGGCTGGCATCTTATGAGGGCTTCTCCAAAAATAATGCCTCCTATTTTATTATGCTGGCCCATGATGTCAGAGGTGAATATTGGTGGGATGGCAGTAAAGGCTGAACCTTCCCAATAGTATTCTGTTACATTTCATTGCTGTGCAACACATGGCAGCAGAAGGGCAGTCTGACAAAGTTGAAAAACAGTATTTGATAGCTGATAATTTGCTCTATCAAATAGTATTATTGTGCTCTTTGTCTCTGTTGTAGTTTTCGTGGAAATAAATAGGAGACATTGCTTTTGGAGTGACCAATATACATTGGTTTGGTGCAGGATTGGCAGTGGGTTTAGTGGGCATCAAGCGGGCAGTGCTGTGCCAGAACTTGGAGTACCTCTGGGTTTTGCGCTGCCCTGCCTTTCTACTAGCAGCTCCCCAGGAGAGTGGAAACTGGTGACAAGCTGCCTGGCACAGCCTAACATCGTCATGGCTGATGGCATCAGTTATAAGTGAGGTACTTAGGCTCAACCAAGGGAGGCTGAGCTGTGTCACATCTCTCAGAGCTCTGCTGTCGGAGGGGAGGAACAAAGCATTGCTTCTGGAGACACAGCACATGAATAAGTGGTCTATCTGACTCTCCCTGGTTTTATATTATCATTTATTTATCAGTTACCTTTGGACTTCTACCTCTTTCCATCAATTTTATATGGCACTGAAGTGACTAGCTTTAACTGCATGCCTTGATACTACACAAAATGAAAGCATATGAAACCTTCCTCAAATTATTAACATTTCCACCTTGGGAGAAATAAACATTTAAAAGATGCATTTTTTTTGTATCCCACAAGTAAATCTATAACATTATTGGGATTCAGCAAGATTCATTGCTGCCTTAATAACTAAAATGATACTGAACCATTTTGGCAATTACAATAACAAAACTGTGAATGAACTGAATATTTTTCACCACACTATAACGTAAGCTACAATATGCTTTCAACGTAAACCTGCACATACTTCGAGCTTAGCATTTATCATCTCTCATATTTGTAATGAATTCAGTCAGGGATTTTCTGTTTGCTCGAACTGCCTTTGGTTTGAACACTGGTTAAGGCAGCTTTATGCAAATTCAAGGCAGATGTACAGAATACGATTTTTCAGTTATTAATAATTTTGTACAATCTTTTTCTTCCCAGAAAGTGCTCCTACAAAAGAGATATTTCCTTTTTAAAATACTACTTTTCCTTTCCTAACCCTGTAGCTACATTTCAAGAGAGTGAAAGGATTTGCTTACAGCTAGAGAAATAAGTCCTTATTCTCTGCTCTTCAAAAACAACTGAAATGGTGGTCTTCCAACGTGTTTTAAAGCAGGGTGCCTTGCAATACAATGGGGGGCTCAAGATTTCATCCAGAAAAGGGGAAACTGCTGCAAACTGATTGGCTGTGACCTCTGCTGCTTCTGTGGTTACAGGTGTGATGCTGCACTATAAAAAGAAATGTCCTTTTCCATTTAGAGGTAGAAAAACTGCTAAAGACTCAAATCTCATTCCTGATGTATTTATTAATCAAGGAGCGTAGGTCAGAAATTCCTTCAGATGATTGGTTTAGGCAGATAGTCTTCATGGATTTATATGCAATTCATACTTACACTACTTAGTAGAAATTTTCAATCAATGGGAATTAATTCTCAACTATTGTTATTAATTGAACACTCTCATTCTTTAGCTATTTTTTACATTAATTCCCATATGTCTAGGTAATGAAATGTCATTCTGCCAACCAAAGCAGTTGTTATACTGCAATGCGGTGGAGGAAAAATACAACATGCTGGGGTAAGGAAAAACTGTCTCCCTTCATCTTCTTCTTCAAGCAAAATTTTGAAAAAATTGCACAACAGTTCTAAGGAAACTCAGAGTTATAATGACGATATAAATCTCCAGAGGAGTTTTCACTAAGCTTACAAACATTGGGGTTACAAAGATTAATATGGGAGCCTTTAAAGATCCCTTCCAACCCAAATGATTCTATGATTCTGTGATATACATAAGTGAAGTAATAGGGAATGTCAGAAAAAGAAAAACAATTGAACACGGATGTGAACTTACTTTTATTCTATTGGATCTCTCTTATAAGCAAACTTGTATGTTTTCATCAAGCTTTTCCCTTGTATGCTACAAAAATACGCTTCTACTGCACAACCTTGTTTTCGCTCCATTTTTCACAAGGATCCTGAGAAGACTCTTTCTGATGTTTCTCCTTCATAACAAAAGCAGCTTTCTAGTACAACAGAAAAAAACATCTGCTTCCCCTCAAAGCCTGTTTTTTGTCAGGAAATGAAATAGACGCTCAGAAACCTTTAATCCAGAAATTCAAAGTTCATCTGATTTATGCTGGCATATATTTACACAAAGCTCATATACGCAGGTTTAAGACACTGCATAAGCACTCAGTACTAATATGTTCCATGGAATTACCAGCCTCATTCCTGTTTATTCATGACACGTGGAGATGGGGCATCTCCATTTCTGCAGTTTCTGTCATTGTAAACCCAGACTGCTGCTTTCTGCCATATCTTCTTGTTATTTTCTTGCTGTCATCCATAGTCAACAGTCCATCCATCACCATTGCTTTGATGATTGCCAGAGCCACTGCAGCAGGACCACACTGTCAGCTTGACATCCTGCATGTGGAATGATGTGTCAGGGTTCACCTTCCCACTGCAGCAGGGATTTCAGGCAGCTCAGTGTTGCGGGATCATGCCGTTGTTGGGAGCATGCAGATGAAAAAACGTTCTTTCTCCTGGTTTTACTATTTTTAAAAAATTATTTTCTCTTCTGATTTGCCCTTCTGTTTGTTCTGATTTCTCTCCTGTGCTCATGTTGCTGCTTTGAGAGAATCTCTTACTAAGGAATGAAAGGATCGAACTGGATTTTACTTACTCTTAACAGGAACACTTTGTGCCATCTTCATTAGTTCTGATTTCTCAGTAAATATCAGCAAAGTGGTGCTGTAAACTGTAACTCCCCTGAGCTTTCATTAGCTTGCATCAAAGCAGTTTCAAACAGTATGTTTTAAACTAGAAAACAGTGTGCTTGCTTTCATCTTCTCCCTTGTGCGCAAAAACCCCTCCACACACTTACCTATATGTATGAAATTATCCAGATATATACATAAAGAGAGAGAAGCAGGGCAGACTCAAAGCACGAGGTGACACAGAGGTAACCATGCCATATCCCATTGGCATAGTTCAGTGTTTGAAGTGGCTGCGTGTCCTCAGAATCCCTCAGTGAAGGAACCCCTTGAATACCGTCTCTGTTATGTCTGCAATTTGCAAGGATGCTCCAAGGGCTTCCATTTTAATCAGTCACAGTCAATTAGTATACTTATGTCTTTTATTACATTCTTTGATTTAATAAAAGAAAAAGGATAAATATTTAAAGTTATATTTTGTTATTAAATGTGTCCTTTTTCTTTTCCCCAGTGCATACTTATTCTCTCAAGAGTGATATTTTGAACAGCTTTCTCTTGTATTCAGAGCCTTGTACTATTAAATTGCCTAATTGGTCCCACAGCATGGGAATAAATCATCCCAGAACACAGGATCCTGAAAAACATTTGTTAAAAGAGCATCTTCCCTTGTCATTCCCTTGTCACATGTTTGTTGCATTTCCCACTGATGTAGCCCAGGATTGCTAAGGCAACGAAAAGTTCTTGTTTTGAAGTTTGGGGAATGACGCTGCCACGAAGGATTTTCATGCTCCCCATTGTAGTGGTGTTTTTTCCAACTGTAGTCAGCACAGTGCATGCACGGCTAGGAGAGTTTCTGGTTTTCTTCCTCGAGAGGAATCAACTAACACATGACAGAAGTGACAAAACTTAAACATCTGCTCAGAAATTATAAAAATAGAAGTGATGTTTTGCAACCTACTGTAGGGAACCTGTTTTGGCAGAAGTGGTGGACTTGATGACCCTCTGGAGCTCCCTTCCAACCCCTACGATTCTGTGATTCTGTGATTTTGTTAAGGCTTTGCTTTCTACTTTCTGTTCCCAAATAACTCTTTATTTGTCAATGGAAATGAGGAGGCAGCCACTCTCCTCATTGTTGAAAATAATGGACAGCATCACCACCAGTAAATCATTTATAGCTTTCCAGGTATGACTGCAAATAAAAAGATGAAGTCTTCCAGGTGACAGAAAATGTTAATGAGCAACTTCTGTATGATCCTGAAGACAGTATTTAATACAGCATAAGGAGGGAAATGTCTCCAGAATTAGAGAAAAAGTCTTTTGGAAAGGAGCTTCATTCTAAACGTTGAAAGACATTGAATTATACATAGTGCTAATGAATACAATTTGATGTAACTCTCAGAAAGGAAAATCACACTTAATGTCTCTATGGCTGAAACTGCACCTGGAAATAAAGAAAAACCACACTTCATTACTGGAAAAATGACCACCCATCATTTCCTGAAGGCAATCAATTCCTGAACTGCCAGTAAATGGTCTGCCCATATCCGTGGTGTCCACACATGTCAGGAATTCATCAGTTTCTCTCACAAAGTTTATGACTAACTCTAATAGTACTTGGTCAGAAAAATTTCTGTTTTAGTAAATACATGCCATTCAAACACATGAAATTGACAAAAAAATTATAATAATTTAAGTTTAAACATGAATATCAAAAAATCATAGCTGTCATCTTTAAGTAAAGATAAATTTCAGACTCTCCCAATCCTAATTATATGCTTGTGTGTCCAATATTAGCTAAATCATCTGCTGTCTTACGAGGAAAGTTCCCAAAGTAGCTTAGATGTATTTTTAGAAGCATACAAATTAAATCAGAAGAAGGGCCTTTCTTGTGCAATTGCCAGGAATTTTCTGATTCTTTTTAGTATAATTGTTGCATTAAATGCCTCATAGACCAAGAACAGGCTGCCAACTTGGATGAGAAATCACCCTCAGGAGAACCAAAAGGACAGAAGGGCACAACCTTCTATCAAAGAAGACAAGAAGACTTTATTACTGCCCATCCCCAAGCATTCAAAGGTCATGCTCCAGCTCCAAATAATATGAGACTGGCGTGAAACTCACAAGATTGAATGAAAGGTAAGATTTATTATATTTACTACCTGATTCTTAAGCCTGGTAGGAAGGAGGCATTTGTGTTACATTTCCAAATTTCCCAATGACTGTTAGGGTTGGACCTTATAGTTACCTTCTATTCTTTACAAATAAAAGGAGCTGCAGGAGCTGAGATTGGCACTGCATCACTTATTTAGAGGTAAATTTCCAGAGGTAAACCATAAACTATTACAAGAGTGAATGAAATACTGACAGTTGTCAGCACCACGTATACTGAAAAGTGTGAGGAATTTGACTTTGGCTTTGCAGAAATAATACAAAGTGCACTTTCACAGCAAGTAGGACTGAGGGCATGAAAAGCTTCTGTCAGATTCATATTCTTATTTCCATATGAACCTTGCCCACTGCCCATATAGTTACCTTTCCAAATGTCTGTCTGAAACTTTTTACTGGTCACAGAAAGTTTAGGGTAGATTGAAGAATATTCTCCTTTATCAGCAAGTTTTCTTTCCTGTGTGCCTTTTGCTGAAGAATTTTAACAGTCTACAAGTTTATCTGTGTCTACAAAAGTACTGTGTTGAGTTTTGGGCCCCTCACTAGAAAAAAGACATTGAGGCCCTGGAGCATGTCCAGAGAAGGGCAGCGAAGCTGTGAAGGGTCTGGAGCACAAATCTTATGGGGAGCGGCTGAGGGAACTGGGATTGTTCAATCTGGAGAAGAGGAGGCTCATGGGAGACTTTATTGCTCTCTACAACTGCCTGAAGGGAGGCTGTGGTGAGGTGGGATTGGCCTCTTCTTTCAAGTAACAGCGATAGGACAAGAGGTAATGACTTTACGATGCACTAGGGGAGGTTCAAGTTAGATATTAGGAATAATTTCTTCTCCGAAAGAGTGGTCAGGCACTGGCACAGGCTGCCCAGGGAGGTGGTGGAGTCACCATCCCTGGAGGTGTTTAGGAAATTTGTAGATGTGGCACTGAGGGACACGGTTTAGTGGGGTGGGTGGATGATTGGATTAGATGATCTTAAAGGTCTTTCCAGCCTAAGTGATTCTGTGATTCTATGATTCTGTTTGTCAGAAATGGGCCAATCCCTATTTTCAGTTGTGGTTTAACCTCAAATTAGTTTTGCAGAAGTGAAAGGCAGTGATGCACTGGGGTAAAAGAAGACAGTTCAAGACAATTCAACTCCCTTGATAAATAGTTATTTTTACATTTCTGTATCTTTTCTTCTCTTTTCTTTTCTTTTCTTTTTTGGAGAACTTATTTGTGCTGTGCTTGTCAGGGTGACTGTGTCCTTCATGGAGCCATGCCGATGCACTGCAGTGGGAATTTTACTGGAAGAGCAGCATTTCAGAGCCCAACAAAACACTGAGGTCCATCTGCTTGCTGGGAGCAGGGCTGAGTCCCCCCTGCCTGGCCACCACAGACAGGGTCAGACAGAGGACAGGGCTAAGATAAAAGGTTTATTAAAGTTTAAACAACCCAGCTGCTATGAGGAAATCTTTTATTTGTGCTGACATCTTCACTGTCAGAAGGAATGACAAAGTACTCATCACTAATTTGCTTTCTCTAGGGCTGAGGGAGATGGAAATTGTCAAGGACTGTGCCGGGGCATTTCGTCAAGATGAGCCATGGGATTTGATGGTGTTACAGCAGTTGTTAAAGAACTGGTAGGGCAAGGGTTGGCAGGAGGAAGCTTGAAGGACACCAAAACACCTTGCATCTCTTTTCATTACTGATGTCCCCAAGGAGCCCTTGCAAGAGAAACTTTGCAGACCGTGGTGAGGAACTCCAAGTAGGGACAGAGTCAGGAAAGCCAAGGCCCAGTTCGAACTAAACTTGGCAAGTGATGCCAAGAAGAAGAAAGGCTTCTACAGCTACCTTAACCAGAAAAGGAAAGTCCAGGAGGGCGTACCCCTGAGTGACACAGACAAGCTGGTAACAACAGACAAGGAGAAGGCTGAGGTACTTTACAACTGCTTTGCTCTGCTCTGATAACTGCTCGTCACACAGCCCTCAAATGCTTTGTGTGGTAGGAGGGGACTGGGGAAGCAACATCCTTCCCACTGTAAGAGAAGATCAGGTTTGTGACCACCTGAGGAACCTGAACATCCACAGGTCTATGAGTCCCAATGAGATGCATCCCGGAGTCCTAAGGGAATTGGCTGATGTAGTTGCCAAGCCACTCTCAATGACATTTGAAAAGTCGTGGCAATCAGGCAAAGTCCCTTCTGACTGGAAAAATGGAAACATCACATCAATTTTCAACAAAGGAAAAAAGGATGATCCCAGGAACTACTGACCTGTCAGCCTCACCTCTGTGCCAGGGAAGTTCATGGAGCAGATCCTCCTGGAAGCTATCCTAAGGCATATGGAAGGCAGGGAGGTGGTACAGTAGAACAGTCATGGCTTCAACATGGACAAATCCTGCTTAATCAACCTAGTGGCCTTTTATGATGGTATAATTGCTTCAATGGACAAGGAAAGAGCCACTGATGTCATCTGTCTGGACTTCAGTGAGGCCTTTGACACAGTATCACATCCACAACATCCTTCTCTCCAAATTGGAAAGTTATGTATTTGTTGGGTAGACTGTTCAATGGACGAAGAACTGGCTGCAGGACTGAGTTCAGAGAGTGGTGGTCAATGGTCAATAGCTGGATGGAAATCAGTGATGAGTGGAGTCCCCCAGGGAACAGTGCTGAGACCATTATTCTTTAATATCTTCATCAGTGATGTTGACAGTGGGGACAAGTGCAACCTCAGCAAGTTTGACACCAAGCTGTGGGGTGCACAGAGGTACACACCAGAAGGCTGGGATGCCGTCTATAGGGACCTAGATAGGCTTGAGCAGTGGGAACAGGTGAACCAAATGAAGTTCAACAAATCCAAAAGCAAGATCTTGCACCTGCATTGAGGCAATATCCACTACCAATAGAAAGTGAGGGATTGAAGCATTTAGCACAGCCCTGCTGAAAAAGACCTGGGGATACCAGTGGATGGCAAGCTGGACATGAGCCAGCAATGTGCCCCCACAGCCCAGAAAGCCAACTGTATCCTGGGCTGCATCAAAAGAAGCGTGGCCAGTGGGGTGAGGGAGGTGATCTTGCACCTCTGCTCTGTGCTGGTGAGGCCTCACCTGGAGTACTGCGTCCAGATGTGGAGTCCTCAGTACAGGAGAGACATAGACCTGCTGGAACATGTCCAGAGGAGGGCCACAAAAATGATCCAAGGGATGGAACAACTCTCCTATGAGGGCAGGCTGAAAGAACTGGGGCTGTTCAGCCTTGAGAAGAGAAGGCTGCAAGGTGACCATTATAATAGTGGCCTTTCAGTATCTAAAGGGGAGCTACAGGAAAGAAGGGGACAGACTCTTTAGCAAGGTCTGTGGTGACAGAACAAGAGGAAATGTTTTCAAGGTTAAAGAGAGTAGATTTAGGTTGGATATAAGGAAAAAGTCTTACAGTGAGCGTGGTGAGGCACTGGAACAGGTTGCCCAGGTCCCTGGAGACTTTGAAGGCAAGGCTGGATCAGGCCCTGGCTGTGGAAGTCCCTGTTCATTGCAGGGCAGTTGGACTAGATGACCTTTAAAGGTCCCTTCCAACTCTAATGATTTTATGATTCTACAATTCTAAGTGAAGAATCCATTTTGGATCTGCTGGGAGAGAAGGAGGACTTCAAAAGGCAACCAGGTCCCTAATTCTCACTGCACCCTGAGTATCTGAGGATCATTGCCTGAATTTCCTGCACTAGCTCTTGTGAAACAGTGACAGTATAAAACAGCATCAGTACTTCATGTCCTCTTTGATCTTTCCCAAATTTGTTGTTTCCTCACTCTCATTTACCACATCCTCATCAAGAGGTTTCCTGAGGTTCTCAAACACAAACACAGAAATATAAAACTGAGTGTCACCAGGACACCCTCTAGGCCATGTCTCTTCTGAATTAAATTGAGCATTTGTAAAAGAGAAATTAATCTGCCCTTCTGTGAAGGCTTAGGGTCTGAAGAGCAATTATCCTGCTTTACCCTCAGGCTTTCTCTCTTCAAGAGTCTGCAAGTCAGTAAGTACCACACCACTCCTAGCTCCAAAGTTTTGATAGGTCAAGGCAAGGATATCTGAGGTCTAGTGGGAGGTTCCTTATCAAGCAAGAGAGGCTTCTCCCTCCCAGTCATCCAAAGCAGCTGGCAAAAACATGTAGCTTCAGATGCAGGTGCAGACATCACTGTAAGGCAGAGATCTCAGTTATAGGCTGCTTTTCTGTTGTTTCTTTCTCTTGCCTAAGAGTCAAACTACAGCCTTAAAACAACCAATATTTTGCCATTACCCCGAGAAAAGTAAAGATCTCACCTGCAGATTTTTCCTCTCTGCTAATGTTGAGAGAGTGCAAGGCTTGGCTTCACAGGGAACCAAAGGGAAGACAGACTTTCCATTAAAAAAGATAGTTTCCTTTTAAAAGCTGATTTTAATCTCCTTTTGATACCCTGTCTGAGAAAAGGACGAAGCAGTGACTCTGTCTGTTCAATATTGCTAGTTTAGAAGTGACTTCACTTCACTTTTGCTAGAAGTAGGTGAATTTAGGCAAGGATTTTTATAGTGATAGAAGATAACATGTTTGTTATTTGGGATAAAGCAGATCAGAAAAAACATGATAATTTTGGATCTGGATCTGGATCTGAGACTGTAATACTTTTTTTTCTTTGCTCTTACAATAGCTAATATTTTGTATTTCATTGCAGTTACTGTATGAGTATTGTAAATGACCTTTCGTTTCTCTTCATTAAAACACTGGTCATATTTGACTGTAACATACTGAGATCAATAAATTCTTAATGTGTTAACTTCACAGACAAATTTTATGTGACATTTTGCTGAGCCAGCAAAAGGAACGGAGGACAGATTGGGATGTGCAGTTAAATTTGAGAGGTATTTCTATACAATAAACATGGAATTATAGCACGTTTTCCAGGTTTATTAAATCATTTTCATATCAGAAAGTCCTCTAACTACCTGTTTATGTAATTAAGATAGGGACATCTTGCACTTCAAATACAGAATTCATTTTATAACTATCAGGATTTAGTTCCTATCTGTGCCATAGATTTTGACTGTGACTTTGGATAATGATCAGAGGGCTGGAGCACCTCTCCTATGAAGAAAGGTTGAGGGAACTGGGCTTGTTTAGCTTGGAGAAGAGAAGGTTCTACGGAGACCTTACTGTGGCATTCCAGTACATGAAGGGGGCATATAAACAGGAGAGGGAATGCCTGTTTACATGCGTTGATAGTGATGGTACAAGCAGGAATGGTCTTAAACTAAGACAGGGTAGATTTAGATTAGATATTAGGAGGAATTTTTTCACACAGAGTGTGGTGATGCACTGGAACAGGTTGCCAAGAGAGGTTGTGGATGCCCCATCCCTGGAGGCATTCAAGGCCAGGCTGGATGTGGCTCTGGGCAGCCTGGCCTGGTGGTTGGCAACCCTGCCCTTGGCAGGGGGGTTGAAATTAGATGATCATTGTGGTCCTTTTCAACCCAGGCTGTTCTATGATTCTATGATAATCACATACTCTCTCTGCCTCTCACTTCTCTGCAAACTGAAGTAGGTGGAATAACTTCTTAGCTGTGAGAATGAGCATGTTAGCATTCATATGGCACTTAGACAGAGGGCCCTTTATCTTTCTTGTTCTGAGATGGAGCTAATGGGAAGAATACACAGATGCTGTCTGGGTGTGCAGAAGTGGGATCAGGAAAGCCAAGGCTCACATGGAACTCAGCTTGGTGAGGGATGTGAAAAAGCAACAAGATAAATAAAAATAAAGCAAGATAAATAAAAATCATCTGATAAATATAAAGAGAGAATTAGCATGGAGAAGACTGAGGTACTCAGTGAGATCTTTGCCTCAGTTTTCACTGGCTGTCAGGCTTCCCATACCTCTTGCATCCTTGAATCTCTAAGCAGGAGTAGGGGGAGCAAATTCCTTCCCACTGTACGAGAAAAGCAAGTCTGAAAACTCCTCGTGAGACTGAACATGTGCAAGTCTATGCTGACAGACGATACGCATCCCTATGTCTTGAAGGTACTGGCTGATCTGGTTGCCAAATCACTCTCCATCATATTTGAAAAGTCATGGCTGTCACCAAGTCCCTGGTGACTGGAGAAAGGCAAGCATCACTATCATTTTTGAGAAAGGGAGAAAGGATGACTCAGGGAACTACAAGCTGGTGAGCCTCTCTTCTTTGTTTGGGAAGGTCATGGAACAGATGCTCCTGAAAGACATGTTAAGGCACACATGAGAAGTGGAGGTGATCCAAGAAAGCCAGCATGATTTCAAAAAAGGGAAGGTGGTGGTGGCCAATCCAGTGGCCTTCTGTGATGGAGTGATGGACAAGGAAGGGCAACTGATGTCATCTAATTGGACTTCTTCAAGGTCACTGACATGGTCTCACATCATATCCTTATCTCTAAATTGGAGAAATATGGATTTGAAGGTTGGACTATTCAGTGGATAAAGAAATGGTTGGATGGTCACAGCTAGAGGGTTGCAGTCAATGATTCCATGTCCAGGAGGAGGCCAGTCAAGAGTGGTGTCCCCCAGCAGTCTGTTTTGGGACGAGTGCTCTTAAATTTATCAATGACATAGACAGTGAGATTGAGTGCACCCTCAGGAAGTTTGCTGATGACACCAAGCTGAGTGATGAAGTTGATTCAACAGAAGGAAGGGATGCCATTCAAAGAGACCTAGACAAGCTTGAAGGATGGACCCACGAAAATCTCATGAGATTCAACAAGGTCAAGTGCAAGCTATTGCACCTGAGTCTCTGCAATCCCAGATATGTGTACAAACTGAAAGAACTCATTGAGAGTAGCCCTGTGAGAAAGACTTGACTATTCTGGTGAATGAAAAGCCTGAAGTGAGACAACAGTGTGCACTCATGGCCCAGGAGGCCAGCTGTATCCTGGGCTGCATCAAAGGATGAGCAGCCAGAAAAGAAATGGAGGTAATTGTCCAGCTCTACTCTGCCATCATGAAGTCCTATCTGGAGTACTGTATCTAGATCAGGACCCCCCAGCACAATAAAGTCATAGAGCTGTTGGAGTACGTCCAGAGGAGGGCCATCAATATGATCAGAGGGCTAGAGTACCTCTCTGATGAAGAAAGGCTGAGGGAGTTGTGCTTACTCCTCCTGGAGAAGAGTCTGGGGGCACCTCATTAATGCCTTCCAGTACTTAAAAGGAGCTTATAACCAGGAAAGAGACTGACTTTTTACACTGTCTGACAGTGACAGGGCAAGAAGGAATGGCTTTAAACTAGAAGGGAGATGTAGATTAAATGAAGGCAGGAAATTTTTCACTTGGAGCGTGGTGAGGTGCTGGAACGGATTGTCCAGAGAATCTGTGGATGTCCCATCCTTGGAGGCATTCAAGGCCACATTGGATGGAGCCCTGGGCAGCCAGATCCAGTGAGAATTGTCCCTGTCCACAGCAGGGTGTTGGAAGTGGATGGTCTTTTAGGTCCTTTCCAACCCAAGCCATTTTGATTCTATGATTTTATGATTCTGATATAGTATTCCATCAGTAGTTCATACACAGTGAATTTCTTGTTCTGTTAATGTTTAGACTTGGTCATACTTGGTGTCTGGACTGAGACTGTTCCCAAAAAGATAGTTCTATAGATTTGAAGACCTTTGTTCACCCTGGTGCAGAGTCCCTTCTCCTCTCCAAAATACTAGGTTGGATTCTACCTTGATTCAGGTCACTTCAGAAGCTGAAAGATTTCTGGGTACCCAGCGTTGCCATATAGCAATATAGCCAGTAGTAGGACTTCATTTCATGAGAGTATCAAGACATAACTGGAAGGGAAAGAAAACCCTGCATAATGAATTTGTTGTTTTTTCTTCAATATAAATTGAAAATGATTTGCATAATTTAGCATGCTAGAGGACATGAGTATCTGCCTAGCTGCACAGCAGTTAGTTAAAATAGCCAGCAAACACATAACTTGGTCACATTTTGATCACAACAAAGATTTCATAGTTTTCCAGAATATTCTAGGAGCCCAAAAGTTTGCCACTGAAAAGATTATATCAAGGAGATTTTGTATAATTATGGTGTGTTACATGTAATCACTGGGTGCATTCAATGCTGTTTTGTGGTTCTTTGCAATTTACAGCTGTTGTGCACTCATCTCTTCCCCTTTACGCAAAGTGGACTTCATGAGCTTGTGCGTCTGCCACAGAACTTGTTTAATGTCAGCATGTCACTTGGTACAGAAGGGACACTAGAAGGTTGATATGCCCTTCTCTCCCTTTTCCTATAGCTGACAAATGGCACATAAATATTTTTTCCTTCCTCAATAAACACGTTCCAGGAGTCCGTTGGGTAGAATCAGCAAAACTAGTCCATGGTGTCAGGGTCCCAAACCGCCTCTACATGATAGCTCCGTGGTATGAGCCACAGCAAAGTCCTGTTTTTGTTGTGTCCCATTGCCTATCAGTGATGGTTAGATGCAGTGATAAAGCAAATCGTACTGTGTTACTTGTTATGCATTTAGAATCTCAGCAGCAGGAAACAAGCTGCTCTGATCCTGTGAAAAAAGTAATTGCCATCTCCTCTCCATCACAAATACCAAACCACCAGTTACCCATTGGGTCAGCTGTCACCCTACTTGAGATTCCAGCAGTTCACATCACCACCCTCTGAAGTGAAGTTGCCTTCCTCTTAGAGCCAGGAGAGAAAATAAAAAGAAAAGAAAAGAAAACAGAAAAGCAGGAGCCATGGTGAATTCTTGAATAAAAGCACACAGAAAATTCCCAAGAGGTAGGGGTCAGTGCACAGAGCAGCACTGGAAATACTGAATATAGCTAACAAACAAACAAACAAACAAACAAAAAGGAAAATAGGAGCCAATTTTCTCTGTTATCATGGATGAAACTGC
The DNA here is from genome assembly GCA_016647715.1 of Pavo muticus. Classification (NCBI taxonomy): domain Eukaryota; kingdom Metazoa; phylum Chordata; class Aves; order Galliformes; family Phasianidae; genus Pavo; species Pavo muticus. Next base: position 2,775,475 of record JACDJE010000031.1, read on the forward strand.
CTTTTCTATTGGAGAAATGATCTATCTTAAAACAAAGAAACAAAGATTAAATAAAACAAGAAAGATATATTGGGCAACTAATGGGCAGCATTCTTTTAATTTTGTCAGTTCATCTAGAAATGAGAACCATGTTAGATAATTATTTGTTACTGATAGCTAGAATTTTTACATTAGAATCAAAACCCAATTTTGTTGGATTCATGAAAGAAAACAGAGTGTATAGAGCTGTCCTGGGGCTCAGCTGTAGACCAGAGGGCCTCAGGGGAACTTTTTAAACATGTCCTTAAAATTAAAAAGAAAAGCATTTCCACAGAGAGGTTTTTTTTATGTAGGAGACAAAGGGCTTGTTCAAACCGTTCACATTCATAGAATGCAGTGTAAAAGAAAAGGTTATGAAAACCAAATATTAACCAACAGACACAGTTTACCAAAGCTGACCTAGGTGTTTGGTTCGCTCTAACAGGTGGCAGGATTCTCAGAGAGATAATCCTTACCTACGTCCTTTTGTGTTTCTGGGGCTGTAACATAACAGTGACCTTGCTACATGCAGGTTGTACACTGATGAAAGTGCTAGTAGTATTAGTGAGAAAAGCCAAAATCCTCAGAACAGGTACTCTCCAAAATCAGCTTCTGCCTTATAAAAGCAAACACAGCATGCGTGCTACATCAAGTGCCTTCCAGTCCCTTCAGCAAATTTGGGACTGGAAAGGCTCTTCTCTCATCTGCGGATAGGTTGCCCATTTAAGCTTGGAAGAACGGTGATAATGAAGCTCTGCGCGCATGTTGTGTCCCCTGAGGAAGGAGCGCTGATTCACATAAGAGGATTAGAGTAACAACTTCAGTGAATTGATGTAGGTTGCATTCATCGTTGAATTAAACTTTATATTAAAGCCCGACTTTCAGCTCCCATTGAGAATTCATCACTAAAGTTGGTGTTTCTTGGAGGTCTGTACTGCAAAGTGCACAACATTCATCTTAACATGTTACAATCTTAGTGCTAAGATGGATATCTCCTAATACAAGAACAAAGAAAATTGTAAAAAGAGACACCAAAGTTGCTACTGAGCAGTTTAGTTACTCCTTAATGGATGATTCCTTTGTCCATAGACTTGTTTGTGATTATCATTTCAGGCTTTGCAATGCTAAAAAGGTTTGACAGGCTGGAGCATGGCAATGAGCAGGACAGAGGCTGGAGCATATCATGTAGGAAAAGAGGCTGAGGACTGGGTTTGTTCAGTCTGGTGAGTAGTTCACTCAAAGAGGTCTTACCGTTGCCTAAAACTACCTAATAGAAAGGAAGAGAGAAGACAGAGACAGGCTCTTCCCAGAGATATACAGGAACAGGATGAGAGCCAACAGATACAATATGAAATTCAGGAAATTCCTGTTTGATAGAAGGAGAATTTATTTTACTGTGACAGTGGTCAAATACGGGGAGTTATTACTTGAAGATGTTGTGGAACATTCCTCCTTGGAGACAACTAAAACTCAACAAGTTTTAATTGCTCTAATTGGGCCTCTACTGAGCAGGAAGTTGGAGTAGTGACCTCCACAGGTGACTTCCAACATAAATTATTCTGTGAGTTTAATTCTGTGAATTTATGCTGATAAGATGTTTTGATTGGTTAATTCAATGGCTTTTGGTTTTCACACTGAGATACTGCCTTTCTGAAGTGTCAACAGAGAGAAAAACGGGAGGAAGAAGCTTCTTGCTTCCAGCTTCTGCTCCACTGGGTACCACTATGACCTGGTACTGGCACAGACTGCCCAGGGAAGTGATGGAGTGATTCCTGGAGGCGCTCAAAAACAGTGGAGACGTGGCACTGAGGGACGTGGTTTAGTGGGCATGGTGGGGATGGGTTGATGGTTGGATCAGATGATCATAGAGCTCTTTTCCAACCTTAATGATTCTATGATTCTATGATCTGTTTGGGAATTCACAGTTCTGAGCATTACTTGGGAGACCACACTTAGGCAGAAGGAAAGGACTGAAAGTTCACCACTGATGATGGCTAAATCCAGCATCTGGAGCATAAAAGCACTTTATGTGTCATACTCCTCAAAAGGTTTGTTTCGAGTGAAAGAATAAGGCCTTGGAAAAGTCTCATGACATACTGTACGTTTTAGCTGCAGCTGTTGGTTCAGGACCTCAGGAGGAGCAGAGAACCTCATTACAGCCATTTGGTTGAACCATGATAAAATAAAAAGTTATAAAAACTATCCTGTGACCAAGCCTACTTCTTCTGAAGTCTGAGGAAAATATATCAGTGCAGTAAATGGGAGCAGATAAAGCCTGAGAGCATTTTGGCTTGATTTTCCTTTAAGAACTCAGCACAACTCTGTTTTTCAGGTTAATCTCAGTGCTTCATCTCGTTTCACACTGGCATGCTTGCAGCTGAAGGAAATATTTGTACAGCAGAATAATTCACAATGCATCTTCCCTTCATATATGAGCTACTTCTTATTTTATTATTTTCTTCACACTCCCCATACACATTCACCAGCCCAAATGGTGTTTGTTATGTAAGCTGTCAAGTTAACAGTGTAATGTTGTGTTAGGGATTTAGGTAGAGAAACAAATTCCCTTGGTGTTCAAGGAAGATTAGAACAGCATGTGTATGTGATGGATTTGTGGGCTGAAAACTCATTCATTTTTGCTTTGATTATGAAGGCAAGGTTGAATGTGAACTATATTAGCAGAAGTATGGACCCGAGTCTTCAAAAACTCACGAACTTTAAAACCTCTGCAAAACTGTATTTGGTACAGCAACATCCCATTAAAAATGCAATGTCCTTTCTCTCCAGTTTCTTTTTCTTCCCTTAAGCTGCCGAAATTGCTAAATACTTCAGTAATCAGCTTTTCTAACCCTACTTATTTTTCTCAAAGCCAAATCGTCTGGATGTCTATCCAAGAACAGTCCTCTCAGGCTCATGTGGACATTTTAAAGCCTACAGGATGTAAGACAGAACTCCTTTTGATGCCACAACTTGTTCTGGATAATTCTGTTGCCAAAGAGGCACAGTGAAACATTCCCAGCAGAAAGATGTTCCATATTTTGGTGAGGTACTGGAACAGGCTGCCCAGGGAGGCGATGGAGTCACCATCCCTGGAGGTGTTTACGAAACTTATAGATGTGACACTGAGGGACATGGTTAGTGAGCATGGTAGGGATAGGTTGATGGATGGACTAGATGATCTGAGTTATCTTTTCCAACCTTAATTATTCTATGATTCTGATACCCTGCTGTTTGTACCCAGAAAAAAACACAGGCTGATGCAAGAGACTGTAACAGTAGCAGTGTGGCAGGCTAGTGGTAAGCATGGCAAAGAAACTTCAAAAATAAATGGGCATTTAGTTAAGCAGGGCAAATCTGTGTAAGAGAGTTAGATTGATTCTGAGAGTTTTCTGAGCCTCCATGGAAACTATGGAGTTTGCAAAACGCTCTCCAGTCAGTGTCTGTTGGGTTTGCTGACAGACACATCAGCATTTATGGTGAACTCACACCCTTAGGCAGTGAGATGCAATCCTCTACTGTGCTCATAGTGAAATCACAATGGAGGCAGTGTAAAGACACCATATCTTCCAAGTCTGAAACACAAAAAATACCCTTGAGCCCCAGTCTCTTTCCTCTGGCTTTTTGAACAGTCACAAAATACCAGACAAGAAAACAGGCCAAAACACCAGACAAAAAAACAGGCTTAATGTCACTATTGAACCATGAGATTTATCACCCAATGATATCCAAGGCATTTTGAGCACTGAGAGGCCACTGGGGTTAGCTGTGAATGAAGGATGTAAAATTGGATATACTTCTGATATAGATTTTACAAAGAGATCCACATAATGATTGAGGCTGCCAGACTGTATTTCATGGTGTTTTCAGAATCAGAAACAAATCAACTAAGTCGATCATTACCATGAATCTGCTGAACAACCAGCTACAATTAGATGAAAGTCTGGATTTATTTCACCATAAAAAGAGCTAGGTATGGATTTTAAAGTGGTTGTTACCACTTCAGTTACTTTCTGCCCATTGTTCACCTCTAATAGCAGTATGCATCGCTCTATTTGAGAGCAACACTACCACTTCAAATTATTTCAACATCTTTCACATATTCCTCCACAAGAAAAGTAGATAAATAAACTTGTGTTTATGTCTTATTGTCTTTACTGTTTGTATTCTTATTAATGATCAACAGAACAATGAAAAAAATCAACAAGAAAGCTGAGTCTTAATAACTTGTACATTCAAACTCTCTCTCCGAGGTTCCTGTGTGAAGTAATACAAACTGCATTGAGTTCTTTGGCTGTTGGAGTAGAAGTCAGTACCATTCACAGCTGAGCTTCAAACCAACTCAGTCAGAGGAGCCAGTGAAGATGGCAAGACTACAGTGAAATATCAGAACTTTTATAACTCTTTTTTTCTCCTGCTTTTGTGGTAAAAGGATGTTTGTAAGCTGGAACTGAACATTGGCAGCCCCAAAATTTCTGCCCAGCATGCTAACCGTTTTGCTGCATTTTCTATATCCTATGATGTCAGAGATTTCTATCGCCTATATTTGTCAGAAAGTTTGATCTTCTGCAGAAAGGGAAAACATATGGTATACTTCAATGGGGCTTTAGTTTATTTCATGTCATAAAATCCTGTGTTTGTCTGGCTATGGTGGCTGAGGGCAGCATCATAGAAGCCTAGAATCAACAAGGTTGAAAAGGACTTGCAAGATCATCCAGTCCAACCATCCACCTACCACCAATATTTCCCAACTAAATCATGTCCCTCAGTACAACATCTAAACATTTCTTGAACACCTCCAGAGATGGTGACTCCATCACCTCCCTGAGCCTGTTCCAGTGCCTGGCCACTCCTTCGGAGAAGAAATTTTTCCTGATATCCAACCTGAACCTCCACTGGCACAACTTATATCTCGTCCTATCGTTGTTACCTGGGAGAGGAGGCTGACTCTCACCTTGCCACAACCTCCTTTCAGGCAGTTGTAGAGAGTGATAAGGTCTCCCCTTAACCTTCTGTTCTGCAGACTATGCAATCCCAGTTCCCTCAGCTGCTCCACATAAGACTTGTGCTCCAGACTCTTTTAGCTTCTCTGACCTTCTCTGAACACACTCCTGGGCCTCGATGTCTTTCATGTAATGAAGGGCCCAAAGCTGAACACAGCACTCAAAGTACAGCCTCACCAGGGCTGTATACAGAGGGACGATCACTTCCCTGCTCCTGCTTGCTGCACTATTTCTGATACAAGCCAGGACGCCATTGACTTTCTTGGCCACCTGGGCACACTGCTGGCTCACATTTAGCCGAGTGTTGACCAACAACCCCAGGTCCATTTCTTCTACACAGTCTCCCAACCACTCTGCCCCAAGCCGTAGCAATGCCTGGTGTTGTCGTGGCCAAAGTGCAGGACCTGGCACTTGGTCTTGCTGAACTTCATCCCATTGGCCTCAGCCCAGCAATCCAGCCTTTCCAGATCCCTCTGTAGGGCCTTTCTACCTCCAAGCAGATCAACACTTCCTTCCAATTTGGTGTCATTTACTTTCACCACGCGTTTTCATATTATAGATTGTGCTTATTATAGATTGTGCATACTATTTCAGCAGATTACACACAGTCTATGACTATTACAGCTGTTCTACCTCGTGTGCCAAAAGCATCAAAGGAGCAAAACCCAAACTGAGTTGCACTGAAAAAAACATCCTGTCACCCAGCATCAGTCAGTGTAAGAGATGCAAGTTCCTTCAAGTCCTGTTACACACCTGGGAGATGCTAAAAGCAAGAGAAAGCTCTGTCTGATTTCTCAGGCAGAAATCATACTAGATATCAAGGACAGAGGCTGTGGACAGAACTCTGGAGCTATTGAAGCTCTCAGTTTTCAGTATTAGAAAAAACTTCAGAGACAAAAGTTATTTTTTAAAAAAGAAATAAGAGAAATATTCGGTTGTATTTTCTTGATTTATTGGAGGGTTTCTAAACCCCCAGAGATGTATAGGATCGGGTGTTGCTGGAATGCAGAGGATTTTTCTCCTTATTGTTTGCTTTAATATAAAAAAGCAAAGCTACAATTCAAGCTAAAACTGTGAGTAAAAAAGAAGTCCCCCTTAAGTAAAAGATCTTCTTCTGGTACTAGTAATGTCATAAGCCTGTTTGTTATGAATGAGTTTATTAGTTTATTTTGTAGGTTCTTTCAGGAAAAAAAAGAAAGAAAAGAAAGAATCGGGACCTAAATTTCTAATGTAAAAATAAAACCTAGAGGGGAAAATCCACCTGTTTATTCTTTAAGGAAAAATATACAAAAGCAGACATCTCCGCTTTTGCAAATCCTCTTTGAAATAACCCAGTGCATTCAAGTGATTTAATGGTTCAAACTGCGAACAAACATGCACTCAGTTACCTCTTTGAAAGAAATGTAAAACACAGAGTTAGTCATAAGGTGGGGTTACGAAGGCACTTTGTGCTTACAGAGCTGTAGCCTTTGTTACTTCACAGGCTCCTAACCAGCTTTGACTTTTCATTGACTTTCTCACCTTTAATTTAAGACTGCATTGACTTTTTCTGTCACCTTAATCCATTTCTAGCATCAAATTGCTGCACAGCTAGCTATAATGATACTCAGTATTGACTATATTTTTTCCTCTCAATAATGTTTTGCTATATAAACTGAAAAAAAAAATCAAAAAAAGTTCCTAGTGTTTTGCTGCTTTTTAATAGCTAATATTTCCACAGTTTTTTAAGTGTTTTCTTCAGTGCGTAAGTATTCACTTAAATCAGTATTTTGGTGGAAGCTGTAAATGAGATGCTGTGCAGTGGCTGTGCAGATTATTTTATCCCCGGGGTTCTCTATAAATGACAGCTGCATGATGGGGAATCCTTATCAAGTCTCAGAGGTTGTTTTCCAAGGAGCTGAAATCTCATCCTCTGGCTGAATCTCAAGTGGTTTCCAAGTAGGATCACCATGAAAGGAAGAGGGTAGCAAGAGACAATGAAAGAGTTAACTGCCTCAGTTCTGGGACTTCACAACTAGATAAACATCTGACAGGGAAAAGCAACATTCCATAGGATTTTGGGTTCAAATTTAAGACCTTATAGTCCATAAACAGAAGGTGACTGCCCAAATCACCTCCACTAATGGCCAGCTAAAGATGAGCTCCTGAGGGATGCAGTGACTCTGGGGAAGTGAGAAACGTGGCGTGGATAAGGTTTGCACTGACAGTATCTGGAAAGCAAGGGCTGATGTTCTCTGTTTCCTCACCCTAGAGTGGTGTCAATATGCCCTCCTTCTGTAGCTCTCCCTTGCAGGAAACATGGGCTTTTACAGCAAGAAAAACAGCTGGGGGTCACCTCAATTACAGTAATCTAGGTCTGATTAAAAGACATTTCTATGTTACAGAAGAATTGAAATTATGTAAGTGAAAAGAAACAGAATAATATATTTACAGTATTCTTCAGGCAAAGACAGCATGGAATAGCACAATGTTAGCTGAGACTTAAAATACACTGGGGAAATTTAAAAGTTTCTTGAAAAATTCTACAAGGAAAGATAAAATCTTTTTTTTTTTCCCCCACCCTCGGGATTTAAGCTTAAATTTATTGTTCCATGGCAGGCGTCTCCTCTATCCATTTAGTGAATCATAAAATGAAAAATTCATTGTTCTTATTTCTAGTCAAAAAAGTGACTCATACTTGCAGACGAGGCTCAGAATGTTTGCATGGTTGAGTAGGTCTGCAGCATTTATTTTTATTTTTTTAGAAAAGGGAAGGAACATGATAAAAATAAGAAGTTTTATATTTTGTTTGGTTGAAGGCAGATACTGCGTTCACTCCTCTCTGTCTCCTTGACTAACCATGTTGCCATCATCCAGGATGTCTCCTTTGTTTGGACACTACAGGAGAGGTGTACTGCAGGCTCAGGGAAAGCAGATCTCTTCGCCCACAATACTGCCAAGGAAACTTGTAGAATCATAGAATCGTTTGAGTTGGATGAGATCATCAAAGGCCATCTAGTCTAACTACCCTGCAATAAACAGGGACACCCACAGCTCCATCAAGTTCCTCAGAGCCCCATACAGCCTCACTTTGAAGATCTCCAGTGATAGGGTATCCATTTCTCTGGTCAACTTGTTCCAGTGCCTCATCACCCTTATTGTAAAAAACCTTTTCCTTCTGTCCAATCCAAATCTCCCCTCTTTTAGTTTGAAACCATTTTCCCTTGTCCTGTCATGATAGACCCTGCTAAAGAGTCTGTTTCCTTCTTCCTTATTGCCTCTCTTTAGAGACAGGCCGCTATCAGGCGCCTCCTCTCCAGGGTGAACAGCCCCAGCTTTCTCAGCCTGTCCTCACAGGGGAGGTGCTCTGATGTCCTCTGTTCCATGTTGGGTAGAACTTTATGGGGGCTCAGGTTCTCATATGAACCTGAGCTTTGCCTGGTACAAACCCTACATGCTTCAAGAATACAAATTAATGGCATTAAACCACTGTTGAAAGGCCTTATTGACTCATGTTTTTTATACAGTATTGAATCCTGTGTGGCTCTTAAACCTCTCTGTCACAGCTAATACCAGATTTCAGTTATATCTTTGCAATTGAAACTCAGCAGGAGACTAATGGATGACCAGCTATTTTCTGCTAATACACAGTAGAAATGAATGTGCCTGATCAATTCAAAAAAACACGTACAGTGAAGAAAGTACTCAGAGAAAGTCTAAACTCTATTTTTCAAAGACGACATTCTTTTTTTTTATGATCCTAGATTCTGCATTTAATTCTGTGAGTGCAGTTGAAAGGGCAGAGGGAGTTGTTAAATTTCCCTTCACATTCATACTCTCCTCCCGCCGGCACCCCGTGGAGTTGTTCCTGCTGCTCATGCATTTTGAAGGGAGCTGCACCCCTTTGTAGGCTGACTGCAGCTCTGCAGCTTGTTCCCAAGCATTTCCCAGATGACTGGCACTGTGATAGCACTGAAGTCCACAGGAATTCCCATTTATGCCCTTATCATTTTCTCTTGCTTCCTACAAAGGAACTGCTTTTGCAAAAAAATCCTTATGGCAGAGGAGGGCTGGATGCGACATCCCCATAAGCTCATCAGTAGTTTCTGCTGCTTCTTCAAAGTGCACCACATCCTTCAAAGCACAGTGCATCCTTCAAAGTATTTCTTACAGTTCCCTGACAGCAAATGAAAAAGTAGGGCAGGAGCCAAAAGTTAAAGATCCGGGTTGCATGCTGCTGCTGGGAAGCGCACCAGTTCCATGTGTCCTGACATCAGAATTACTGCCTGATCCAGCAGCTAGCCCAGAGTGCTCACGTCTCTTCGTGGTTGAGCAAGTTGTGATATGATTAATGAATTTCTGCTCTTTCTCCTTTAGACAGAAGCTACATGAACAGTTCCAGTCAGCTTCAGTCTCCAAGAAGAAAAGTAGTACAGAATATAACTACACAGCAGGAAATAACAAATTAAAAAAATTCAGTGCTTCACAAAGCTTAAATGGTTGTTCCCAATAGCTGAGAAGGTCATAGGTATAGCGTGCAAGGAGTCCTATGGCATCTGTCACAGCAGGACACCTTTCACAGTTTGTCGTGGCACTCGTACCTTGGATGTTTTGTGTTCCCAGTCCCTAGAATAAATGGATTCTCTTTTATTCTGTAGTGTTTGGCCAAGGAGAGACAGCACGCCACGTCAGAGCAGACTGCAGTGCAGTTTGGGACACAAAGCTAGTGAGCCCTGCTGCTACAGAAGGATGCAAACCATGAGGTAAAGAACCTTCAATGCCACCAGGAGTGTTTTACAAAACAGCCTTTTTAACTTCTGTTCCTTCCTTCTTTTCTTTTTTTTTTTTTAATTTTTTTTAAAATCAAACATGAAAATCCAAGATTTCATTGAAAAGCAGCCACCCTTCTCAGCAATGTAACAACTGGGATGGAAAACTTTGAATGTAAGCATCTTAAAACTTCTCTGTTGTATAGAATCATAGAGAATTATAGATCATTAAGGCTAGAAAGACCATTAAGATCACCTAGTCCAACCATCAACCCATGCCTGTGACCGCTCTAGAACATGCCACTCAGTGACACATCTACCCTTTTCTTGAAGACCCCCAGGGAAGGGTGACTCCACCACCTTCCTGGGCAGCCTGTTCCAATACCTCATCACTCTTTCTGAGAGGAAATGTTTCCTAATATCCAACCTGCACTTCCATTGCAGCCATTTCTCTCACTGGGCTGCTCTCCAAAGCACTCTTCAAAGCAGTGTGTTCTTGCTAGATACTGTCTGACACAAAGTCCTGGCAGTGAGAAGTCCTGCTGAATGACGTCAGGAAGGTGATGATTCAGGAAGCAGTTAAGCAACAGAATGTCTCTAATTCCTTTCTTGATTAAATTGTGTTTACTCAGGTGGGAAAGGATTTTATTTTCTTAGCTGAATGTTATCAGCAGGCTTGAGATAATGAAAGAGTAACTTAAGCTGGAGCTAGTGCAGACGACTTTTTGGATATGAAACATAAATAACTTCAATACAAACTAAATATATCGTTGTGCTTGACATGGACTAATGTGCAATGCCTGGAAGATTTTTATTAGGACCCCATTTTAATTGTGCTCAAAATAAAGTCAAATGAAAGGAAGATTATTAATAACATGTTTTCAGCAGACATGGAGCCTCCTGGCAGCCTCCTTCTAAGGAGCTTTTAATCTAACCACACAGGGTGAAGAAGAATGGGAGAGGCTGTAAGCAGAAAAAATAAGTGAAAAAATATGATGTTTGCATTGGAATTTGAATAGGCACACAGTCAAGGCCTTGCAGAAAAAAAAGACAAATGAGAAAAAAATAGAGAAACGGGGGACAACAGTCCAAGGGGATGAAAAAGGAGGGAAGGAGAAAAGGATGTATATGTGCATTATTGCTGAGTAAGGCACCAAGAGATGTCTGGTATAGCGTGCCAGCTTTACAGCAGGAAAGAAAACACCCATGGCTATGATGATAGTAACAGAAAGGGACAATTCCCGTGGTGCTAAGGACAGGTTTGCACCTTACATGTTTCCATTTTGAGTCACTATAAGTATTTCTGTCTTTTTTTGGAGAGCATTTCAGTGCAATGTTGGCACCTAGGCCCTTTGTCAGTGATGAATGAGGATAGTCCAGCTTTGTGTTGGTCAGATACATGGTTTCTACTCCAAGAAGTCTTGATCTCCTACAAACTCCTTATCCTCCAAGGTCTACATGAGATTTTGGTTGTAGAAAAGGAAAGATAGAGAGGGTTGCTTTGAGGTTAGAGAACTATATAATTTACAAGCTGTAAAATGGCTACATTAACATTTAGAGAGACATGAACATACCTATGTACTTAAAATTTCAGTGTTGCCAGTAAGCCATGTACTTGTCCATGTGAAGTGAATTCCACCAAAATACACATAGATGTGGAAACAGACTACTTTCTTGATAAATACTTCTCTTCTTCAAAATAGTTCCAAGAATGGATTTAGAGAAAGCAATTTTTTATCAGTTTTCTTACAATTATTCTGCAGATGATCAAAAGAACGTAAAGTTAATAAAAGCAGGAAAGCCTAGAAATTGTATCTGAATTTTGTGGCCCTGGCCATAGCAGCATTTTTGCAGAAATTTCAGGCAGTCAGATATTATTCTGAAAACAACCTTATACCTGGATGGCAGCTGCCTTCTCATTTCTTTCTTACACCTTCTTTTACAGCTTTCCCCTACTCCTTTTCATTAAGGATCAATATTTTGGGCTAACATTTTCTTTCCTCATGTCTTTATGTTTCATCACTTTTTTCCCAAGTTTTAATGTAAGTCTTCCCTGTCCTTTCAATACATTTGGACAATATCCTCAGCAGTCCTTGTTCTGGCTGCTGAATCACTTTTTTGCTTCCATCCAGCTTTTCCACAGATCTGCTACCCAACTTTACCTTCTTGGTGGACTTTGTCACTTTCGTGGTTAAAACTTTTCCTAAGATGAACACTTGCTTTTAAACTTCTTGTTTAACTTAAATCTCAGAACTGAATCTGTATCTCATGGGGATGCTTCTTTCACCAACTCATTAACTTTTATGTTGTCCTTGACAATACAACTGTGCCCTCAAATTCCCCATTATGTCCAGGTCTGTACCCTCATCTCATTCAAAATATTCTTCTATGAAGGCCATACTATTACCTTGTCCTCTCCTTCTAATAAAAAGGATGTTCATGTTACCTATCAAGCACAGCTGTGCTGGTTTTGGTAGGAGGCAAACATGCTAACTTATAGCAGCAGAAAAACTGGCCAAAATTAAAATTCATTTCTTCATTCCAAGTTTTTTACTGTGATCAGATTTATCTATGTCTTATCTTTGGGAGTTTCAATTGTCAAGGGCAAGAATTGTCTTTAGCATTAAACTGAATACTACAGCTGTTTTCTTTGTTCTCACAAGCCACTAAATAATGAGATACTCATGAAATTATTAATGGGTGTTGTATTTTAATACCTTATCTGCTTTCACCGAGAGGTTTATCTAACAAGATCTTCCAGGAAGCTTCCACAAAGCAAAGTAATTTGTTTTTCCCCTTAACAGGTAATGATTGCCAGCTTAATGCATTGGTCTCTCATCACATAGTTATGAATTATCCATAGCCAAAAGCCCCTAATAATAAGTTCTAATCTTTTTAGGATGATAAAGTAGAAAATTAATGTGAACCCATTGCAAATAAAATTTGAATTCCATAAAAAGGAAGATGTTTTTATACCTTAATGCTCAATACCTCAGTGTTCTTTCCAGCTGCCAGCTTAGGAACTCATTACCACCTGGTTTCACATACTTTAAGTAACTTGTTAATAAAGTGTGCCCTAGTGCTGTGGAAGCAAGAAGTGTGGAGTGGGAAAACATTAAGTCTAGTTCCACATGGAAACTGAAGATGCACTGTTATGGTCAAGAGCAGAACTGAAATTGTTTTGTGAAGAAACACTAGAGTATGGATTTTCAAGTGCAAGCATTATTTTTACTGCCAAGTGAGAGTTTGTCAGTTAGTTGGGCAAAAGTAGAGGGACTGCAGCAAGACTAACCCTGGTTTCCATTTCTATAGTGACCATAGAGCATGTTGAAGAGGAAGATTTAACACATACCTTGGTCAGGAAATCTGGGAATTTGCTGCCCAAAGGGTAGGTATGTCCCTTCCCTGATCAGCGAATGACTGTGTGACATGCCAAAGTACTTTTAATTATCTGATATGACTTCAGAGATGTAGCATTAGTGGGTTACACTCCACAGGCATTACTATGAAGGGTGTTAGACTTAATGTTCACAAAGTCTTTTTTGGTTTCATTTTCATTTTCTAGGAGCACTCGGTCTTTTTTTATTGTCACAACCCAGCAGCACCTTGTGACACGGACTTCCAAAAATCTGCTACAAATGTTCCATCACAGTTTGTCATTGTGTTGGGCGATATGAGTTATGGGTTGTCTCGATGGTGTAGAATATTGGCTGTGTCTGGTAGAAGAGTTTGGCTGAGGGCTAGCTGAAAAACTAAATAAAGGTAACCATGAAATGAAGAACTATTTGCCAACTTTGAATGGAATGAATCCTCTTGTGATACATGCTGCAGAATATGGTGCACATCTGAGGAGGAAAGCAAGGAAAGCACATATCAGCATGCCTTTGTTTTCCAGATCTCTTCATACCTCATGCAAGCTTAAATTTTCTCCTTTATCCTGAGTAACAGTGTTGAGCTTTGCTAATACCAAATTTACATTTCATTGCCTTTTTTGATAATTAGTCTGTGGGTAATTTGAAGGTTGATTAGTTTTTCATTACCTGTGATTACAAACAGGGACTCTAATGTTGCTTTAGTGCCAGTCTGTCACGCCACTGAGGAATAATTTAGAATCTCTTGTAATTGAAGGTAGCCACTGATGGACAGGTAATCTATCTGATGGATGGACCTAATACCAACAAATAATGGTCCATGCACTGCTCTCAGTGGCAGGGCTTTTTAGTTCAGTTAATTACCATTTATTATTAATCAATTACAAATAACCAGCACATATAGTCTCCACTGACCTGTAAGAATGGTCATTATTTTGCATAACATAATGCTTCCTTTAATCCCTTGGCTCCTGACAGAAGATACAGTTTTGTTTCTGATCCTCTCCTGATTCAATCTGAATGGTGATGGAGTGGAAGCTGTAGTGCTCAAACAGGGCTTGGGTGATGTCTTTCAAAATCTTCTGTCTGTCCACTGTGTCTGCTATAGACAGCAAGCAGAAAACAATCAAATTGAATACAGTGTAATAGTTTAAAGAGTGACAGACACCATTCACAAACAGCCTAGCACTTCTACGAAGCAGCTAATTTTGAGCAGTGTCCCTTGTCCTTTCTATCCTTCTAAATGGCAGCAAAGGTTTGTTCATTTGAATGTGGTTAGAACATGCAGCTTTGGCAAGACCCAAGTTTAACCATCAAAGATATTCGGTTTGGCAGAAGATAAGTTCTGGAGGAAAGCAAGAATACTTAGTAAAGATTTGTTCATCCAGTCAGGGAGCAATAACTGTGCCAAGTGATTGGGAATAGACCTACTCTTTCTGGGAAGGTGGGACTTTGCCTGTGAAACACTACATAAGTGGAGTTTTCTCACATGAATGATAGCATGTACAGGTTGCAAAAAGCAAACAGATAGACAAGAAAATTGATGTGGATACTGGGCAATTTGTCAACAGCGATAAGGACATTATTAAAAAGATATTTTTAAAGATGAAATGTTTGCCCTGGAGTTACCTCTACGGTCCAAACTACGTGTTAAAGATTGTTTTACAGCTGGAGAGGCATCAGGAATGCAGATTTGCCCTGTATGTTTTTGTTTTAGCAACCAACAGTTTTCACATTTGACAAAACAACTCCAAAATCAATTTGATATTCTGAGAATAGTCTGGCCTGCGTCTAATTCTTTTAATTTATTTAAAGTATGCTGTAGTTTACTTCGTTGTTCCACAGCCTCTGCAGTTCCAAGTTTTATGCTAACTACAAGTCCCTGTTGTTTTGGCAGGATTTCTGAGAGGAGGATTTGAAAGATTTTTATTTTACTTTTCTTATTTTTCCACTAAAATGATGACATTTATTTTAACAAGCTACAGATATACAGCCAGTTGTATACCAATCAGAAGTACCTGACCTTTACTAGGCAGCTGCTGAATACTTCCCCCCTGTTTACAGAAGTTTACTGACCTGTGGCCACATGAGCAGATAGAATTGTTTGATTCATTGTCAGAGACCAAAGATGAAGGTTGTGAACAGACTCCACTTTCTCAACTGCTAAAATTCTTGCTTTCACTGCATCGTAAGAAAGTCCGTTCTCTGTTCCTTAGAAAAAGAAATTGTGGGGAAAAAAAAGAAATTTTAAGAGAGAAGAAATATGATCATTAGAGGGAAACACATCATGAACCTTTCTTCAGTTAGATGTACAATTTTTATTAAAATATTCTGCCTTGGGAAGCCCGTTTATTTCGGAATTCACTGTAAACTTCATTTCTATCCTCTGTTTTATACTCCTCTACGGAATGAAACTTATGCACGTGTTAGGAGACATTCTGCTGGTCCTGTGTGCATAGGGAGGTCAACTGTTTAATCAGATCATGTCTTGATTCAGCACTGATATCTTTTGTGAGGGCTGATTTTATGGCCTCACCTGAGCATCTGTGAGGAATTTTGTCCTCCATACATTATTGAGAAACATCAGTTTAATGGAGAGGCAAAGACAAACAAAGATTAAAATGGTTTGCCCTGAGAATATTAAATGAGATAAAACAAGATTACAGGTCTAGTTAATTAGTAGATAAGTGATTGTCTTCTTAAATGGGACTTTGTGCAAAATATGATAATGACAATAACAACCCTTATTCGGAATGAGGAGCCTTGTGACAGGGCCAGCTGCAATATGAAATTCAGAGTTCAGTCCAAATTTGCCCAAAGAATTGAATTATGGGTCTTCCCTGTCATGAGACACGGGAGTTTAGAAGTGCACCTTTATGCCTACTTGAACAACTATGTTCGTCATGCTTTGATTGGATCAGTAAATTGACAAAGTATTTTTAATGACACCAATTATGAAGTATAACAATGATAAGTATAATATTGATTAACTGGGTCTTTCATACCATAACTGATGCTAATAAGCCACTAACTCCAATATCCAATTTCTCTTCAGAAAATTCTGGGCAGAAATATGCTACTTAGGAGGCAGGAGACTGGCTTCACAGAATTCCCTAGAGTTCAAGCTTGAAGAGGCTTGTGGCACAGAGGAGCAGAGTATTTGCATGTAAGCGCTGCTTACAGCAGCTGGCAATCACTGCTCTGAGAAAGAGATCCCTGTACCTCAGGGCTGCCAGGCCTCCTTGGTAGTCTGGTTTTTCAGTAATCAAGAGATCTTCTGATTTGTCAGCAGCCAAGATACAGCCAGCTGCTGCCTTCTATCCAGGTACACTTCTACGCAAATGTAAACTATCTCACAGTCACTGAAAGAAGATCAATACTAGAATGAAGCTATACTGTAAAACAATGTTGAAAATTTCCTTTCTTGAAGCAGCAGTAGGGGAAGAATGAAGGAGAATTAAATAGCCATTCAGATCGTCACACTGAGTAACTTGTATACATTCAAAACCTGCTTCATTACAGCTACTTTTCCTTTTCAGCCTAAATCTTCATAGCTGAGAAAGAGGTTGTATTGCATTATTCAGTGCGTAAGGAAGGCAAAAACATGCATCTGTGACTTGCTCCAGACGTTTGGCCTTGCACATCAAATGTTCAGATCCATAGCTGGCAGGATTAAATATTACTGAGTATAGTTCTTGTTGCCTTCATGTTGGTGTGCTGGGAATTGTCTATTTCCTTGTGCCTGAACGTGACTGGAAAGTTCCATCGGCTTGCTTTTCTGGATGGGCATAACTGAAAATCTTTGAAACTTCTGCCTCTTGCACCCTGTCTGTTTTACAGACACGGTTCAAAGCACAGGCTTTCTCTTTTCTTTGGTCTTTTTGGCAGAGACTTGCATTTCACATGGGTAAAGGAATTACACAATGAACAAAGCAAGTAGACATCTCTTCTGCTGAAGGGATGATATAAGTAATGTTATGACAAACTAAAGCTTTAGGAATACACTAGGGGTTTGTTAATAAAACACCAATAGACCAATTTTTACAAAAATTGGAATGTGTAGAAGTTTTCTGGTGTAACGGTAGAAAAGAGTTTGGATTAAAATTTTAATTAGAATTATAGCATGATCACAGCTACAAGTGTTGGAAATTGATAGAGAGGCATCCTATTATAGTTTTGTCAGCAAGTGCAAGCAATATGGAGTGACAGAGAAAAGAAACAAAATATAACCACTGATTCCGGAATCAGGTCCTACCTTCCATTAACACAATCAAAATATCCCTTAAAATGGTGATGGTGGTTGCCAAAACAAAGATGGAAAACACAAACGTGCAGATTGGATCAGCTATTTTGTATTCTGGCTAAAAAATATGAACACAACACTTTGTTAATTTCATTATTGTTGGTTATTGACATTTTTAATTAGTTAATCTGAAAGAATAATACATTCCATTCTTCTAGTACAGAATCAATGTCGACCTCATTTGCCACTTAGCACAGGAGGTGAAGGTGCTATGATTGAATAAAGAGAGAGACATGAAAATATCCTTCTTTCAGTTTAAACACCAAGAAGAAATGGTGACACTCCCAATAGCCTTTTCAATTCCCAGGAACGAGTATAATTGTCCTTGACTAAATTACAATGCCTATCATTAAAACACAGAAAATATTTACACAGAACCTAGTTTTACAATGCTGTGAAAAAAATCGTTATCCTTAATTGCAAGGAGAGCAAGTGAACTAATGAAACTAACCTTAAAGAAGATGATAAGTGCACTAATTAGCACACTAATACTCTGGAATAAATCCCCAATGGCATGCACAAAGGCTGCCCGCAGGCTGGCATTGCTCAGAGCTGGCTTTTCCAGAGGGGACAGAGTGGTTTCCCTGGCTTGTGCCCCATGGCTATGCCCGTGTCCAGTCTGGTGCAGGATCAGGCTTAGTCTGCAAAAGATGTAAAACTCTGAGGTTATTGTGTCTTTGAAAGCAGTGACATCACACACGTCATTACCTCTCTCGTTTCTGAATGCTGAGCAGTACAATCAGACACACTAGGTAATAACACAGAGTGGCTAAGCAGATAATTGCTAAGTGTTTCAGTGTTTTGCATACAAACAGGAAAATCTGTGAGCAGGGGAATTAATGAGAACTCATTTTCTACAGAGTTCTTGAATCTTCTGATGTCTAATAAAACATGAGATAGAAATATTCTTTTTTTCATAGAGTTTCTGTGTTTGTAATTTCCCTTCCCAGTTAGGCAGCAAAGAGAAAGTAGGAGAGCAGTGGGATCTCTCTTCTATACCCAATCCATACTCTCATAAAACTCATTACACACTTGATATTTTTGAGGTCAATATCTATCCATCATCTTTTACTGAAATACACCAGCAGATTCGCTCTTCAAAAGTTATTTGGAATGGAAAACAAGGTAACTTACAGGATATTGGCGAACACAGCACAAGCAGAGGTGATGAGCATCACTGCAGCATCAATATCATAATCGGGGTGTAGCAGCCTCATGCTAGCCAAATATGTCAGCACACCAGTCACCATCCAAATGATTACCATAGACATCAAAGCTCCCAGAATTTCTATGAATTTTAAAAATCTAATTTTAAAAGGAATCATAACAGAAGCACAAGAATTATTAAGGGTTTGATGCTAGTTGTTCCAAGTTTGTGAATCGTATAGCCAAGAGTGTTACTTGTGTGTGAGCAGATAGGTGCACGTAAGGAATGGGCCAAGACACACTTTGGTCATAGGCAAACCAAGAGGCTGTCCTGGACAACCCTATGCACATGGTGGCCTAACTGTCTTCTACCTTCTTCTTTTGTCTGCTTCCCAGTGTGGAGCTCATGGAGTATTTGGAGAAATTAGAGAGAAGAAAAGGACTGTTTCAGGAGCTTTGGGAGGAGTAAAAGGAACAGGAATGGGAAGAAGGAATAAAAGAACAATTCTTTTACATCCTGTGTACTTGCCTGGCCCAGCCAAGGTGTTGTGAAGGCCCAGGAACCAGCCCACCTCCCACAGTGAGATTAGCTCAGTCAGAGGAATAGAGGTGGGAGGGAAGGAGAGAGACATGGCTCACTCAGACCTGGTGGAAGACATAACCCCCTCTAACAGCCTCCCTTATTTCTGCCCACCTCTCTTCATTTCACAATTCAAAAAACCAGTGAGTGCCCCCAACAAGGCCAGCAAAACCCCTCCTTCCTCTCTCCTGAGACTTGTTCCAACCAATGCCACCAGTGGTGATAAGGACAAAAGAAATTTTTCTGTCCCTGGGGCAGCAAAATTCAATTTTGTCTCTATTGGCTCTGAGTTGTGCTCAAGTAAATCCGACGTCCCCAAGGCCAACTTTTATTAAACTGCCATAGGCAAGGTCTGGGGATGTTTGTATGAACGTGCAGAATGTTTTTAACAGGATGGGGAACTAGTAATTGCCATGTGACTTGAATGGGTAAATGCAGCATTTTATGAGCACAACTGACACAATTCCAAGGAAAACGAAAATTCACAGTAAAGAAGTAGACAGCCATAAAGAACAAACCACTTGCACAGACTTCCACTGATAATCTGTGAAAGCAGCTAAAACTCAGTGTACAGTTTTGAATATATTTTCATGACAGTCACAAATTTTGCATCAGTCTGCCTCAGATGTTTATCATAATAACTATTTTGTCTAAAATCGATGATTAATGAATGAAACTACAACGTTCAGGAAGTCTAGTTTTACTTAAAAGGACACAGTGAAAAGCTAAGAGTGGTATTTAACATATGTGGTGTTTATATTTTCCAAATTACAGAATGAAACCTTGCAAACTTGGCCCAGAGGAAGGTGCTGATAGCTATGAAGGAGCCAACAGCCTTTGTGAACACCTGCAAGAGTGTCTCTGTACATGTGTATGTACTCCACCACTGTAAGTGCTAAGGTCATCCTACATTATTTTTCAGTGTAGAAGCTTAGCAAAATCCCAGCAAATCTTCCAGACCAGTTCAGTAGTACTAAATATTTTACTTTAAATATTCTCAGTTAAATTTCTTCAGGACTGCTAGCACCACCAGAGTACAGCATGTGATACCAAGGGATTGCTTGGGAAACTTTTGATTGTAAGGGAAAGAAATTGCAGCTGAAGAGAACTTTCCTATGTGGAGGTAAGTCAAGTCTGACTCATACATCAACCTCATTCAATACTGTTCTTCTAACCATGCTGTTGAAAGTAGCTGCATACCCAAAGGATTGTGTAGGACTGCTGTCCTGACTTATTTTGCTGCCTGGCTTAGGACACCGGAGGCAGTCAGGTGGCTCCTGCTAAATCTGAGCCCTGTCATACAGTTTTGCATGATAAAGCCAATCTGTCACTCTGAGAAAAGAGGTAAAATGCTTCCAGTGCCACAGAGAGCTGCAAGGCTGGCAGTCAGCACGCAGTGACTGCGACCCACCTGACTGCTCTCAGCTCCTCTGTTAAGGCACCCACATGCATATTAAACTGGAAATACACTTGGGAAATTGAGCAAGAAACATGATAACTATCACAGAATGAAATTAAATAGCCACTGATATTGGATATTGGATGCCGTTCTCTCATTTGCTACCTGCTCGGTGCCACCCAAAAGTTAACTGCTTGGTAGGAGGCTTGGAGGCCAGCCACAGCGAGAAGAGACTGATGAGGAAGCTTGTGAGGTCCACCAGGATGTGCGCTGCATCGGTGACCACCGCCAGGCTGCCGGAGATCTGCCCACCTGTGGGAAGCACGTGTCCGTGTCATGGCTCTGGTCAGATGTTGCAGCCAACTGGATCAAATGTGGGATCTAGGGAATATTTCGTTTTCAGGGATTGTACCCATGACTCAAAACTCTTCATAGATTGCTTCACTTTGTACTTCATTCGTGCAGTGAAAGGTACAAATTAATAAAAAGATATTTGTCCCAGATACATAACTGAGTGTCCTAAGGATAATAAGAGCTGTGATTCATAACTGCTGTGTTTATATTACTGTTGGACTATTTTACTATAACTACTTTAATATCTTGGTGAAAGCCAGGCTTAGGCATCACATTTCCAGTATCCTTCCAGTATAGTATTCCAGATTGCTGAAATTGTATGTATGCACAAAAAGTCAAAAATTTGTTTATTGAATTAATTCCCTATTTATAAGAGGAAAAGATGCATGTTACTCCTGATGACTGGATGCCAGACCTTTTGTTTGTCACAGGCAACATTAAAATAGGAATAAAAGGGAAGTTTCCAGTGTAAGAGCTGTGATAAACAACCAGCCATCTTAGTAAGGGCATGGAGAAAAATGTCCTGTTTGCAGGACTAATCTACCATTTTGCAGCTGTAATGCATGATTTAATTCTGCTGTTGGAGCTGAAAAAATGTGGCTGAATGTCATTTTACTTTGGGGGTGAGGAGGGTGATTTTCATGTGAATTCTGAAGAAAAAAATAGGCTGTCTGAAATCGCATTTCTTTTACCCAGCAAGCCAAGTGCTATTTTGCCAAGTCCTTGTAACCGTGTCTCAGGGCTAAAGGCAAATCCAAAGAAACTGAAGATTGTTCTAAACGAACCCCAGCTGCCGGTGGCTACAAGAAAAGACACGGACCACAGGCAGAAAGCTGTCCTGCCAACTCGGTGTAGCAGGGGAATGTTTTCATCACAGAAGTAATGTAAAAAAACGGGAATGTGAAATGATAGAGACAAAACATCTCGTTTCTGCATTTGACAATGTATTATTTCTATCCTTCTTCAGTTGTTTAATTAACTTCAGCTCACTTACTTCTCTTGACCAGAGCCCACATGAAAATAAATGAATCCTGAAAAACGCTGTAAAACCCAAAATGCTTCTTTCAAACCCTCAGCAAAATACCACTGCCAAATGGACATGTAGACAAACCTCTTGTTTCCTTATAGATGTAAAGTCTTCGTGCCAGCAAGATGCACTCTGTTTGATTTCCTCATATTCAGATTTTACACTGGAATGCATTACACGGTGTGGTTTGCCACCCCAGTGAAATGCATATCACACATATAAGGAACATATTTTTTTTGCTTCTTCTGTTGCCTCCCTATACATCCCACTTACAGCTGCCTGTGAGTCACTCCCCAAAAGGGAAAAGGAAGGACTGTAGAATTTTGCTGCATCCCATTCCCAATAGTAAAATGCAAATTCAGCAGCAAAAGGATTTCCCAGAACATAAGCAGATGTAAAGGCACATTAATTTTTTGGTCATTACATAGATTCCAGACTTTCATTGTTTGCAGGACAGCTCTTTCACAGGTGGAAAACAATTCTACACAGCAGAGGGAAGCAGACTGGTCTGACAGTGTACAGATGTTAACAGCCAGGGCATCAGCTACCTTTCAGCAAACAGAGCACAAGCTGCCTGCAAAGCCCTACTGCATTTTAGATAATGTATTTCTATGTTCTTTGGGACAACCTTACAAAGGCTTGCTTCTAGCCTGCTGTCTCTGAAAAATGTTGGAAAATTATTATTTTATGTGTTGCTGCCATAACTGATGCCTTGGGTGAGTTTCTGAAATCTCAATCCATTTATCTTAGCAACTTGGTCAAGTCTTTATGTTCCTTTTTGACATGATAACACACGCTAGGTTTGTTTCTCTATCCAAGTGGAAAAAAAGTACTTTGAAATTCATATTTGGTCCTTAGTCACTAAAAATCCTTAGAAAGCACTTTTATAACAGGGCTGTACACAGGGTGTCATTGGCTTGACTGATATCTCCAGATCTCTGGGGATTGCAATGGAATTGCATTGGAAGAAGAGAAGGTAGCTGTCTTTCTGAGATAGCTTGTGCAGCTGGCTTGGCCAGCAGTGCCCCTTTTGGGAAAGCAATGTGGGACAGCACAGATGGTTTGACTGAAAAAAAAAAAAAAAGATCACAGGAAATATCTAGGGGTTCAGTGAAACACAATTTGTCAACATCTTTGAGAGTGATGTAGCTTTGTTTCTTGTTTAACATAATAACGCCTGAGAAGTTGTTTGTCCCTAAGACTAAAAAGAAGGGGAACATCTTGTTTACTCTCAGGAGGAAAACCTATGTAATACAGGTTTTTAGTGCTCTGTGTCAACACTCCCAACAAGTGGCCTTTATGAGTTACTATTACTCGTGGTGGCTGTTTATAGCTTTGCATACCACAAAGCAGTAGAAAATGTCAGTCACTCTCTGGTCAATCATCAGGCACATGCTGTCTAGCCCGATGATTAAAAAAATTAAATGTGTGGTTCATAATTACAAAAATCTCCATAGACTGCTGTCTGTAACTGCTGTTAATAACTGGTTTGTCAAAGTTTAATGGTCTGAAGCAAAATGGTCTTCAAGCCTGTTACTTAAGCTGTCACTACAAAAAAGCTGTATGATTCATTAAGCAAAATGAAACATTTAGTTAACGTATCATCTGTCCTTCCAATTATCCTCTAGCATTGCTGCATTCACCAAACTTAGGCTGCTGATTACATGGTTTTGCTAATAATGCATTTCTTCTGGCACTGGAAATTACTGCATGGAGATTAGTGGTGTGCACCAATTTTCACGGGCAAAATGCACATGACCTACAAACAAGAGGGCTTCACACAGATGAAACCTGTGGGAAGAAAGAGATGGAGAAATCTCTGCTGGGTTTGGCAGCCAAGAGTGAAGGCAGAAATGCAGTGACTCGATCAGTGCTCCCAATTCTCACTTGTGAGGAAGGCAAAGCCTTTCTATTTCACTTCATGGGACTCCACAGGCAAGCTCTGGGAAAACATGGGTTTTGGAGAACTTTCGGTCTGATTTTTTCATACCCCTGGGATACATGTGGCAAAGACCTGTGGGATTCCTCATTTCCTACCTTACCTCACCACAGAGAAGGGGAAATTAAAGAGCCAGCAACTATCAGGTGTGTATCAGTATCACAGAAGCAATGCAGAGGGCAGATCGGGGGGACAAAATGAAAGCAAAAGCTTTAGGAGAGAGCCAAAAACTTATCTTGGATGTTGTAGGATAGGTCCAGAAGTGAAAGCTAATTAGGCAGGGGAATAATCTTCCATTGATCCAGAGGCACACAAGCAGGTCAATTTAAGAGATAAACGTGCTCTGGTATAAATACATTGACTTAACTGAGGAAAAGCAGATGGTGAATCTGGCCATGGATTTCCCTGGATTTTGTAAAGAGTGTTGCATTTAATATCAGATCCTGCTGCAAGCAGCCCTCACCAGTGCTGAAGGCTCATCGGCCTGAATAAATATGCAAAATCCTTTTATCTTTTCCAAGAAAACTAACTTAAATTATTAAAAATCCTTCTGTGACATGATGCTGAGACATGATACCCACTTTTATCTGAGCTGAAACACCTGAGAGAACAGTTGAGCAATTAACTGATCCTCCTAGTCCTACCCAGATGCTTATTTTGTTAATTTAACCAGAGAAAAAAGAATATTCTTTTAAAGACTGGAGGGGAAGGGGTGTTACTTGATCCCAAGTGGGGTCACCTCTGTGCAGTGGGGATCACTGCAGGCAGAGTGAGTGCAAAAGGGCAGGAGTACAGATGTGCTGGGCACACAACTGAGCTCCCTTTGAGCAGAGATACTCCCCTGTAATCTCAGCAACCACGAAGATGATGCAAATTACTGATGCTGCGTAGAGCTTCCTCCGTGCTTGGTGCTGCTCCCTTTTCCTGTCCTCATAAGCCTGTGAGTAGCCATGACAGTGATACGCTTGATTAGCTTCAGCATTTTCTTCTTCCTGCTGTTGCCTCTCTTCATTGAAATTCTTCTGATGCCAGCTCATCCTTTGGGATTGAAAGGAACAGAAGGTTAAAAAAGAAAAACCCCAGTTATTTTGGCATCTAACCCTGCAGTCCCAGAAAGTATGTAATTAATGCTTCCGTAGGATAAAAGCAGCAATGGGAACAGTGGTTCATCGAGGAGGCTTGCTCATGCAAGCAGGACTCTGTGGGAGGGAGCTGCACATGAAATGAAGCTCTGGCAGTGTTTCCAAGCTCTCCAGGCTCTCCTACATCATTTACCAGTTTATGAAGCAGAGGGTGACTTTCTCTGACTTGTGTATATTGTGCACATAATGAAAAAGGTGACAGAAAGGAAAGGACTCCAACTGCTAAGCACAAGAATTTCAAGAAGTCATACCTCAGGCAGATACCAATCAAGTTCAGCGTGGCATGGAGGTAATTCTGTGGGAATTTTTGGTTTTCTATTCCCAACAGCTTTATTATGAAGACAATGCAAAAATAATTTTTTAAAAATCTTTTATTTTGTTAATATAATTGACTAAAGATATTTCTCTCCTCTCTCTGCATGCAGAACTGTTTTATCTGGAATTTCCACTCAAGCACAAAAACTCTCCCTCTTCCAGCAGGGCCTGAGCATGGAAGATATTAGCTCAAAGGTTTCAAAGGCATTTAAAAAAATCAAAGAAATCAGTTCTTCAAAGCACGCTGAACCCTTTGTGCCATAAAAAGGAGAAAAGTTCAGCAGAAGCGGCTCTCGTAGCATCATCTTATCCCAAGGTAATTTCCCATCCACATCTGATCTGTCACAAAACCTCAGTGCTGTCCTTCTCAGGGCTTTCCTGGGAAAGGGAATGGGAGAAGGGACATGTGGAGGTATGACGCATTGTGGCTGCAGGAGCTCCTGAACAACCATCACATGTGGTGCTTGCACTACAGCAGCCCAGAGTTTATTCTTGGAAGCCTCAAGGTGGTCTGCTAAGCAAGGATGGTCCCTCTTCTGTATCTTCTAACTGAGAAGAGCCCAAATGGAAAAAAAAAACAAACCAAAAAAACTTTAAAAAAAAAAAAAACATTGTATCTCTCCAGCTACAGCATCTGTGGCTGCTGCTGCTCATGAGAGCGCACTGTGGTATCCAAAGGTGAATTCTGCCCAGGTGGATATTTGTAATGTTCGTATGATCACATTACAGCTATTTGTTTCACTGCCCCTTGTAATGACAGCCTCTTTTAACCATTCAAAAGAGTAGAGACTTTCCTTCAAGACCAAGAAGAGCTGTTTCATCAGCTGCATGAAGGAGACAAGTGCTCTGGGGAAGTGCAAGCATCTTAGTGACTTTCAGTGGTGTTTCTGTGCTGTTGATGGAAGTGGAAAGTTGCCTGAAATCTCACTGGAAAGAAGTCACACCAGTGGCTGCCAATCAGCAGTGATCAATGTCAAGAAAAAAAGGCACTGTAGTCACAAACTTTTCCAGCTGCCTTTTGGGCAGTTGGAGCCTGTAGTGGCTCCGCTGGTCTCACCAGGACACCGCACAGCCCGCATCCACTGATGAATAAGAATCAGCCCATTGGGTTCCTCAGCTCCTCAGACGCTCTTGCCCTATCTGATCAAGAGCACTTTCTCTGCTTTCATGGCAGCTGAGCCCTGCAACTGTACATAATCAGCGTGGATTTGGGTTTGTAAATATTTTTGAGATGTTCCAAGGGTTCAGCATGTTCCCCTGAGTCAGCTTGTTTCCCAGCCAGGTTAGCATGTGGTCTCTGTTTGCTCAGCAGAGGCCACTGATTCCCTGTGCTTGCCTCCAGGAGCCTGCATGAAAGAGCAATGCCTGATGCCTGGGAGACACTTAGTTTCCTCAGTCCTTTTCTTTCCATGTTTTTCTTTATTTTCCCCACAACAGCAAATAAACGGGAGCTGAGCCATCTGGGGAATGGGCTGCCCATATGGCAGCCAGGGTGCCTGCAGCCAGTCCTCCTCCAGTGCCTGAGTTTTGCATTCATCAGACTCCTCGTGTGCACTGTGTCACTTGCACACAATGTTTTGCTGATGAATTAGACTCAGAAGGTACCACAAACTGATTCCTTCCAGATGGCTGAATAAAATACTGTAGTTTTCTCACTCTCCCTGGGAGATTGGGGCATGCAAGGCTTTCTTTCTTGTGATCCCTCTCTGGAGTTAACTTCCAATGCTCTTCTGCAGTTTGCATGTAAAATTAATTTCCCTTTAACTCAATTTTCATCAGCTGGCACTGAATGTTAAAATCATCTTAACGACAAGAGTCATGGTCCTCTCAACAGCCTGTCAGGGCAGGGATGCCAAAATTACCCCTGCCAACTTCGGAGCCACCAAATCCTCTCCTTGCTGCTAACAAAATGGGTCACTTTCTGACCTCCCTCCCTTTTTTAATCTTCAGGTCTCTCCATCAGCAAACAAAACCTCAGAGTTCTGCTGAGGGCTAGGAAAACACTTTCCACAGACCTCACTGAGCAGATGCAAAAGCAAATGGAGGCAGCATAAACCCACAAATGTGACACTTTTCCATCTAAAAGTGCCTAAATAAAAGTGGGCTTATTGTCAGAGGTGGTGAGCATTGCTGCTCCCTTTGAGCTCACAGAGCAGCATCCGGCCCCACGAGTTAGGAAGGTTCCTGCCAGCTCCGGTGCATAACCATTCATTTTACTTTATTTTTTGCTTCCGAGACCAGCCTGCCACTAATTAAAAGAATCTAAGAGACAGTTTTGTAGAAGTGTGAATCAAAAGCTTAAGGTGCAGAGATCAGCTGTGTCAAACTGTAAACCCCTCCTGAGTGCTTTAGAGCAAGATGTAGCCTTTGAGCATCAGATCTCCGCTTCAGCACACTGCAACAAGAGTCCCAGATTAAAAGATTCTTTTTTCTTCATTTCAAATTCTCTTTCCTTTAAAAAAGACAGTCAGGGAAAACATCAGAGGAAGGCACCTACTGAGTCATGCATATACGGAGGGAAGAAAATATTAATACATATTGTACATTCCACACAAATCATTAGCAAGAGCTTTTGATTGCAACTTCCCTTTGTTTGTTTTCACTTGATCTGCTGGGTGCTTTGATCTGACAAGAATAATTGCCTTCCTAGACTGCTACGAGAACCCCAGTGAAAAGAGCAAAATGTGGAATTATTGCACTTCCTGCAGGAGAGCACCTCTGTCACCAGGGACAAGAGTAATTTTTGGTGTCTGAAAGGGTATGAAAATGCCTTCAGAGACAAAAATTATCTAAGCCATGGTCACATATCTTATGCTGACACTACTCTGATTTCAACTGAACATTTCATTCATCTTGAACATTTCTAAGTCACGTAATACCTTGTTTATAGCTTGTCCA
Organism: Pavo muticus; assembly: GCA_016647715.1. Classification (NCBI taxonomy): domain Eukaryota; kingdom Metazoa; phylum Chordata; class Aves; order Galliformes; family Phasianidae; genus Pavo; species Pavo muticus. The sequence goes on from JACDJE010000031.1 coordinate 2,803,715, forward strand.
TACAGATTCTTCTTTTCCTCCCACAGTATTTTGGGCACAAAACAAAGGCAATATTTATGTATTTGCATACATTTAGATGTCTATTAGATTGCAATTGTACCTATGATGATTTTATTTAGTCTCATTTTGAGAGCCTGAAACGTATGCATAAATCTATTATGAACAAATTTCCTTCTGCATAAAAGTATGACAACAGCTGTACAGAGTCAGAGCAAAAGTGTTCGGAGCCACATATCTAAACTCTGTTGTGAGAACAAGGGGACACACACAGACACAACAAGGAAGGAAGATGTCCAGAGTGATGCTTCCCTGATGCTTCTCCCAGGCTGCACAAATCTGGAGGCTGGGAGCTAGATGAACAACAGCTTGCTCCTAACAGCCCTTCACAGACCTTTCCTCCAGGAACCACAACAACTCAAGGCACCAGTACATGCTGGGGGTCACCCGGCTGGAAAGCAGCTCTGCAGAGAAGGACCTGGAAATCCTGGTGGACAACAAATTGAACATGAGCCAGTAATGTGACCTCACCGCTATGAAGGCTAATGGTATTCTTCGCAAAATGTGGCTAGCAGGTCAAATGAGGTGACCTGTGCCCTCTACTCAGCATTGGTAAGGCCACATCTGGAATGTGTTCTGTTTTCTGGGGCCCCCAATAAGCAAGAGAGACACAGATACACTGGAAAGAGTCCATCAGAGGGCCACAAAGATGATGAAGAGACTGGAGCACCTTTCCTATGAGTGAGGCTGAGAGAGCTGGGAGTGCTCAGCCTGGAGAAGAAGAGTCACAGGGGGATCTATCAATGTCTATCAGTGCCTGAAGGCAAGGTGCAGAGGACGGACCCAGGCTCTTTTCAGTGGTGCCTAGTGCCAGGGCAAGAGGCAATGGACACCAAATGGAACACAGAAGATTCCCCCTGAACACCAGGAATCACTTCTGTGCTGTGTAGGTGACAGAGCACTGGCACAGGTTGCCCAGAGGTTGTGGGGTCTCCACCTTGGAGATCTTCAAATGTCACCTTGACATGGCCCTGCTCTGTGTGTCTCTGCTTGAGCAGGGGTTGGCCAGATGGACCCAGAGGTCCCTTCCAACCTCAGCCATTCTTTAACTCTACAGTTCTATGAATCTGGCTGATTTAAAAGTGTTTGGTTCCACAGTTTAATTATGATTTATATAAAAATAATGCAATCTTTGTTAGTCTTAAGCTGTCTGCCTGATGTTTCAATTAGTTCTACTGTTATAAATTTTGAATGATCATTCCCTGTTTACCTTCATCACATCAATCATGCTTTTATGTATCATTGGTATAAAGCCTCCACCATCAATTTCCTGAGACTGAGTTATTTTTGTTTCATAGCACTTATCATCTTGGTTCTAATCGTTTTTTCTGAGATGAAATGGGAATAACTGTACTATGGAGATGGTGTATGGCAGACACAGTTCTTCCTACAGTGTCCTCATATCAGCTTACATGAGGCCAAAAGCAATTGAATGTGTTTTGCTGAGGTCGCCATGACACTGCTTTGTCCAGATGGCAAGCCAGTATGAAGGAGATAACCACAGGGCCCACAACCAACCTCTTTCAGAAGTTACAAGAAATATCTAAAGTTTTCTTAATCACTGACTTCCACAAGGCACTAAGAGTGGTGGAACGCTTTTATTGGACCCATTAAGAGTTTTCATATCACTTGCAGGAAGGCAGAAAAAGAAGAAAATATTCCCTACATAAACATCATAGAAAATCAATCTCCACCTGATGACACTCTCTTCCAAGCTCTCTTCAAACTTTTCATCTAGTACGAGCCTGGATGACAGGAATCAAGCGCAAGCCTAAGCCTTCACTGATAGATAAGAATAACTACTGGTCAAGTTTAAATCATGTTAAAAACTTCTACATGAAGATTAGCTTTAAGGTTTCTACACATCTTTCCTGCTTCCAGCATCATCCTTTTTGGGCCTCTTTTCTCAGAGCGCTACCGTTATGCATCCGAGTTGAGCATGGTAAGACTAAGACCATCTGTACATCATAGACCCTCAGCAGTAATGTGGCATAGACGTCAGGGAGATTTAGCAGAGAGCAGTAAAACTTTATTTCCATCATGTATGCTCAACAGCAGAAGTAAATGTAGGGATAGGTATGCCACTGTAACTCTACATGCTTAGACCAAGGTCAATTGAAACTTTGAGTCTTTCTAGCTCTCTATATGCTGGTCTTTGCATGTCAGTTATAGTAAAATAAAAACAAAAACCTTGAAACGAGAAGCTTTGAGCTTCATGTGTTTGATGGTACTCAAATCCTACTGTAATGACGCATAAAGAGCATAATCAGAAATGCATATCAAGCCAAAATCCAGCTCACAGTGTAGCTGGTACAATCTGATACAAATCCATTGGTTTATGAAGTGTGACATTGAATATTTCTGGTCAACATTACACTGATCTATTGCCAGCAAGAAATAAAATAGTCTGGCCTGTCTTCATTCACAGAAACTTCGGGAATTTGGTAAAGACATTTCTTATGCTTTTAAGAGTTATTATCCAGATCACTTGATAGGTAACCAACATATCAAATGATTAACTATCTGAAGAATTTATCTTCCCACTCCACTGTCTCGACTGCTAAAAGAAAGTAGAAAACTTTCCTAGGCCTAATCTAAAAATAAGCGAATCTCTGATTTGACTTACAGACATCTTTTGAACAAGGCAGGAAGTTCTCAGTGCTTAGCTTCAGATTCTGTTACAACTGTGGTTAATATTCTTCTTGGAGAATGGTGAGAAGTTGGATATTGAATTGGATATTAGGAAAAATTTCTTCTCAGAAAGAGTGGTGAGGTATTGGAACAGGCTGCCCAGGGAGGTGGCGGAGTCACCAGAAATATTACCATGGCATACTCCCAGGTATGGGAGTATTGGTCTTTCCAACCTTAATGATTCTATGATTCTAAGTGGATTGTGTCATTTATCCTGGGGCCAGTTCTGTTTAGTATCTTTACCCATAACCTGGAGAAGGACATAGAGTACACCTTGATCAAATTGACAGATGATTCCAACCTGGAGGTACAACTGAGCAGACAGATAACCTATGAAATTCAGCAAGGATCAGTGCAAAACCCTACATTTGGAACAGACTTTTGTGACTACGTATAGAATACTGTGTACAGTTTTAAAGCCACCATTACAAGAAAAAACAATAAATTGTAAGGGATCAACTGATGGCCACCAGGATGGCTGGGGACTGGAGCACTTGCCCTGAGGGAACTAAAGTTCCAGCCTAGAGAAGGGGTGGCTTCAAGGGAACCTAATAGCAGCCTGCTAATGTTTATTAAGAGGTTAGTGAGAAGATGATGGTGCTTAGTTGATTTGTGTGAAGGAAGGATGAGGACAACGGTCATAAATTGAAACAAGAGGGATGGAGACTGAATATAAGTGGAAAAAATGACTGTGACAATAATTCAGTATTGGAGCAGATTGTCCAGAGAGGTTGTGCAATCTACATCCTGTGAGATATTTTCAAGACTAGAGCGGATAAAGCCCTGAGCAACCCTGTTTGATATCTGAGCTGACCCTACTTCAAGCATGAGGTCAGACCAGAAACCTCCTGAGATCTCTTCCAGCCTGAATTATCCTGTGAGCCTATAGCTGACCCGATTTTCAGAGAGCTCAGTTAAAGACAGGCCCCTTTTAAGCATTTAAAGTTTGGCAGGGGAAACCTCAATGCATCCAAACCCACTAGTGACTACTGACAGTCTTGGCATGTCTAAAACACTCTCCCTCACAGGCTGTGCACAGGGAATGGGGCCTGTATTCAGATTTCCTACTCACGTGATTGAGATAAAAACAGTTTTGTTCCCTGTGTATTGTAATAATGGCATTTATTAAAAAGAAAGAGACTGGGGGCTGGCAAAGGAAGAGGCAATCTGTGTGCAAAATAGATTCTGCTGAGAGCACTGGAGCTGTTCATTAAGCCTACACACAGGGAATGGAAAAATATGGTAATTTATACCAAAGGCTAAAATGAGCTTATTGCTACTGATCAGCTTAAGACACCTGAGGCTGTGCCCACTGCTGGTCGGTGCAAGCTTGAGCCCAGCAGGCCGCATTCCTGCTGATGGATGAGGGGGCAGCTGAGAGCTTATGAGTTAGGATTGAAGGGAAGATAGAGCTAGGTGACTTAATAGTGACAATCTGCTACAGGCTACCTTACCAGGAAGATCAAGCAGATAGGGCCTCTATAGAAAGATAGGTACAGCTTTAGGTTCACAAGCCCTGGTTCTCATGGAGGACTTCAATCATCCTGCTATCTGTTGGAGGGACAACACAGCAAGACATAACAAATCCAAGTGGCTCTTGAAATGTATTGATGATAATCTATGTGGATGAGTAATCAGATCTTGCAGTTGATAAAATTTCACCTGGTAAAAAAGGCCATAAGAGATACAAGAAAAAATGTCACACCTTGGTGACCTCCCTTTCCTAACAATCATTTCTGCCTCAGGGCACTTTTCCCTGTACCTTGTAAAGGTTTTGTCCAGAGATGTCCCCTGTGTCCAGAGGGGCCAAAGGACTTCAGCCACTGAAGCTGTGCCCACACAATTGCAAGCTATTGAAAAGGCTCTGAGATACTTCAGTAACAAAAAAGAACTGTAGAATCATGTGGGATTTTTTAAAAACAGAAATATTACCATAAAAGTCATTTTGGACAGTGCCATTTATATTTATGGAACTGTGTAATAATACTTAAATAATAACCCAGACGTTCAAATGACTAAAATATGATGGAAGTGAATCCAGTATAAGAACATGGAGAGATGGATTTCCATTGGAACCGACAGCATTTATGCCAAGTTTCTGTCCCACGCATTTTAAGAGAGCCAAGCAACAAATAACCTGAAAACCAAGGAGATAATGGAAATGTCAAGAGGTGCTAAGCTGTAACTGAACAGATATTTTTTAAAAAAATACTTGCTGCTCTGAGTCAAGAAGAAGAATGAAAATAAGTTTAACTGTAAAGCTATTTTGTGATTGACATTTATACTCATTGTGAACCCAAGCTATAACACATTTTATGTTTTCAGAGAGAGGGTCTTTCTTTACTCAGGCAAGCATTTACTCATAGGACCTCTGGCACATGAGAGGCACATCAGCTTCAAGCCTAATAGAGTATCCACATGAATAGGATTTTGCAGGATCAAGTCCATAGTAGCATCACATTTCTTTCACAGCAAATAGAGTATTTAGACATTCAAGCATGAAGAAGCTTTGAATCAAACATGATGTCAATAGCACTATTATAATTCAGCCTAAAACTGTAACATAATCCATGTGGTTTTGCATCTTTCAATAAATCTACTCAGCTTATAAAATACATAGCAGGAGACACCTGCTTCAGCAGCAGATAGGTTCAATCCATCACAGATGCAGATACACCAGGCTGCTGTATGGTAAATGCATCAAACATTTACTAAGAAAGTTTGGGAATGAAAAAATATCGAACAAAACATTTGGAAAGCAGTAAAAGCTGTTCCCTGTACATGCAGTGAAACTCCCCATACTTCAGCTTTGGCAGCCCATCTGCACATGAGCAACCTCATGTTTCTGACAAAGACAAAGCAGCGGCAGAGAAGGAAGCACAGAGCTGCGTTACCTGTCTAGGGCTAAGGAGTACTTCTTGGTGTCCCTCTCACTCACAAGGCACGCTCGCTCAGGACCCTTTTTGGCAGCCATGAGGATTGTCGGTGGGGTTTTGCTTGCTTTTTTCCTCTCCCAAACGCTACTTGCTCCGTTGGAGGTGGATGCAGGCAAAATCGTCCTTGGAACTTATTCAGAAGTCTCTGCCAAGTGTTTTTCAATGAAAAAGTCTTAATAATCTTCTCAATAAACCCACAGCAAGAGAAAGCAGCTTTCCTATTGCTAGTGGCGTCACTAACATGCCAAACAGTAATTCGCTGAGGATGAAAGATTGGAGGGCTTGAGCCTCTCTCCCTTTCTCCCTTTTTTTTTTTTTTTCCCCTTCCATGCATGATGCTGTGACATGATTTCTGTCACATGGTAAATGAGTGCTCTCACACTGCTGACTCAGGGTCGGGCCTAGCTCTGTGCACACTGACTTACACACACTGAAAGGGAAAGAGAAGGGGAATAAAAGCCTGATTTGCCTAGAAACAGTCAAAACACTGTTTGCCTATCTGCTTCCTCAGCTTGGAAGGAAAGCACACCTACCTTACCCCGCTTGGCACAGTCTTCCTTCTGCAGCTCCACATGAGCGTGGTCCCAGGAGAAGAAGGCCTCACTGCAGCCTGGCCTCAGGCATGCGCTGTGGAGCTGATGGTGAATTTTGTACTGGTGCTGCCAGCATCTTGCCTTGTAGAAAGCAATGGAACACAGGCTAGAACTATGCAGTGAGCAAATGCTGGGCGCTGTATTTCAACAATGAAGCTTTTTTTTTTGCCATGAGTACCCCAGTTGGTACACAATGAGCTGGGATCTCCCCTCCTTTTGTCCAGCTTGCAGGACATATGGACACATACCCTGCCTGAGGTTCATTTGTGGAGAAGGCTTTGTACATCACATCCATGAAAAGCTTATTTTTATGGCATCCACATGTTGCCTTCCATGTGTGAGCTGTGCCAACACTTCCCCTGAGCCTGTGAGCTCAAGTAACTTGAATGTGTTTCTCAATAGCCACCAGAAAATGGTAGAAATACGCAGGGTTTCTTTTTCACAATGTCTATCATCACTGCCTCTCTACTGTCTTTTACTAAAGAGCATTTTCCCAGATTCTTACACACACTTATACACCTTTAAAGCCAATTTGGTGGAAGAGATTGATTTTCTTGCTCTTTTTTGGGACTTCATAGCTTCTTCTGGACATTACAAAGTTGTTCTGTAATGTTTTTTTAAAGTTGCAGCCACTTACTGGGGCCTGACAAAGTAGATGGCTGGCAAGACTAGCTTTGAGAAGAGCCTCAGCTCACAGGATGAATGCTATCATAGAATCACTGAATCGTTAAAGTTGAAAAGATCAATAAGATCATCTAGTCCAACCATCAACTCATGCCTGTGACCACTCTAGACCATGTCCCTCAGAGCCACATCCACCCTTTTCTCACAAAACCTCCAGAGATGGTGACTCCATCACCTCCTTGGGCAGCCTGTTCCAATACCTCATCACTCCTTCTGAGAAGAATATTTTCCCAATAACCAAGCTATGGACCCAGGGCATCTACAAAAATGTTTCAAAACAGAAGTACCAAATTACATTCCACCACAGAAATGCCATTAAATAGCGATTTTCATTCTATTGCCAAGAGAGAAGGAAGGACAAGGAATGCAGCTTTTCCAGCTGTGCATGCTGGAACATGAGAGGCTCATAATTCATACCCAATAAGGGCTTCTGCTGACACCCCATCCCATAAATGCCACCATTACTGCAGTTTCCCTCTGTGCTTCCCAACTCACCTTTCCTTTAGAAATTATCAAACACCAACATTCTGTCACTGATTAGAAACTTCTAAAAAATAAACCAGGACTGGGACCTTGTTTACACCAAATCCCAGTCTTTCTAATATGCTATGCCAAAGTATCAAACCTAAACAACCTCAGTTTAAGGAAAACTTATAATCCACCTCAGAAGACTGCAGATAAAAACTATTTCTGTTTCAAACACTGGAAACACATAAGTTTTGTTAGTGAGATAGATGAGCTTCCATCATTTTGCAAAGGGGTCCTGAGCCTTTGCATAACAGTGAAACAAAGCCATAGATCACTCCCAATACCTTTGTTTTGTGTTCATTGTTGTCAGTGCTGAATGTTGTACTTTTCAGGAAATAGGCTGTGAGGCAGGATAGACAGAAATCTCTTCAGAGCTTTCCACAAAGCCTTTTGCGGACACTAAAATTCATTAAGAGAGAGACAGCAGCTGTCTGTAGAATTATTCAGACCATCTCAATAAATTCATCTTCTGCTTTCAGTAATAATACATTTTGTTTCTGAATCTACATTAAAATGTCACATATCCAATCATGCCAGTTCTAACAACAGCAGTCAAGGACATTTTTCCAAATTTGCATCCAATACAGACATGTGAGACATCACACTGGCTTTTACAAATGAAAGTCTCTTACCATTATTATCCAAAATCTCCATCAGTGAAAAAAGAATATCCTTGCTCCCATTTCAACTCTAATCAGCCACACTTTAAAAATGAAAAAATAAAAGCTCTCATCCTATCATTACGACAGTAGATACTGAAAGCTTAAATGTACAGAGGAAAACTCTGAACATCTACTAATTGAAAATGCCAGTGAAGGTAGTCAACATTACCAGGCAGAAGATATCTTACAGACCATCAGAAAGTTCTTCTTTACCTTTCTCTGGTGTCAACTTAAGCAGCTCTGTACTTCATTGCCTGTGACTTGGGACACTGGGTACTTGTGATTTCAGGGCTTGATTATTAGAATGTTTGCATTTATAGTAATAATATGCTTGTTCACCCATGTGGAGCTCCAATGCCTTTGGCTGGAACCTCTCCAGGCATAAGACATCGACAGTGGGGTTGAGCGTACCCTCAGCAAGTTTGTTGATGACACCAAGCAAAGGGGTGCAGTTAACACACCAGAGGGTCAGGGTGCCATCTATAGGGACCTAGATAGGCTTGAGCAGTAGGAACAAGTGAACCACATGAGGTTCAACAAATCCAAAAGCAAGATCTTGCACCTGCATTGAGGCAATATCCACTACCAATAGAAACTGAGGGATTGAAGCATTTAGCATAGCCCTGCTGAAAAAGACCTGGGGATACCAGTGGATGGCAAGCTGGACATGCAATGTGCCCCTGCAGCCCAAAAAGCCAACCATATCCTGCACTGCATCAAAAGAAGTGTGGCCAGCAGGGAGAGGGAGGTGATCCTGCCCCTCTGCTCTGCGCTAGTGAGGTCTCACCTGGAGTACTGTGTCCAGATGTGGTGTCCTCAATGTGGGAGGGACATAGACCTGTTGGAACGCATCTAGAGGAGGGCCACAAAAATGATCCAAGGGATGGAACAACTCTCCTATGAGGGCAGGCTGAGAGAGCTGGGGCTGTTCAGCTTGGAGAAGAGAAGGCTGCGAGGTAACTGTTATAATAGCGGCCTTTCAGTATCTAAAGGGCAGCTACAGGAAAGGGGACAGACTCTTATGCAGGGTCCGTGGCGACAGAAGAAGGGAAATAGATTCAAGCTCAGGGAAGGTAGATTTAGGTTAGATATAAGGAAAACATCTTTTACAGTGAGGGTGGGGAGGCGCTGGAACAGGTTGCCTAGTGATGTGGTTGATGCCCTGTCCCTGGGCACTTTTAAGGCAAGGCTGGATATGGCCCTGGGCATCCTAATCTAGCTGCGGATGTCCCTGTTCATTGCAGGGGAGCTTGACTAGATGGCCCTCATAGGTCCTTTCCAACTCTGAGGATTCTATGATTCTATGATGTCAATTTGGGATCCAAGGCTGAAGGCCTTCTCTTAGGACAAATTGTGAGAAAAAGCACTTCTCTTCTTGTGAAACTAGGAATGCAGTAACCTTTTATAAATGATTGTCGAAAGGAAAATATCTGCCCTGACTTAGAGCCAATTTAAAAATCATTAAAAGGATGTTAACATTCAATATTTTAAAATACTGAATTTTTAAACATCAATGTTTTTATCTTGGGTTTGATTGCAGTATTTCAAAGGAATGGAGACTTTTGATAGGCACTGACTATGTCACTACTGAGGGGAGATGTCCTCTGCAATGTCTTAGGTTATTTCCAATTAAACAGTTTTTGGAGAAAAAAAAGACTTCTTACTTTTCAAGTCCTTGTCAAAGAGAGACTTTGCATTGGGAATGAAGCTCTAGAAGAGCATAGCATGGTACCATTTTGTGGTGTACACCATTACCTCCAACAGTAAAAGTCTGTGCTGCTATCAAACCAAATATGAATTCTTCTACAGAAGGTGAAGATATCAGAAGCCTACTTTCCATGCTGGGAAGTATCTAAGCTCAGATTCTCTTAGGCTCCTTGTGAAGCAAATGGTATGAGACATCCATTCCAGAGCTCAGGCAGGCATCTCTGAAGAAGCTCAAGACCTTCTATGGATAGTGAGAGACCGGGTGCGCCCAGGCTCAGCAGGGAGCATGGAATAAATGTCTGAAGAGATGTGGGATGAGTCTAGACCTCAGTGTGGGTGTCTTGAAGGATACCACACATACAAACCTTGCAAATGTCCTACGGCCAGTGTCAGACCTCTTGAAGGACATTTTTTCTCCCAGGTATTATATGAATGCATGTTTAATCTGTACAGTCACAAAAAAAAATCAGGTTTAGCACTTTTTGTCTCTTTTTATTTTAATTATTTAAGCTATTTATTTTATCATATCTTCCTAGGGCCAGCATTTCAAAAATACTCTGGATAAGCTTCCCAGTGTATCATCTGTCATGGTTGAATCCACATTGCCCAAATAACCCAGCTCTGATTAAGTTCCTCAGGCAGACCAGACCTTGAGAAATAAGCAATGCCAAGAAATGTTATTTTGATACAACTGCTTTGCTTTCCTGAGACTCTGGCAAGCTACTGGTGCTAGAGTGTCCCAAAACTCCTGTTCTGCAGTAGCAAATAATCTGTCCTTAGAAAAGGATTTTCATTCTAGGCTGTAGCTTAAAAGAAAAGGACAGTACAGTGGAAAAACAAATGCTAATAACTCCTCAAATGTTATTGTCAAAGTGCGTGTCAGCTTTTGTTATAAAAATATATTATTACCTTTCTCTGAACACTAAGTGTTTTTTCCTCTCTCTTTTCCATTGCTACTGCAAAGGGCTTCTGCTTGTTTTTGTTTTTATGATGTCTGAAGTTGGTTGGGGAATTAAGCCTGTAATTGCATTGCTAACAAGTATTTCTTAGATACATTTATTTTTCCTTGGGGAAATAGACTGTTAGGAAGAGAGTACACATATTTTGGCAGCAAAAGAGAGAGCTATGACATTTGGCTCCTAAGTTACTACCAGGATATCATTTTAATTCTTTTCTCCTGCTAATAAGATATAGGAACTTTACTGTGCTAGTTCCCTTATTACACTTGCAAACATAGATTTTGTTGTCATGCTCTTCCTAAGTATATTTGGGTCATGAGCGTACATTACAATATATATTGAAAACCAGTTTCTTAAAGGCACAATGAGGTCCGCATTATTTCTCACCAGTGCAAAACTAATTGTTTTTTTTCTCATCTATTGCCTGCACATTTTTATTTTCCATTTTATCATCCCTATAACTGCAGTTTGAATTAGGGAAAGGACAGAGCAACCTGGTAAAAGCATTTGTAGGGACATCTTACATAAAGGCTTACCAAGCAACCCAGAATTCTTGAGTGTGCCACTGTTCAAACAGTGCCCACATCCTGTCTTCCTGTGCCACGCAGGCCATCGCTCCAGCACTTTTCTTTCCTGGAGAACTTCTAAACTTTTCTTTGCAAAAAATATGTAACGTGAGATCCAGAGGCTGCTCTTGTCCACGCCCAGTATGAATTGAAGGCTATTACCACTGCAACCAATGGGTTTTACAGGGATTTAGCTACAGAGCTGGCATGCAGTCTGGCATGGAGTGACAGCCAGGCTGGCAGTACTCCAGGTCATAGAGAGGTTGCCACACTTGCCTCAAGGAGCATCAGGCAGCTGTGTCCACAGACAAAAGGACAATGTCCAAGGCAGTCACGCAAGATTTGAACTTGATTCTGACACTTTGGAGAGCAAATGGAGGATCTAAATGTGATGCACCATTTGTCTCTGGTGGAGGATGAAAGGAAAAGAGCAGCATGAGTCCAGCTGTGACACCAAAGACTGCCACTCTTGCTTCATACTCTGGCACGCAGTGATGCACCCTTGCAGGGGCTCCCAGTGGGACACACCGGCTGAGTTTCATGGCAGACAACACCACAGGGTCCTGGATTCAGCACCTCACACTGCAGCACATACGTGATCCCCAAGGTCACTGTCCTCCTGGACTCCCAGCCAACTTGGCAGGATGCAGGGATGTCAGCCCTAGAGCCTGAAGCTCTCAACCCATGGAAATTGTCGAAATATTCCTAGTTTAGGGAAGCAAAACACACTAGATAAGCTATAATTTCAGTGGTATTTTCCACACACACCTACCTCTGAGCTGCCTACCATAAGCCTGTTTCCTGCTTAGGTTCTCTGGATACCTTTTATATGGTGCATATACAGCATCTGGAAATTAAATGAAGAGTTAAATAATGGCTCCCTTGTGCATGGAGCACAGTAAAAATTACAAAGAGAGTTTTTATAACTTTTTTAGTATAATAAAGTTAAAGAGACTGAATGCTAATTTTATGACACGAGATTTCCAGATTGCTCCCAAGTCAGCAAGAAACTATTCATAATCTTTTATTATAGCATTGTCGTGATGACTGTAATCAAGTCCCCGAGCTTCCTGATGTTACCAGGGATGGTAAATACTGACAAGTTTGCATTTAATACGACATGTAAATAGTCTGGTGCTTGCTTTTTCTAATATTAAAATCTGTTGATAAATTTGGACCTACTTTCCTCTTTTCAAAGGATCTGGGTTCTGCAGATATCTTTAGGATAACGATGTATGAGCTGATTTGGTTAAAATATATATTGGTGTTCCTACTATAAAAATATTCCTCCTCCAGCCTCCCTCCTCCTTTCCCCACTGCCCAGAGTGTTCCTATATAAGAATATTCCTTCTTTAACTCCCTCCTCCCTTCTTCATTGCCCAGAGTTTTCAAATACAAATGAGAATTTTTGCCTAAGCAAAACCTGGCAGGAAAGCACCTGAGTGCGCTGGCTATTATAAAGTTTGGTTGCATTCACTCACTCACTCAGAGCTTCTTCCTATACATTCAAACCAGCACACTGAGGCTTCAGCTGGGCACAGGATCCTGCATTACTTCTGGGCTAAACTCATACCAAGGGGAGAATCGGGTTTGTTGTAATGCCCTGTCCTCAGTGTTCCTTGCATTTTTATGTGTTATCTGTCAAAACAGGCCTTCTTATTGAGGTTAGCAAACATCAATAAATGGAGTGCTTGCTCCAGGCCATCTGTGTGCTAGTGCTATACAGATCACAGTTTATCACAGCCATGGTGTTTACATGAAGAAAAACCTAGTCTTCTCTGTTCACTAGCACTGAAACCAGAGCTGCTCAATCCTGTGGATGGGTTGTCCATTCCTATACAGCTCACACGTACTTTTCTAGCCTCTTCTTAAAAGCCACAAGTGCTGGATATTCCTCATGCAGTCTATTTCCATGCTTAATTACTCCTGCTATTAGAAAACTTTTCCTAGTGACTAACTCAAAGCTCACTGTAATTTAAGCCATGATTTCATAACGGAGAATTAATTCCTTCACCTTCTACAGCTACTTTCTATGTGCTGGAGGCACTGATTATGTCTCCATGTTCTCTCCCTTTCAGCAGGCATCTCAGGTTCCTCCAGGCTGTGGTTTTGGCCCACTGCGTCCCCTGGACACACACCAGTAGCTCCACCATGCCAGGCTGGGTGCATGCTCCAGCTGAGACCATGCCAGCACTGAAAGGAGAAAGGCTCCCACCGTGTGTCTCACAGACAAAATGCTGCTCATGCAACTCATGGCAGTAGATACCTGTCTGGAAACAGTACAATCTTATTGACTTTGGTTCACCTTGTGATTTACTAAGTGTTCCCTTTCCAAGTCAAATCTTCTCCTATTTGACTGGTGCTTACCTGATGTTGGTGGCCGCATATTTGAGTAGATTATTATCTCTGCTTGTGTATAAAAACCTTTCAGTTGGCTTGATTGAATTGCATACTCTTTTTCTGTTTAAATATTTTATCCAATTTGTCAAAAGCATTCTGAATTCTAATCTCATTTTGCAGTCATCCAGGTAACATTTTCCAGATGGAGGTCATCTAAAAAGTTAATAAACATATTCTGTATGCCACTGTCTATAGTGATAACGCAAATAGTGAATAATGCTGGTGCAGAACAGACCACAGTGGAACACTGACCTAATGAATTAAAGTGATTTAAAGTATACGAGTTGCAATGGATATTAAACAGTTAACACTGAACTCACAGACATGGTTACCCACCTACAGCTATGGCAATGCAGTGAGATGATAATATGTAGCCCTGTAAGGCAGCATCTAAAACACTGAGCAGCTGCAAGTCTGGCAGAAACAATGCTAACACAATGAAAATCTTTGGAAGTTGTCATGACAAATTAGTCCTTATTTTCCATCAGGTGGGTAACTGCTTTCTTGGACCACACTTTGACTAGGAATGATAGATAATATCCTGGAAATCGTGCTCAGTGTTTTCTTTAACTCTTGTACCCAAGAACACTGGGAAACTTCTAATCTGAATCTGATGCCTTTCTGAAAGCTTGCCCTTCACATTCGCCACTTATGGAGAGGGTTTACTGTGGGTTTCGGTGGCTACAGTTCCCCACCAGTACCCTACGTGTGTTCCTGCTCGTGTGGCTCTGCAGATGCCCCACTACATCAGGTGTTCTGCCCTGAAACATAGCATACTTCACCCCTTCTGCAAGGCCTGCAGTAAGGCTTATTTGCTATAAAAGGATTATACCTAAAACAGACGTTAAAATCCATTGTTTATTTTTACTTATTGTGAATTAGGCAAGATGAGGGGAAAAAATCTCCCCTAAATGCTTAAGAACATTATTTGTTGAAAAAAGTAAAAGAAAAAAAAAATGAAACATTGCTTCAAAAACCACATTTTGTTTGCAAGGTTATTTTTCTTATGGGGGAAAAAAAAGTTTCAGAAAAAAAATTGGAGCGGTTTTATTCAATGTCATCTGCTTCTGAAATTCCCGTAATGACCTTAACTGTGGCAGTTCTTGATCAGCCGACAGCATATAATGGCTTAATACATGAACTAAAGCAGGATGAAAATCAGAGAGCAATCATCTTTGGAAGGCAAAATGTCACTGGAAAGGCATCAGTTATCTGGAGTGAGTTCAGCTGAGGGCCATGGAGACACTCAGGCCAGCCCTGTGAGGAGGGACTGGGGGAGCTGGGCTGGTTCAGCTGGAGAAGGGACAGCTTTAGGGGACCTGACAGCAGCCCCATAGCCAGGAGAAGATCATCACGCAGATGGAGCCAGGCTCTTCACAGCTATGCCTGGGGCATAACAAGAAAAAAGAGAAGCTGAGGCTATGTATAAGAAGATTTTTCGCCCATGAAGACAGTCAAACATTGGAGCAGGTTGCCAGGGTTATACCATCTCCATCCTGGAAGGGTTTAAAGCCCCATTTAGACACAACCCTGAGCAATCTGGTCTGATCTCACTGCAGATCCTGCTTTGAGTAGGAGGGTGGAATAGAGACCTCTGCAGATTCTGACCACCATGAATTTTCCAATGATCCTGGGATCAGTCCATGGGAATGATGTCAACTTCCATTTTGGAGGTACTCAATCCTTTAGCTTTGGATCTCATGTGTTCTGGGAGAAAAACTCCTTGAGAATAGCCCTGTGGAGAAGGACCTGGGGGTCCTGTTGGATGGAAAACTAAACATGAGCCAGCAGTGTGCTCTAGCAGCTTGGAAGGCTAATGGTATCCTGGGCTCCATCAGAAGAGGGGTAGCCAGCAGGGACACAGAGATCCCTCTCTACTCTGCCCTTGTGAGAACACACCTGGAGTACTGAATCCAGGTCTGGGGCCCCCAACATAGGAAAAATGTGGAGCTGTTGGAGAGGGTCCAGAGGAGGGACACAAAGATGATCAGAGGGCTGGAGCACCTCCCCTTCGAAGACAGGCTGAGGAAGCTGGGCTTGTTCAGCCTGGAGAAGAGAAGGCTGTGAGAAGATCTCATTGCAGCCTTCCAGTATTTAAAAGGGGACTATATGAAGGAGGGGAATCAACTTTTTACAAGGGTAGGCAGTGATAAGACAAGGGGGAATGGTTTTAAGCTCAAAGAGGGAAGGTTTAGATTGGATGTTAGGGGGAAGTTCTTTACAGAGAGAGCAGTGAGGTGTTGGAACAGGCTGCCCAGAGAGGCTGTGGATGCCCCATCCCTGGAGATGTTCAAGATCAGGCTGGTTGAGGCCCTGGGCAGCCTGCTCTAGTACCATGTCTGGAGATTAGTGGCCCTGCCTGTGGCAGGGGGGTTGGAACTTGATGAACCTTGGGGTCCCTTCCAATCCAAGACATTCTATGATTCTATGATTCACATACATTATTCACCGTTTCAAACAGTGTAAATAAGCTGAGCAGCACCTATGTTACTCAAAGAGGAGATGCTGATTGTAATGTAGTAGTAAACAGTCTGCTTTAAGAGAGAGAAATGCATAATGCAGTATGAGGAAACATCTACAATTAAAATAATTGCTGTGCTTGAACATGACACTTATCAGAAATATCTGTAAGTAGATAGAAATAGTCATACCTTACCATTTTCCTAGCACTAAATCTACAGTAGTTTTATATTGCAGATTTGCAGTTTTATAACTTTCTAGTGCAGTGAAAGATGATTTATCTGGTCTATATGATACAGTTCAAATGCTCTGTGATAAAAATGAGCTATTGATCTCAGGAGATTCTAATTTAGATCAGTTCACTTTAAAGGAGTAATAAACTGAAACAGTCTGAGAAGCTTATGTTTCGAATGACTTATCAAGGAGTTAAAAAATTCAGTAACTTGAGCCAGCAGTAGCTTTAACAGTAGCCAGAGCCCGAGATTTCACTGAGCCCAACTTTTCTGAACTATTCCCACAGGTATGTGTCTAACATACTATTCTATTACACTGATGCCCAGAGAGATGCTCATTTGTAGTAGATCTTACGAAAATAAACAAAGAGTAGAAGACATTCTGGAGAGCTCAAACTAAAACTAGCAATGATTCTGAGTAATGGATGTTTGGGCACAAAGACCAGTGAGTAAAGTCTGAGGAGGTCAGTCCTATTTTGCCATAGATTCCATCACTGCAACTTGAGGTTCTGCCAAAGATTTTAGGAGATTTCTAGAAAAAGCTCAATTACTATTTTATTGCTGAAAATCTGCCTAAATGGGTACTTTGGCAGCCCAGATCCTCACAACCACATCTTGATTTTAACCGCCTGGCCACTGTGTTTTAATGAAGTTTATGAAATAAGTATTAAGTGAATGGATTAAAAGATGAATGTACAAACTGTTTTAAGATTGCACTCTGCTATCAATAACAGGCTGTGTCCTACAGAATTACGTGTGTTGTTCAATATCCCTGTTAATGACCTGAATAATGGAACAGGATGGAGGTCCTCAAATGTGAAAATAATGAGCAAAGGGGGACTGAAAGCACTGGGGAGTATTAGAATTTAAAACAATAAATTTTAGAAAATATTTGAAATCAAGAAAGTGAAACACATCACAGGTGAGCAGAAAAAGTGCTACACTTGAAAAGAGGAATATATTTAAAAAATGAAAAAGAGCTGTACAGGAGAAGGGTAAGGGAATATTATAGGGATCATAATCTAAATACGATGTAACTGATGTCATACTTCTGCCAGAAAGGTGGCTTTTATTCTGGAAAATGCTCAGTAGTTCTCCTCTCATGAATACTTCTGAAGTTTGCCAGAGTCCTCATTTAGATGTTTCATATTCATAAAGAAGATGCTTTCTTTGGTATTAAGAAAAGTGACATTTTCTATAGGAGATGACTAAATCAAGTGGGTTTGACTCAGCTAAGCAAACTGACAGGAAGGCAAAAGGAAGGTGGTATCACAGAGGTTGTAAAAGGGGCTGAAGACAAGGACGAGAATTGAATAAGGGCAATGTGTGACAGAGGAGAAAGCTGGGAAAGAAAACTGTCTAGTTTGAAGAACAGTTAATCAATTTGTTAGGAACATGTAACCTCAGTCACCAGAGGTCTTTGAAAATGTTTAAAATAGATATGTATTTGTCCTTCAAAATGCTCTCTGAAAAGGGAGCCTTGAGTTACTGCCTCTTAGGCAGACCCTCAGAAGTAGGAGAGGAGAGTCTGAAGCAAGATGGCAGAGGAGGTCGTGAGAGGTCTTGCTCAAAATAGAGTACTTACAATAGATCCCTAGGATGTAAAGGATCCAAGTTTAACTATTCATAAAGAGAATTTATTCAATTCTTCCTGTCAGGACACTGTCAATAACCAGATTACATCTAGAAGGTGGCAGAAGATCTCTGTTAAAGACACCTAACTTTCAGTAATATAATAAAAAGTGCATTAGCATAAGAGCGGAAGTCCATATTAGGAGTTTCAAAAGTGAGAGGATCTGTTTGCTCTCTACAATGAAGGAGGGCTGCTCCAGTGGAGGTGAAGTTGTTCCTTTGGTAGCTGCTGTGCACATACTGTCAGTGCCCCAGCAACATTGCTCCAATAACAGACACTCACAGACAGAGCATTTAATAAAAACAAAATGATCGAGGGTCTTTGCATAAGGTAATGCTCAAATCCTTTAAACAGCATGCTTGGTTACTGCCCATATGGCGGAGGGTGTCTCTGTTGTGAGGGTCCTTGCAGCAACATCTTCACCTGGACCCAATGAGAATCTCCAGACCACTGGCTCTGGCACCCTTGGGAATTGAGGGCTAAGTGTGATGGGTGTGCATCCAGGCACAGCCCCCATTGCCAGCTACACCACAGCTACAGCTGGAGAACTACTTGAACTTCAACCACTGATCTCACAAATTGAAAATATACAGCTTTTGCTAAGCTCCAGAGTGGAGTCCCCATTAGCTGAGCAGTCTCTGTACTAGTTATTGCCCTATTAGTTTCCATGGTAGTAATTTTACTCCTTCTCAAAAGATTCCATCCTCTAGACTTTCACTGCTTTTCATTGTAGAACTGAAGCTCTCTTTTGAAAGCTTCACTTGCTGGACTAATTTAGAAGCACATAAACCTGTTGAGATAGATAGCAAATTAATTATGGCCTGACTGCATCAGGCACTAATAGAGATGTAGTTTAAATGACTGTTTCAGGGTTGGTAGATAAGACTCTTCATCTCTGAAATGTAAATTAAACTTCCTGAACCATCAGTAATGGCTGTCTCCAATACATACACAGATCTGAACATACTTAATCCTCACATGCACTTCCCAGAATGAGGAGCTGTACATTTTTCTGCATTACTGAAGGCTTTTTCCTCATGAATTTTCCTACATATTTAGTGTA
This sequence comes from Pavo muticus, assembly GCA_016647715.1. Classification (NCBI taxonomy): domain Eukaryota; kingdom Metazoa; phylum Chordata; class Aves; order Galliformes; family Phasianidae; genus Pavo; species Pavo muticus. The sequence goes on from JACDJE010000031.1 coordinate 2,822,887, forward strand.
GAGAACACAATATAGTACAAAATTCGGTTCAAACATTAAAGCTCCTGCTTTGCAACTTCAACAGCCCTCACAAGACTTTGATACTTCTCTCAGCATTAAGTGAAATGCATTTATTCACATATGCATGAAATGGTTCCATCTTGTGACTGGGAGTTTTGAAATAAACGGTCCCAAGCCACTTTGGAGTTTTTCATGGGGGAAAAAATAAGATGGCAGATATTCCAGGTGGAGGAGAGAAGAAATGTACCCACTGTATGAGCAAATATAAAAATGTCTGTTCTCACTCTGGAGGAACTGATAGATCCTTTGGGTCTGTGATCACCTCCTCTTCCAGTTCTTGACTAGACACAGAGTGGAAGCTCTGAAGAGATGAAAGAGGAAAATTCACATTGAGGATATTGATCTTTGATCAAGTAAAGCTCTTTGGACCTGAAATAACTAAACTTCTAACTTATGCAACATTTTCTCCTATTTAGACAGTAAGCTGAATAGTAAATATGACTTTCCTGGAATTCATTTTTCACTTACCAGTGAAGATACTACTCCCCTCTAGTATGCAGTAACAGATTAAGAGTTTGAGGTGGAATATCACATCACCTAAGACATCTGCTGCAGCTTGTCTGAAGAGATAAAGCACCTAAAGGAATTTATTTAATATACATCCACTGGGAAGTGCTGTGAGACAAGGCTGTAAGCTAAGACCTATTCAAACTGAAATATAGACGAGACAGGGGTAGCCCATGGAGATGAAGTTCTGAGGATTTCAGGTTCTCTAGCTGTTAAAGCAGAATAATGACACTGGCCTTCTCTGGAAAGCGTTTTGAAATAAAAGGAATTCGATATCATTGTAGGAGAAAAAACAATTGGGAATCATGAAGTTGTAATACTCAACAGATAATCTGTCAATATAAATATCCATTAATTGCTGAAAAACTGCTTTAAAACAAAGCATTTTTTGCAGTATTTCAGGAAGGAAAAAAACCACAAACCCTTTTTACGGAACAGCCTGACACTTTATAGGAGCCGAGGGGATTTATACTGCTTTCAGCATCACAGCATCTGAAAGAAGGATTATGTTTATAACCATAAACACAAAGAGCCCCACAAGCACTACTTGCTGCCCACTCAGGGCTTCACAGACACAGCCAGAAGAGAGCTCCAGAGCCCTCTGGAAATGACTGTACCCACTCCAGCTACTTCTGTGGCCTCTCAATCAGACTAGAGGGACAAAGGCTAGACTAAAGCAGATCTTTTGCTATACTGCTATTTTGGCGAACCATGAATCTACGCTGCTTTACATAGTGCTATGAGTAAAGAAATGTGTATATAGGACTTGTTTGATGCTATAGCCGCAGTGCACGACTGATACATGATTGATTCCAACAAGGGCGGGCAGAATAACTTGCTAATGAGCTGCATGAAAGTGCTTGAAGGTAATAATGTTTCTCCAGCCACACAGGCATCTGCCTTTCAGCATAGGATGGGTGGTCTCAGCAGAGGGACAGAGAGTCTGCAGTGTCACACTTTTTTGAGCTGTATTCATCAGCTGTCACTTTTGCTGACTTTCAGAGTATTATGGACTCTATGTTTAAAAGTCCAGTTTTTCTGCACAGAGGAAACTGCTAGATTCTTGTAAGAAGACGTGCAAAATACCAGTGTTGATATTTTCATAGCAGAAAATGTTAAATTGTTTTCCCCAGCTATTTTCAGAAGGGAGCTAACCCCTCCAATGGACAGCAACTACATTTCCAAAAGAGGATTTTGGCCGCTTCGTGCATGAAAGTTACATGCAAGGGGACCCACGTACTTACGGCAGAGTGTCTAAATTAGCCTGAATCATTGCAAATGATTCCAAGTAAGAAGGGACCCAAATTCAGTATAGAGATTATCTGAATTATGTTATGCCGGAGAAGAGCCTGTCCCACTCCCCTGCAATTCCCTCTTGCCTGAATTTGTGAGCTGTAGTAAAATCACTCTGTGTTATTTCTCTGCCATATTTTGTTAAATGTCATTTCCTCTGTGCCTCGCTTTCTCGTTATAGACCACATTTTACTCTTCCTACTAAAATTCCACTCGCTTGACATCAGGGTAGTAACACAGGTGCAGTAGGAAACTGCTGTATTTACACTCACTGCTGCTGACAGTTTAGACCTAGTAAAGGAACTTGGAAAAGATTAGGCAGTATATCAGCTATTAACTTATGGGCTATTTCACACTTCGTACACATTTTTCTACTTTCAGAACTGAGTTGCTCCACATAGCTTGTCAAAGTTTAGTGACTTTTAGAGCTTGTGCTCATACTGCTTGCATTAGTTCACTGAATATGGATTTCCAATACCTTTCACATTCCTCCAATTTTTACACTTATTCTGTGTATTATTCTGTGTTATTATGTGTCGGCTCTCACAGTCTGAAACAGCAAGATGTCCCTTTTTATTTTGTTCTAATTGCTGCTAAGGGCTTACTGATGGAAGCAGTGGCCCTCTGACTCTTATTGTCTTGGAAGTTGTTTATGTGTGAGTCTTTACTGCAGTATCAGGAGAAATATTTCTTGGTAAGAGAGCTAGACTAATTTTGTTTTCTCAATTACTCTTTAGTACAGACCTAGGGAACACCCCACAGAATCACAGAATAACACAATCATTGAGTTTGGAAAAGATCTCTAAGATCATCAGGTCCAACCTACCACTCATATTGCCCATTAAACCATGTCCCTTAGCACAACATCTCCATGTCTCTTGAACACCTCCAGGGACAGTGACTGCACCACCTCTCTGGGCAGTCCATTCCAGTGCCCAACCACCCTTTTGGAGAGGAATCTTTTCCTAATATCAAACCTGAACCTCCCCTGGTGCAACTTGAGGCCGTTCCCTTTCATCCTGCTGAGATGGCAGAGGCCAGAATGCTTAGAATCACTAAAGGTAAGCTTATTCTTGTCGGCTACAAGAAGAACCTGAAAATGTATATCGCTTACCAATGACAGTAAAAAATTCACAGTCATCTAAGCTCAGCTGAAATCAGTGAGAACGCCCTGTGAAATAAATAACAAATGAAAATAAAAAGTGGCAAACCACAGGCAAGATCATGCTTACCATAGGCTTTTAATTCTAATGATTACATGTACAGATAACACGCAGGAAAAAAAATAGGCATTACTATCCCAGGAGCTAAAAATAAAAAAGGACAATTTTAAAACAGGAGATTTTTTAGTGATAGTAGTTGGATTTGTGCAGGCAACATTTTTCCCATCCTGCAAAGCTGACTTCAGACATTTTTCACATTCTGTGAAGCAACAATAGAAATTCTCTGAAGCATTTTTCTTGAATGAATAGACAGGTCTATTCACTTTATGTGTTCACGTTAATAACAGCTAAGCATGTCAATGCGCTATAAGCTTATAATGTATGCTACATAAGCATATGTCTATGCTTATGATGTTCACTGTTGAAATTCAATGTTATTAACAGCATTATAAATGACACAAATGAATAATGGGACCCAGCTTCATGGCCACATATGGCTCCTGTCAGACTGCACAGCCCCACTGCCTTTAGAATACTCTCCACCAGATCAGATAAGGCAAGAACTGGGTCTGTTATATCTGAAACCATTTCCATTCCGGTCACTGACCTGCTGATTTGTAGAAGGCTGTTATCTTTCTTAGAAGCAAGTTTCACAGCATCAGCTCTAAAGAAATATTGAAAACTTCTCTCTACTTGCTCACAGTCTTGCTGCTGGTGCAATTAGCTGTGTGGGAGGTCTTCATTGCAGGATGATGTCTCAGAAAGCTATGATCAGTCTTCTGAAGGATCCAACATGCTGCTATAGAAATTCTCATTTACGATGTCATGGGAGGAATTAATGCAGAAAGGAAGAATCTGAGGGGCAAAGAATAATGCTTGGATGGCCACATGTACCTGTGAACATTTGGGATTCTTGTTCTAGAGTGCAGAACAATTTGAGAGATAATTATCTTGATGAACATAAAGATAACAGGTCAGAGAGGACCAGGTCATTTTCTGCTCTTAGAAATAAGAGTCTCATCAATTTCAGGGACTATCATTCTTAGGAAGGAGTTATTTAGTGACATTTCATGTTATCAGTACAGTGCCGCTTCTAAACAGTTATCTGTTCATCTAAACAGCAGTATAAAAAGCAGTCATTAAACAAGTTAAACTCAATGAGTTGTTAGGAGAAAAAGTAGGGTCTTGGCCCAAACAGAACATCCTTAGCTGATTTTGTAAACTATCCGATTTTATACCTATTTGGATCACTCTGTGGAACTCACTATCCCACACTACACATCTGTAATGCAGAATTTGCATTTTAGTCAATTCAGGCTTCATTTTTAGTTTCTGGGTGATATTTTCTTCACTTTAGTATTTCATTAAATACAAAATGAGGTAACAGCTGTTTTTTCTCATGTTGTGTTTAAGGTCTTAATGCTGGTTTAAACAAGGACAGTTGTGACATCTGTCAAAGAGATGCTGCCAATAAAATTCTGTGTATTTTGTGCAGTGGAGAATATAAAGAACATCTCTGAGTGAAATGTCATTCAGTAACATGGCTATAAGAGAGGCTTATATCCGTATTTGCTCTCACCTTGAGATATATCAGAATGGAAGTCAGTGTCATAAGACAATTCAAGGTTATTTTCTTCTAAGCACTTCATGCAAATTGTATTGAGCAGCAGGAGAGAGTTGTTTTTAATACTGTAAGAAGCTCGAAGGTGAATTTTGGAAACATACCAAACATTCTACCACTAAATATTGTCCTTTTCTGTCAAGCATATGGAAGATATTCCTGATTGAAGCAGAAGGACACAATCAAGTTCATATTATTTTTAATACAGTGATGAGTGCTTAAGCCAATTGTATTAATAAAAGAGCAGGGTAGCTCTGGAAAAAAATGTGATCATTTCTGTACTACAGCTGTTCACTGATACAAGTCTGGGAACTTCCAGAGGAGAGGCACAAAGGTAAAAAAGAGAAAATTGCCCTTTCATGATCACCTGTGCTGTAGACATGGCAACCATTTAAATATTTGGGGGAGGGTCAAGTATTTGCATCATTTGTTGAGTTCCTGACAAAGACTTAAACAAAGAGGTTTCTTCCCGTTTTCACATGTAATGCCTTCCATTTCTGAATTCATCCTTTGTTACAGCAAAGACTCCATGGGTCAGTCTCATTTCAAGAAAAAGCTGCCTAAAATTAGGTACCTGCAAGTAACCTTCCATTTGTGAAGTTGGTGCCTAGAGTGCTGTTACAGTATTCTCAGTGGAACTTACTGTAATCCAGCCAACAACATGGTGAGGGCTGAATCTCTCTACTGACTGTAAGAACTAGATTTTCCTCTCCCTAATAACAATTAAGGTTCCATTCAATTCACAAACACAGATGTCCAGTGTCATTTAAGCAGACCTATGATATCTGGCAAATACAGTACAGCAGTGGAAGGTACAGTACAGGACCTACAACAGAACCTTACTTTTTTGGATTTGCAGCTGAAGCCCAAATGAGCATTTCCACAGGATTACAAAGACATACCAGAAAGCACTAGACACTGATATTTAGGCATCTGGATCAAGTTCTTATATGACACCTTAATTTAGGTGTCTCAACCTTGATCTGAATGGCTGTACTGAATACAAAGGATTTTTGAATCTGCGTTAACTTTAATCACTGATTGAAGCCTGCAAGCATCATATGCTCCTCAGAGGGAGGTAGGGACTCCCTCTGCAGCACCAGATTATGGGGATAATCTTCAGAGATAGTTACTCTTTCCATGCGGAAAGCACTGCCGTTAAGCTTAAGTGCCTAAAGAAAACCAGTTACAGAACTAGGGAATGAGAATGACAATACACAGTGTCATCCACTCATGCAAAGAGAGCGTATTGATCATTTCTGTTAAACTTAAGATGAGACAAAATATTAGTGTCATAGTTATATTAAATAGTCTTTATAAAGTGGGGAAAAAATTAAATGTATGAGTCAGTAAGTAGGAATACAATTTTCCAGACCACCTTTAGCAGACTAGCAGTAGCAAAATAATTAACAGATAACAACCCAAGTATTCTTAATAAATAAAGGCTTACTGGAGCAAGACAAGTAAAACTGGAAAATTCTATTCACATTCCAAACCACAGTCTCCCACTTCCCATAGGAACTGAGAGATGATTAGCGTGTCTGAAAATTAGTTCATGATTTTGATGGGCTACATATGGATTCAGGTTCTTTACTTCAGCATAGATCAAATATTTTGTTATCTTCAGTCATTTCCATTAAATGTGCTACTATGGAAACAAGAAGCAGCCATGTCTGGGATTCTTGGAAGTGGCAAGATAGATAATTCCTCCAATTAGCAAATATTCTGGCAGTACAACTCAGTACTTAGCCTCTACTGGGTCATGGCTCAGACTGACAAAGAAATACAATGGATTTATTGAATTGTTATACCATTCTTAACACTATCTGATTCTCATCTTAAGATCAATTTATATTTTTTAGCTCTATTGTAAACCTTGGTAAATCTCTGAAAACAGTGGAGCTCCCAGTCTTAGCCCGGCCGTGGTTGCAGAGGTCATTTCTCCATCAGAGCTAAACACGTGCAGTCAACCAAGCTCTCCATTGGCATGGGTAGTTGAGGCACCTTACACCTGCTTAGCTCCAATCCTTTGAGAATTTGGAATTTCAGCCATTTTATTAGGCAGACAGGATTGACAAAGTTTTGTCAACAGACCTGAGGAGGAGAGTTGCTTCCAGTGTATAAAGGAGTAGTAAGCCACTGTAAGCAAGTAGTCAGAAGTATTCTTGCGCTCGAAGAAAGAGCGGAGTTGAAGTGTGCTTGACAGGGACAGTAAGTCTGAAAAAATCCTCACAGAAAATAGTCCATGAAGAAATTCAGAAGTTAAAAAGATTTCAGAAGCAAACGGTAGGAAGGGTTTGTGACCTAGAGAGAGGAAACTGAATGATATGATCCTATTTAATGTTTGAAAGCCAAAGAATATTGCAGAATGGTTAAAAACGTCTACAAAAGAAAGATACCAGATAATAAGCTTTCTAAAGAAATTGCAGGCAGCTCTGTAACAATAATATCAAATGGCTAGAGAGTGAAGTTTGAAAATAAACTTGAGAATTAATTAAACTGACAGTTAAAATAATTGAAAATAGAGTAATTCCATTTGTTTTCTGAATAAATGAATTTAGGGGAAAAAGGGTTTTCTCTGTGGAAACTATAATGTTTTCTAACAAGAATCATCTGATACTGGTAATCCAAAAGTTCCTCAGTTTTCAGCTGAAGATCAATAATTTTCAGCATAAATATACTGTACAGTGCCTTTACGATTCTGCTTACAACTGTGTTGCCCTGTTACCCTGAAGATTACTTCTTTCATTACGCTTCTTTTTACAGAAGGTCTCATAATGCATACAGATTTTCAATAAAGGAGAGAGTAGTATAACAAGAGAGACTTAAATTAAGGAGATTTAATTACGGTGAATTCAAGCAAATCACAACTCCTGTGCTGGGAGTCGCTTTCAGAAGCATTCTGAGAAGAGATTACACTGATTTCAGAATTCAAAGTAATTAAAGGGGAGGGAAACATTTTTTAAACAGTTCTATTTGGTACTTGCTGTGATTAAGTACTTGGTGCTCAGTCCTTTCTCAATCAAGACCAGTTATCTTTTTAAAATATGGATTTCAATTAAGAAACAGACTGGTATTTCTCTCATATATGTGAAATTCTTGTTGAAATATAATCATGCTCTTGAAAATGAGGTGAATGGTCCATCTGGCCTTCCTTTAATTAAACTGTAAAAAAGACTGGAAAGTTGTAGAGCCTAAGAAGTAGAAAACTATTGCAGAATTGTCTGGGTTTAGTTTATATACTTATCCATGCTAACTTTTCTGTCAAGTATACTTCAGTGAATATAACTGAAGAAGGTAATATGTTTGATGACATTTCACAAAGGCAGGAACAAGAATCATAGGTCAGTTGAACTGTTGAACTTTATGGAGTGTAGGGCAATTTAAAAAAAAAAAAAGAGAGAGAGAGAGAGAGAAAGGAAAAGAATAAAAATAGGAAAAAGGAAAGTGGAAAAGAGAGATGATACCAGTTACGTCAAATGCATGGAAACCTGGTTAGATTTCATTTTGTACTCTGCTGAAATTTCATCCCTTGCACTATTTAGGTGCCTTCTTTGACTAACTTCCTAGTAATGCTCTAGGGAAAAGTTACACAGATGGCAGAAATTTGCTACAAGAAAAATTTACTGTCATTCCTCCCATTAATAGATGAGAATGTAATATTCATTAAAAAGATTCCAAACTTCAGTCATCCCCTAATGATCATGCAAATTCCCTCATCAATGCATAATAGAACAAAAGAGATCCATGCATTACGAATTACTTCTACCACTTTCTATGGCATTTCATTAAATTATCTTATTTGAAACAACCTTTTGCAGAAGCTACTTAGCAGATTTTCTTACATGACACATCAGTATATGTACAGCCAAAAAGGCAGGTGCTTCCCCACAGTTCTGTTTGGTTTGGTTCTGCCACTGATAAAAGCCAACATAAAAGCTTTGAGCTTGCTGTTGATTTTGATTTCTGTTATACAAACAAAATACCAGGACCACCATTTCCTCCATGATGAGGGTAGATTTTTGCAGAACCAACAAGAAGAAGTAAGCAGTGAGAAACTGCACTGCTTGATTCCACCCACTGTCTTGAACAATGAGGAGAAAGTACCAGTGACTGGGAGCTGGCTGGTAGCGATTTCTTTGTCCTTGAGTTGCTTTACATAGTATCTTCATAGCATCTCAAAAAGATCTGGTATTATTTGCAGCACAAATCCTCTCATCTGTCCAGAGTTACGGACAATGGTGAGAAAAAAACTGCAGGGACTGCCTCAAGAAGTAAATGCTGATGGGGAGATTTTCAAGTTAGAGCTAGGCTATCAATTTTAAGCGATTTCAACTCAGGAGTTAGGCTGCCAGTAGGAGTGTAAGAGGAATGGATACCTTAAATTTGGTCCAATTTAGGTTCCTGCTCTGAATTGCTCTCAGGTTGCTCTTTCTCTTGATCACCTGAGGAGTCCACAGACTAACCTTGTAACTTAGGTAAGGTCTCTGAAAACTGCTCGCATTGACTGAGGCCTCTTCTTTCTAGCACATTTCAGCTATTACATGCTGGAATAGCTGCTAGAAGATCACATATGATTGCTGCTTCCCTTTTGCTAGAAAAAGCTAAAACTTAATTCACCATGAAATAAGACCATGTGCTTAAATGATAGGTAAAATGACTGTGAAGCTGTTCAGGCTTTGTGACCTTTGAAAAAACATGAAATGCCTGAAGAGATTAGCAGAACATCAGGCCCTCGATGGTGCATCCTTCTGGTCAGTGTACCATGCTCAGAGGTTAGGAAAGCATTGCTCAGGTCACATCACATTGTGAATGACCCAGCACTTAGGGATGATCTGGTCACTGTACGAAGGTGTCTACAGCAGTGCAGGGAACAGCAGTTATATTTCTTCAGATAAGAAATTCAAGTAAAACCCCCTTAACCTTGGTGTGCTTATTCGCCTTTGAGGATTCGAATTTCATTTTCTCTTTGTCTGTGACAGCATGTTGGAGAATAATAAAGCAAGGCTCTGCTCTTATTTCGGGTGAGGTTTGTTTATCAGGTACCAAGTTGCTCTAAAAACAATTCAACTTCTTTGTAAGAGAGAGTCACCATGCATTAGATTTTCTGTTAGCTTTCTGCTGAAGTCTGGGAGTACAAGAACATTTCAAGATCAGGATTTTTCTTTTTGATGATGACATTATCCAAAGAGGGCTAGGGTGGAAGGGAGGAATGCAAAGTCATGCCTGAGTAACTGTAATCATTAATAACTTGCTTATTTATAATTAGATAAAAAGCCTCCCAGGTTTCAGTTGTTAGTTCAGTGGATTAACAGCACAAGGACATTGACCTGTCATGTCTTTGCAGGAGGAGCTTGCTGAGTGGAGATGCAGGAGCAGTGAGTTCTTTATGCATTCTGGGCAGGAGAGGATCAGTCCTCCCTCACAGAAGGAAGCCAGAGAGCACTGAGTGTGGTGGAATTCATGGTAAATTTGGGTGGGTCTTTACTGGGGGGGTGAGGGAAAGGGGGCTGCTATGTTAGGCTCTATGTTAGGTTTGGAAATGGGTCTAGGTGTAAAAATGGCTTATACTGTTTTATGGGTAAAACATCATTCTCCAAAGATTTTCTTTCATTTGACAAAAATGTTAGGCAGAAAAGAGGTCAAAATCAAACAAGCAATGGATGTAAATTGTATCAGGTTTGAGGAGAGCAAAGATCACTGCAGAGTCCTCCAAGAAAGGAGGTATGAGGACTGCTCCAGTAGTCCTCATATCCTCATATCCAACACCTCCTATTTCATTATGTTGGTCCACGATGTCAGAGGCTGTTGCTGGTATGACAGTAGAGGTTGAACCTTCCCAACAATATACCATTACATTTTGTTGCCATTTTGAGGCATTACTTTTGAAGCAACATGTCTTTTCCTCAAGAAAATAGAACATTTCAGATGACATTTTTACTATAGATTGGCATTTACTTAATCTTCCTGATAGAAGACAGCACTAAATGTCTATATTTGGTAGATCCTTTGAGCCTGTTTGCCTCCACTGACAACAACTAGGTTGGTCTTGGTTGTTTAACTTTTGGATGCCAAAGCCAATGTGGAATAAAACCAAATTCTTCACACAGAAATCCTGATGGGCAGAGTACCAAATCTGAATTCCAGTAGGGAATTCCAGTAGGGAATTCACCTTTTGGTTTGATTTTTGTAGTTATTGCTCAGATACGAGGATAAGTTCAGGCATGTAAATTGCTCTGAAATTTTATATAAACCTTAAAATAGGAAATGAGGATGAAAACATCTGTATATACTAGATAAACAAATTTAGTAATTACTACGTAGCAACTTTCTGACAGAGCAGGATGAGCCTTCATAATAATAGAAATATGTCATTAATATTGTTCTTTAGAGAATATTACCTAGTTTTTCCAAATCTTTTCCATTTTCTCCCATTTTTTTTCCTCCAATCCTTGTCAGTAGTAGATGTAGACTAAAAAAAAGCATGTGTGTTGTTGTTCTCTATGAAATGGTAACTTTCCAGCCACTATCCTCAATTCTAAACAAAACATTAGAGCAAACATGGTGAAACTTGCCATTGAGTGGAAGTCCAGATAGATAGACTGATTAAAAATACCAAAATCTTTTCACTATGATAATGTCATGCATAAGAAAAAAAAATGTTGCCTACTGTGCACAGTCTTTCATTTATTTAATAAAATTGGAAAATAACGAGCATTTTGACACTGTCAGAACAGGCCAGCTGGACTTTTTCCCTTTCGAAAAATGCAATCAAACTGTACTCCCCAAATTTAACACAACTGCATTTTCCAATTGAAGTAGTGATCCATCAGCTGGCTCTTACTTACAAACCCCGACCCTACCAATAGGAGCAGTAACAATTGATAGCGACCTAACTGGGTTAGAGTTGCAGTTTTGGTCAAACTTCTTCTCTGGCTTAAGTTTTCGTAGAGTCATCAATGGACGGGCCAGGGTCCAGACTAGTGTGGGTGTAAGCTGCCTTGGAGCCCTGCAGGGGTAATGCCAGGACTAATGCAACCTGTTAGCTTAATGTCATCTCCTTGTCCTGACAATAAGTGTGTGCTGGTGCTCTATAGCCACAATCTGCTATGGATCTAAGCTGCAGCAAGAAGATGGCCAAAATCAATTTTATCTTATTTCTTGGTGAAACCAGGAATGTAAGTAAATAATTTACTAAGGAAATTAAGTATTCAATTACGAATTCAGTGACACATTTTTGCTTCATCTACACTTCCATGTCTGTCCCCATACTGTCAGACTGCCCCTCTGCTGCCATCTGTCACACGGCAACAAAATGTAGTGGAATACTGGCAGAAAGGTTCAACCTCTACTTCTATATAACCAACATCCACCTCTGACGTCCCAGGCCAACAAAATAAAATAGGAGGCATTACTTTCAGAGAAGCTTTTCAGTTTTAAGCAAAGTCAAAACTCTTTTGAGGATGATGTTTTGCTGAAGGCTCCCAAACAGTGTCACTACTTGTCACTCTGAAGACAGGTTTTACCTAGGTACACAGTGAAGTTCCTGCTCAATGGAAGGAAATTGTATACAATCCCAAAAGATAGGAATGTCATGCAATAGTTAATACAATGCCATTACCTCCAGGCTATTACCATAAAGACTGTGGATTTGCTATCTGATAAGAAAAAATTCTGTCTACTGCACTCAGCTTCCCTAAGTCTATAAACTAGATCCCCAGAGCCTGATTCCCAAGCTCTAGGTTCAGCACTCATATCTTTTTCACTATTACAAAGCTCTAGCCTTCTACTGAGCCAGAGACTTTCCTGATGGAAAACATGGTGACAGACTGCTTGCACATAGCCACCACATAGAGACTTCTTCCTGCTTTGTCTGTTGCTGTTACCCATAACGCAACTTATCTGGACTGGAGGCTGTGAGGTTGCTGGTATGGTCAGGATTGCCAGTGATCTTCTACAGCACAAGAGGGACCTATACCAATTCTGTGGGACAACAGCTCAGAGAGGCTGAATGGCAGTCAGAAAACCTTCTTTCAAATGCATGTGCCTCATTAACATTTAACACGGCCTTCACTCTAGGGCATTTCTTGCAGCTGTATTTTTAGCTGCAATTTGGAGCCACTTCATTTTTTGCTGTATAGGATCAGCAGGATGATGAACATTTCCGAGTGTGTCATGTCAAAAGAAATAAATGCTCAATCATATTTATCTTGGTTTGTATTTATGGATAAAAGCCCTAGAGACCATTCCTTGAGATGATCAGCTGGAAGTAAGTATATGCAGGAAGCTGGTAGAGGAGGTGATGCTTTCCTAACTCTGAAGGTGATCTGGAGCAGCATCTGTTCCACTGCAGGGCAGGGTGCTGAGCACTGTGTCCCACCAGTATGTACTAAAAGAGATGTTGCCCAGAGAAGCTGTGGGTGCCCCATCCATGCACACGTTCAGGGCCAGGTTGGATGGGGCCCTCGGCAGCCTGCCCTGGTGAGTGGCAACCTGCCTATGGCAACTTTATGGGCTTTAAGGTCCCTTCCAACCCAAGCCATTCTGTTATTCAATGATTCTTACAGTGCCCAGGAAAAGGAGCAAAAGCAGCCAAACAGCAATAGGGACTTTCAAAAGTGTTTTCATTGATATGATGCAGCTGACCAGGATATGCCCTGCAGGAGTACAGGAGTCTGTGACCACTGGCCATATTTCACATGGAAATGCCCTCCAGGTCACCAGAAGTGCTCAGCTGAAGTCTGCCCTCCTCTGCTCCGATGATTTCCTCACGCTCTTTAATTGCAAGATTCTTCTGGCTTCTCAAGCACTCCTACATCAGAGTTTCATCATCCAAGCCCTCAATTTCTGCACATTCTCTGCTCTGAGCGGTCCCATGCAAAACACACACTGAATATTCACAATTGCAGCAGAGCTCTCTTTCTACCTGAGCCAACACACGTCCTATGCAACAGCCACACATAAATACTGCACACACAAAGAGGAACTACGAGGGGAGAGTTGTGAAATAGATGAAGTATGAAGGGAAAGGAAAGGAGCTGATTTTATGGGTACATTAGCAGGGAGAAACACCAAAGGAAGAAACCTTCACAGCAGTGACATTTGGAGCCTAAATCAAGATGACATCCACAAAGAGACAGCAGAGAGATCTTGCTGTTACCGTGATTGCTGCGGCTGCTATTAGGACTCCTGCCATTCAGTGAAGCAACTGCTGTTGTCTTTAGGGGCACCAATTTAGGATCCGCTCCAGTGGCTGTAATTTAATAGTAAAAGGCATCAGAGGCTGAAACTGGGAACTTGGCAAGCATGCCTGAGAGAAGAGCGCTTTTGTGTGCGGATCACTAAACCTTCAAATCCCTGCCACAGTTCTTCTTTCCTCGGTCTTTTTCTTTTTTCTTTTTTTTCTAGGAAACACACAGCCTCAGAGTGTCAAAGAAAGCAGCACAGCTCACCAGCCAGTGACAAGATGGCATAAGTTTATGCTGAGCTGCAAAGCCAACCTGAGAAGACTGGGGACCTGAGGGCAACAGAGCTGTCCCCTCTGCAGTCACCCAAGAGGGCAGAGCCTGGGGGCTGCAAGTGAGTGAGAAGGGGCTGGGTGCTTTGCAGGTCACTGCTGTCCTGCACACCCAGGCAGCATCCCCTTCCTCACCACCCTATTCACATCTGATCTGTACTGGGGATATTTTCATTTTATCAATTCTCGTAAGATTGGTGCCCATGCTAGTTTTAAGTACAGAACTGAATCATAGAGTCACAGAACAACAGAACAGTTTGAGTTGGAAGGAACCTTTAAAGGCCATCTAGTCCTACTACCCTGCAATGAACAGGGACACCTACAGCCCGATAAGGCTGCTCAGAACTCCATCCAGCCTGGCCTTGAAGGTCTCCAGAGACAGAGCATCCACTACCTCACTGCTCCTGTGCCTCACTACCTTACTGACTTTTTCCGTATATCCAGTCTAGATCTTCCCTCTTCTAGTGTGAAACCATTTTCCCTTGTCCTGTCACAACAGACCCTGTTAAAGAGTCTGTCCCCTTCTTTCTTGTAGGTCTCCTTTAGACACTGAAAGGAAACTAATAGGTTGAATGCAGACTGGGGCTATGGGTCATGGTGCTGAGTTTCACCCAGCAGCACAGAGCAAAGTATTCTCCTGTGGTCTGTGGACTGGTTTACTCCCCATAAACAACCCACGGCGCCACTGGGCTGTGGCTGTCTCATACAACCTCTTCACTGTCTTTGCCACTCATTTTGAATGGTTCTGTTTAAAAAATCTTTTTGGAAAACTCATATTCTCTGAAAAAAAACATGAAACAAAACCCCACCCAAAGTTAGCTCTCCATACAAGCAACACAAATGCAGACTCCTTTCTCCTAGAGCATAGAAAGCATGCTGCAGACAGTTGCATTTGGTTTAACAGCCTTTAAAATAAAACCAAAGTAATCAAAGCACCTTCTGGAGGGGTTGTGTAATGTGACAGTGCATTCAGCTGATGCTGCACCACTCTCTGCTGGGCTTTAGGGAAGAGAAAAGAAAGGGAAACATGAGTGACTTTGAGCACCACTGCAAATGTAACTGATGTTCTACTTGAATTAAACATTTCATTTACCTGACACTGTGACTGTGACCTTTTCAGCTGCAGTTTGGCTCTAAATGACTGATGTTCTCCATGTCACACACATGAGGTGCAGCAGACTTGTTCTTTCAGAAAATGGAAATAGCTCTGCAGGCATTTTGTCTCCCTGTTTTGCAGAGATATAACAGTGAATGCAATAAAAAGTAATGGTGTGGAAGAGATAATGCTGCTGCTTTCCAAGGGTCATGTCTATATGGCTGGTGCGTGGCACTTCCACCATTCACTGAATTAAAAACACTGGTATGCAACCTGAAGACAAGTTGGTATGACTTCTGCAGTGCCTCAGAAAATTCAGGTTGTACTCCCAGGGGTGAGCCCGGTACCAGAATAAAGGCATGAGCTGGGTGGCTGTGGGCTCTTCATAGCCTTCTTTTTCATCATCATCCAGGGAGTGTTACTTACAGATGCCTTTTTCAGTCAGGTACTGCTGCAGTTTCTGCAAAATGAACCAGATGCAGAACACTAGCTGAAGAACATGTGTCGGGAAGCAGAAGTTATCAGGGATGTTATATTTGATATAATATTCCCAGCCAGTTCAGTCACAGTGCAGATGTTACCTTCCCAGAGATGTCCACAGAACATTAACAGATTAGTCTGTAATAGTCTGCAGACTTGATGTCTGCATGGATAAACTGGAGAGATGAGAAACAGGGGATGAGGGGATCTTCACTGAGACCCCACAGAGGGACATGAACAGGAATTGACACAGACAAGCAAAGGAGGCTGAAGGCAGCTTTCCCCTACAACACTGATGCTGAAAAACAGGTCTCTAAATGGAGGTCAAACTCCAGCCATAAAACAGCCACAGAAATAATGCACAGAGAAAGCACTCGGACTGAATCATGATGTGGGCTATATTCTATAGCTTCAGATTCTGGAAACTGGAGGAAAGAAAAACTGAGGAAACACGGGACCAGAGATCTCAGACTCTCACACAGCAGGACGGCAATAAAGGACACAGATAGGATGCAGTCAGTCCGATGTGGGCCCCAACTTGTACTTCTAGAGGCAAGTTGTTCTTAATGCTTAATGGACCAGTCCTTTGAGATAAGCACCCAAATCCCTCTTCACACCCACAGGGAACTGTGTTACTTTACAGGTTTTCAAAGAGAGATCTAATCTGCCCACACACGTCCCTCAACTCATTACTGACTTGGCTCATTACCCAGAATGGACACAGACTCACTGCTCCCATGGCCACTGGATCCAGGAGGTCCACAAGGGCTTGTGCTAAAGTGACAGTAATGTGTGTTGGAGGGCAGTGCCCCGTGCCACAGGGGTGATGGTGTCTACAAACCACATCAGCAGAAGGTTTTCAGTGGTCAGCTCTCCTTTCTCACGTATATTCGTGTTAGTGCTGTGCACAGAGGGTGCCCACACTCAGTTAATTCACCTGCACATTCTGATTGGGAAAGCTGTATCTGCTGCAGGTGAATAGTATTTCTTATTTAAACAGAGAATGTGAGGTGATAGCCGGCTTCCCTCCCACATACATGTTGTCTGATATCAATATAAGTGACTCACCTTCATCTGCTCACAGAAGAAAAAACCCAAGAGAGATTTCACACAAAAGCTACCCAGAGCTGTATTTCTCGTCAGAAAACAAGTGTTATCCCATTTCTCCATTTTTTTTTTATTTTTATTTTTTTAAATCAGGCTTTACCTCAAAGCCCAAAGCTTTTCACACATTCCTGAATACCATACAGGCATGTGGGTTCAGTGTATATTTTGTCTTTGTGCTTTCCTGTCCATTTCCTTTCTATATTTGCAGAAGCAGTTTTCTGTGAGGAAATACAGGAATAATGAACGATATCCTCAGCCCTTCTTCTGTGCTTTGCAGTAGCTTCCATCCTTCTTTGTGTTCCCTTACAGCTTATTCTCCCGCAACAAGAATCACAGGCAAGAACACTCTGTACCCTGTTTGCAGCTCTCCAATTTCCTGCTGTTTTCCAATATTGTGGGTGTTGTTTTGCTCCCCAGGAAAGGAAAATAATGTTTTTCTTCCTTTATCACCATTATCGTAAAAACTACCACAAACTCCTTTGCAGACTGTAAAATCTACAGCTTGTAGGAGCTGAGTCTGAACTTGCAAAGGACAGTTATGAAGTGGTTATCTATAGCAATAGTGAGCTTGTTTCAGACCCCAGTAATTAGGCAAGCAGACTGTTTACTTTGTGTGTATTTGCTAGGTTTTGCCAATGGATAACTGCTGCTGCACAGGACTCTGTTATCTTGTCTAAGGAGAGACTGTATGGGCCACTTGCCACAGAAACACTCGTTGCCATTAAAAACTCAGCATGGGTTTCAGTTCTTTATCATTGTTTTCCCATACTTAAAGGAGATGAGATAGCTTTTGACAAATGAGAACTATTTTACTGCTAAAAGATTATTCAGTATTTTTTCAGCTATATTTAAGCTGCTTAACCCTATTGCACATGCCAGTTATCCTCTGTCATTTCAGACTTTGTCATCACAGCCAGCATTTGTGTGGTGCTTTGCAGCCCTGCAGGAGACCGAGAGCCCTGCTCCAAAGAAACTTCCAGCCCACAAGCTAAACAGCAGCAACCAAGCAGCACGCTGCTGGCGAATAGGGCAGAGATACCCAATCACCCTCCTGTTGCACAGTGAGACTGTGGGGTGAGGGGTCTTCCGGCACACAGAGACACGTGTGTGGAAGGCTGACTGATGCACCAAGCATTAGCAGTCAGGGAATGCTCAGGACCTCTGCCTATTCTGGAGATGTCTTTGTGATCACAGAATCATAGAACCATTAAGGTTGGAAAAGAACTTGAAGATTATCCAGTCCAGCTATCAACCCATGCTCACCATGCCCACTAAACCACATCCCTCAGCACCACATCTATACATTTCTTGAACACCTCCAGGGACAGTGACTCCACCACCTCCCTGGGCAGTCTGTTCCAACACCTCACCACTCTTTCTGTGAAGAAACCTGAACCTTTCCTTAAACAACTTAAATCCATTTCCTCAAGTCCTATTGCTGTTACCTGGGAGAAAAGACCAACACTCAGCTCGACGCAACCTTCCTTCAGGCAGTTGTAGAGAATGATAAGGTCTCACATGAGCCTCCTCTTCTCCAGACTGAACAGTCCTAATTCCATCAGCTGCTCCCTGTAAGACTTGTGCTCCAGACCCTACACAGTTTCATTGCCCTTCTCTGGACACTCTCCAGGGCCTCAGTGTCTTTCTTGTACTGAGGGGCCTGGTGAAGAGAGGACACGGGATGAGGTGGCATCTGGAAACCACACAACCTCCTGGGAGCACAGCCAGAAGGCAAAACACAAAGCCTCCCTTCTCAAGCACAGCTCCATAGTGTAAGCAGGGGGGTGAAGATCTGGCCAGCAGGATGAAGGAGGTGATTATCCCCCTCTACTCTGCCCTTGTAAAGCCCCATCTGTAGTCCAGGCCTGGGGCCCCCAGCACAGGGAGGATGTGGAGCTGTTAGAGTGGGTCCATAGGAGGGCCATGAAATTGGCTGCAGGGCTGGAGCACCTCTCCTATGGAGAAAGGCTGAGGGAGCTGGGAAAAGAGAAGGCTCTGAGATGTCACTGCAGCCTTGCAGTACTTTAAAGGAGTTTACACGTAGGGGGTACTGACTTTTTACATAGTCTGATAGTGATAGGACAAGGGGGAATGGTTTTAATCTAAAAGAGGGGACATTTCTGTTAGATGTTAGGAAGACATTATTTACTCAGAAGGTGGTGAGGCGCTGGCACAGCTACCCAGAGGAGCTGTGGGTGCCCCATCCCTGGAGGCATTCAAAGTCATGCCTTGATGGGGCCCTGGGCAGCCTGAGCTGGTGGGGCAGCCCTGCACATGGCTGGGGGTTGGAACTTGATGATCTGTAAGTTCCCTTCCAACCCAAGCCATTCAGTGATTCTATAATAAGATTCTTAGCTCGGTGGGATTTGGCACCTAAGGCATAGCTCAGGTTAACAAAAACGCTCTGAGAAATAAAACAGCCCGAGCAGGGCTATCGGGGCAGCTTGCGGCTGAGGAAAGCCCCATTCCCTCCTGTCAGTCCTGAGTCACACACCCACACCCCCCGCTGCTCAGCAGCCAACTCCTGCTCACAGAGCACAGACTGCCACACGCACGCTCATTTCTGCAGCCAGCAGAGAACAAAGAGGGATTCGCAGAGGGGACACCCGCACAGAATATTACCTTATTTCCTTACTGGTTTGCCAGCAGCGCCCCGGGGCCGGGGCCGCCCCGTTGGAAGGTCCCCACGTCCCTCTGTCCCCGCGCAGCGCGACGCGAGGTGGCAGCAGTGCCCCGCGGATGGCAGCAGCGGCTCTGTGCCGCTCTGCTCGAGAGGTGCTCTCCGCTCATTTTCCGGCCATTTTGTAAAAATCAACGCTCGGATAAAGTGGGAAGAAAAAGTTTTTTGGCTTTTTTTTTCTTTCTTTCTTTCTTTTTTTTTTTTAAATTTATTTCTTGGCTGTCTGTATTGAACTGTTGTGTTGGCTGGGGACAGAGGGGCCGTGCCAGAGCTCAGAGCTCTGCTCGAGTCAGCGATGCTGCTTACACGTGGTGTTATTAAATATCAAACTAACATTCCGTTCAGCGAAGCTGCCCAGCTTCAAAACGCAGCTATTGCAGGGACGCCCTTGCTTGACAAGTGCCATAGGCAGGGGAAATCTGTCTGAAATCCAGAGGTGTGCTCCCAACGCGACACCCCCTGGTGTGCAGGGAGTGCCTCTGATTCCATCTTCCGATTTAAATTACACTTTGCTAATAGTCCCAGCTTTATTGCCGTGCCCAAGCAGAGCCACATACAGAGCACGGTGGAATTCTGTCTGTGTTTTCACACCGCTGTCCAACTGCAGTATTGTGTTACAGCGAAGAATACTTTTCTAATTGGAAGGGCATGAGAAAATACATTGTACTGTACAGCTATTTCCAGCACAAACAGCCCAACTGTCTTGTAAAGTTTGAATAAATCTTTAGATCAAGTTCACCTCCCGAATGACCCATAGATCAGTGCCGAGCACTGCTGTGGGATTCGATTATTTATTCATGATGTTTTTCCCACTCTCATGACAAAAGAAAGATTTAAAGAGCCATTATGGTGTTTATGGACGTGTTAACCAATTGAAAGCTCAAGGTTGCATGCTATTCCTTCCGAGCAACAAAATAAAAAAGAAAAAAACTCAGGAGAATGATTGATACAGTTAATATATTTATTGGCATTAGTACATTCTCTTTTATTGCTGGGATCAGGGTGACATCATTCATCACGAAGACAGCATAATTGTCTTTGAATGTTATAAAAGGTGAAATTCATTCTCCTGGAAATTAAAGAGAACACTGCGAAGCTTCAGTTAAAAAAAAAGGACTGAAAGATACAGATGATAAAATGTACCTGCTTTAAATTTCTGTCCATAAACCTGGAATAAAGCTACTGAGAATTAGGCCGAGATGAAGATTGTAATGCAATAACCTGAAATTAGTTTAGGCGTCCCCCTAATCTCGTTTTTCATGGTGTAGGACTATTCATCATAAAATCCGTTTTCCTTCATTGGCATTATTTCAGCTGTCTGCTCGCTGGATGAAAACAGTAAAGAAGGAGCGAAGACACCAAATGAAATACATGGTATTTGTTCTGGCAGGGCTGCCTCACTGTCAGCAAAGCAGAGGGAGCAGCATCTTCCACCTGGCCTGTGCTCCTTGGAATCGCTCCATCTCCCTCGGTCCCCTTTCCATAAGCCAGCCTGGGTTTAGGAAAGGGCCTTGACTCCCCAGTGCTGTTACTTTTATGGGATTTTAACTTTGCTTAGATTTTGCTTTTTTCTCCGTGGGTAATTTCTTATCTACAAAGGGACTTTGAAGACCTTTGTGTCACTCCTTTGAAGATCAAGTCTGCCACTCTCACCTGCATCTAGCAAATCTCACTCAGTGAGTCCGGATCGGGACCTCTGTCAGTCCGATGCTGCCTAAGAAATGAGAGGCAGAAAGAGAGCTGACAGGTGGAAAAAAGGCCGAAGTTCCATCCTCAGGGCTCTGCAGGCTGCACGGCACTCCTCCTTCCCTGGCTCACCTTTCCAGCCCTGCCTGCCTTCCCTCACCCAAGTGGGAAAAGAGGTTCCCAGCACAACGCGGCCAGCATCCGTCCCCATGTTATACAGTGGGGTGGACGTTCCTAGTACTTAGAAGATCTGGCCCTCTGAATTATGCAATGGCTGTATATGCCTTAATCCAAATATGTCTAAAATTAGCCTTTAATCTTATGCAAGCCCCAATGTCTCCTGAAATGAAATTGTCAGTGCGAACCAGACCTCACTAAGCAGTGTTAATTAACACCAGAAGAGAAACACAAAAGATTCTCTTTGATCATCTCTTGAAGATTTTTTATGCTTACCTCTAATTTCCTTTTCTGATTTGAAATAGCAAGTCTAGGTGACAGGTCTTTGTTGGAATAATAAATAAAACAATCTAGTTTCTATACCTTGTTTAGCTAAAGAACAGTAATTATGTGCAAATATTACATGACTGACTGAGATTAAACCTGCAAAGGGGCATCCCTGAGATTGTTCAGGAGGCACAAATTCCAATTAAACATGACAGTGTTAAGCCGAATTTACGTTGTGTTGTTACTCTCCTTTTTAAGGTTACTAAGATAATCCTTAAGTTTGCTTATGCGTTCTCCTGTCAGAGGTACAGCTTCTTAAGCACTTTGGGAGGGTTCATCTGCCCTATGGGTGTTTAAGAGTCACAAGATGGGAAACTGCCCAATCTGGGACCACGTACAGGAAAAACTCTGAGTGCTCACTGAGAGTAACCTCTCCTGGAGCAAAGCTCAGGGAGGTGTAGCTGCCCCCTCCCTCCCACTGCAGTGTTAGAAGTACTTGGAATGGGGCAAGCCAGACTGAGGCCAAAGGATGCTCACTGTGAGGTGCCCTGATGGACAGGGACACAGCCCCAGCATGTGTCCAACCCTTCAGTTAGAAACTGCAAGGGATGCCGCTGGCATTTTCCTTGGGAAATTCCCTTTACAGACCCTTTGGTCTTGAACCCAGGCCAGGCAGGGCAGACGGGTGGCATGGCCCTGTGCCAGGTGGTTAGAGTATCACAGCCACACAAAGGCTGCTCCCAGGTTTGTCTTTACATGTAAGTGAGATGTGTAAGAGGAGTATCACTGTGGGTGCACAGGAGAGGGCCACAGCATTTTACCCTCTGGTGTAAAGAGCAAACGAGGGAAAATGTCTATCCTCAAAGCAAAGAGGCAGCCCATCCAGAGAGACCCACAGGGAAATCACTTGTGTCTATCCCATGTTAAACCCAAAATTTCAACATGTTGAGTAAATCTTGTATTCTCAAAAAATTGGGTCGATTTTTTCCCCCCATTTTAGGAAAATCCAGAGTCACTCCTTCTATTATCCAGTGCAGCTCTTTAGTCTCTGACTCAACAGGGACTCTACAGCTCTCGTGGGCAGGATAATGATCACAGGAGATCATCTTCATGTCTCAGGAAGCACTGCTGACAGAAGTCAGCGAGAAATGCCTTCCTCCTCTCTCCCAGTAGCTGGAGTATTTCATAACCATCCAGATGCATTATGAGAACTTTATGTCTTTCTGTAAAACAAATGGTGGAAAGCATTGTCAGAGAAAGCACAGATGGATTGTATTTCTCCTCATCATATATCACTATGGTTAGCTGGAGATTAAATTTCTCTTTTGTATTTAGGCAATCTTCCCTTTATTTTCTTACTAATAGCAGCTGGAGGGAAAATGCTATAAATCCCTTTGTCACATACGCACTGCATGAATACTGCATACTTCTCATGAGCAGCACTAGCTCTGCCATCATTTAAATTAGAGACTGGCCTCAGTGTTAGTTAACAGAGCTGGGATCTGCGTGATGCCCTCCCCATATCAGTGATCACACAGCAGACATGAGGGCAGGAGACAGGGCTGCAAATACCAGCACTGCTCATATCGACTGTTTTACTGCTGCGGTGTTTGTGCTCTGTGCTTTGCGAACTCCTGAAGATTTACATCCCAATCCATCCAAATCACTGAGCAAGGCTAAGTTAACCTTGACAAAGCCATATCCTTCGGTGCTGAACTTACAGTTAGAAAAATGGAGCTTGCTCCTACATAGCTTAGAGATTTCTCTTCCGAATCTGCTGCACTTAATAGCCAACATGCAGTGAGTTCCTTCCTGTGGAGATTACCAGGAGGAAGATGGACAAAGCTAAGCCAAGCCCAGACACTGAAAGTGCTTTGTCTTCACTCAGGAAAGAACTGACCAGGATGTTTGAGGCACGACTGAATGGAGGTGCCTCTGGTAGGGAATTGATCATGTTCTATCCCTTAAAAGTCAAATCCAAAGCAGTCAGTAAGCTTTCTGTGCTTGCTGTCAGGCAGAAAATATCTGTCCACAGTTGATTTCATTATAAACTATTAATTATCCACCCGTCCAAGCCACAGACTGACTGCTGATTATTTGAATTCTGTAATTGTTTTAGTTCCTTATTGCTTACCAATCATTAATCTCAAATAACAATAACAAATTAATAACCATTTATTACCAACAAAACAAATTAATGGTAGTTTCAGAAAAATTTCTCTTCAGGGGAGTCCTAAGAAAGACCAGCTCATGGCATGCATGTGTTTAAAAATTTAGTTTCTGGTGGAAATGGCCATTAAGTTATATTTATGTGCGTGTGTTGCAGACAATGCTCAGTGCTATAACACGGCGACATCTCTGCCAGGAGCCTCTAGGTGCTGCCACAGCACAAATAAACAAGAGCGAGTGGTGCTTTCATTTCATTGTTTGGGTGAGACAGCAATCGTTATTTTCAAGTAACCTGGTGTCCTAACAGGGCTTTAAACAAGTACTCAGCAGCAGTATTTTTCCTTTGCACTTCTTTGGTCAACAGTTTAATTGCAATTATTTGTCAATTAAAAAAAAAGAAAGAAAGAAAGAAAGAAATGCCATCCATTGAATCACAGAATCATAGAATGGCTTGTGTTGGAAGGGACCTGAAGGATCATCTAGTTCCAACCCCCTGCTACAGGCAAGGTCATCAATTGCTAGATCAAGCAGTAGATCAGGCTGGCCAGTGCCCCATCCAGCTTGGCCTTGAACATCTTCAGGGATGGGGCACCCACAATCTCTCTGGGCAGCCTGTGCCAGCACCTCACCACTCTCTCTGTGAAAAACTTCCCCCAGATCTCCCCTCTTTTAAACTATTCCCCTTGTCCTATCACTATCTATCACATTGATATCCATTCCAAAATGAGAAACTACTTAAATACATGTCCTGTGGAAGTCTCAATATATTTTCTAAGAGTTGTATAAAAGCTAATAAAGAAGTTCAACATGCAGCCTAGATTTGAAGGTATTATGACTTATTTCCCCCCTCCCTAGCTCTGTATTTACACAGATCTGGTTCTCTCTAATTCTGACAGGGAGTCTCAAATGCTGATCAGCTATGGATAGGAAGTGTTGAGGCTGGGTGACTCATAGTACCAGATTTTCCAGCCTGACTCTCTGAGATTCACAGTGCCTTGCTCCGAGCCAAGCACGTTAACTTCCAGAAGGTGCTCCATCACGAGCTGGAAGATTCACGTGGGAAAAACCTGTTTCTTCCACCCGCCTTGCAGTGACAGCTGCTCCCCATCGTTGTTATTATTTATGTTTCAGGGGACGAGGGGTGCCTTGTTTCTAATTTGAATTCATCTGCCTCCTGGTTAAAGCCCCTCTCTGTGAGATTTAAAAGTCCTTTATTGCCTGCTGGGAAGATGAGTGTAAATTTGGCGTTGAATAGAAATGAACTTCAGCAGCGACTGAAGTGTTGCCCCAGGTGGGGGTTGAGATTCCTCCCCTCCATGTCACAGCTCTGTGTGTGAAGGCATGAGGAGTTTGGTTGGCAGCTGAGGCCATGGACTGACCCTGCAAAGGTCGGCGGGATAGAAAACTCATTTCATAATGTTGACTCATGAGAAGGCTGCTTAGATTTCTTCTGTCTAATGATACTAGATGAAATTATTCTTGCAATTACATACATTAAAAAAAAAAATCTTCTCTCACCCTTCACTCCCAAAGTTAGAAAAACCTGCTGTAACTCCTCTCTTCATCAGCCCAAGCTCAGTATGTCCAAGCAGAAAATAAATGCTGTTGTTATTTTAAATTCCTAGCACCAGCTTCCAAAATGCTGACAAGTCACTAATACCAAGCAAATGTATGCTGGTTAATTAGAAGTGAAGAATGCCAAAGCCATCCAGTAGAGTGCAATCAACAAGATTCACCGGATGAACACCTTGTTCCTCACTGCTAAGGAGACAGGTTACTCTCCAACCCTTCCTCCTCTTGGCAGCGATCAGCACAAAATAAAGCAAATGAATGAATGGGGCTTCAGCCCCAGAGATAAATACATCACCTTTCAGAGGTGAGAACTTGAAGACACATTTCCACTTTTTTCAGAGCTGTCCTGCTGACCAAGCAAGGTTTTTTTGCTCGATTTAACTAAACCTGACCTCCAGCATCTTCAGGAGGATCCTGGCATGTGAGCATGGCTGGGCTGATAACCCACAGCTCCCATAGCTCGTGTGGGAAGGGAGGCAGAGGGAAGACAATCCCTCTCTTTGTTTGATGTCCCTCTCCTTCTTGTCACGATGAGATGAGAAGGCATCACCAACCTGATTTCAGAGTACCAGGACTGTGCAGATCCAACA
This sequence comes from Pavo muticus, assembly GCA_016647715.1. Classification (NCBI taxonomy): domain Eukaryota; kingdom Metazoa; phylum Chordata; class Aves; order Galliformes; family Phasianidae; genus Pavo; species Pavo muticus. Next base: position 2,848,872 of record JACDJE010000031.1, read on the forward strand.
GCTCCATATGGGGCCTTGGGGAGAAAACAAATGGGGCATCAGGGCTCTTGTCATGCAAGTGAGCTATTTGATACCTTGAAAACAAAGCTCAGTGGGATCACACAGCCATGGTTAGGACACCTGCAGAAGTAACAAGGGGATAAAAGGGCAATGGATGGCCCAATAGTGCACCCATAAAGCCTTCATTCTTGAATTTCTCTTACAGGTGTCTTTACAGCTCTAGTGGCCACACATAGGCATATGCTTGGTTAGGGATTTTGCAGGAGAAGAGAGTTTTTAGCCAAGGCTACAAAGATGTGTCTCATCAGAGCAGCAGCTTGTCATGGCTTTTTTATCCTTCAGACCCATGGAGACGAGAGCCCCACTGCGGTGTGCCCCAAGCCTTGGCTGCCACCCATTGCTGAGGTCTTCTGTACATAGCAACAGGTACATGCAAAACATCATTTTTCTCAGACTTGTTTTATTTGTTTAAATAAGGCCATTAGAAGTAGCAGATGGGTGTTGATCACACCTGATGTGTTTTGGGGAAGTAAATTTCACCGCGCTGTTTGCATGAAGTGAAGACAGTGTTTATTAACTCAGCTGAACCACTTAACCCAGCAGAGGTTGGACTGCCAAAGATGCCATAAATTGCAGGGAACAGGGAGCGAAAACACTGAAGTTATTGTGTTCCCATTGAATCCAGCAAATAAAACAGAGCTGTATAATCCTTCCAGCCGTAACCAGCAATTCCCCCAGCAAAGTGTGATCTTGTTAAGTTTCTAATTACAAAGGGAAGAAGGCAGGGTTTCAATCATATTTGTATCTAGCACTCTTTCTTCTAGGAAAATCGACATGATTTCCAGGCACATTTGCAATTTGGATTTAAATGATTTCCACTAGAATGTTTCACACGTATTGTTATAGAATGATACATTTGTAAGGTATTTTATTCCAAACTAGTTTATGGGTGCTCTGTGAGAAACAGTATTCTGGTTTCACTGTTCGGCTTCAAATAGGTTCTCTTGCTTACCCCAAAGCAACAGCCAGCTCACATGGAACAAAGAGCATTCTTTGGGTGGAGCAAAGTCTTCTTCAGGTATCACTATTCATTTCTACATTACATATTAATTCTATCCCTCCTCAATAGCACTCTCTGGTCGGTACCATATTAGCTGTTTCTTCCTCAAATGTCTTATGTCTATTGAAAAAAAAAATCAGATGCTTGTGAAGAGCTTTGGGGGTGAAAAAGATTTGTTCTATTTTTGTTCTGTTTAGACACAGACGTATCTCTGAGCATAGATATAAAAATGTTTCCCCTGACATTTATAATGGGATTTTTTTTGTTGTTTGGCATTATGCAACACTAAGTAAGGCACAGACAGCAACTTTGTGACCTGGAGTTCTGAGGTCTTTTTTCATCAAAATGGACAAAAAGGAGTGATGGCAGTTAGGGAATTGCAGAGCAAGACCAGCATGTCATTACTGACAAAGAATATCTGCAGATATGGAGGCAGAGGACAGGGAAAAGCTGAGCTGCACTGGTGAAAAGAAGAAAATGGAATATAACAGAATGTGCAGAGGAAGTTAATATCCATGGAGATGAGTGATACGTTTAGACTGACAGCTGAGAAAGGCAGTTTTGACAGACATACATTAGATGAATTAGAGTAGGTAGGTGCAAGTATAGATGAGATTATTTTAACCTTCTCTTTCCACTTCTACTGCTTTTCAGCTAAGCATAATTTTCTATTACACAGCATTTACAATCTTAACTCAGTAGAAATAGGCTTTCACCAGGCTCTGGAAGCTGGGGTAGTTGGGGAGTGAGAAGACATTTTCTTAGCTGGGAGGTAAACAGATTTACGTCACTATTTCTAATGACAGGATGGATTTGTATTCAAACTCCTGAAATATGAGAGCTGTGGCAAACATCTCAGTATTTTTGGAGGATTTTTGTGTGAGCTTGATGACATGCAGACTTTCTAATCTCTCCTGGGTGTTCTGAGCATGCTGTATGAATGATTCCTTTTGAAGTCCAAAACCTTTGGCAGTTCAGCTACAAATTTGCAAACAATTTAGGGAAGTTTTCCAGACAGAGGCTGCTGGCTGAGTCCTTAGATAGAGACTCCATAAGGACAGGACTAAGCAACTCAGTCACCAGAGAGTCATTAGACCAGGCATGAGACCATATGAACATCCCCGAGTTTGCCTTGAGGACTTCAGAAATTGATGGATTTCTCAAAATTTCTTAAAACATGATGCTTCTTTTGTTGCAGTCATTCTTGCAAAGAGTCAAAGTAAGACCACAAGAAAAGTTCAGTAAAGCTCAGTGTAGTACAGAATGCTAATTGAGCTCTGTAACCTAGGAAAATCTTCACAAACATTTTTTTGAAGACAGATCATAGAATCTTACAAAACCTGCTTGGGCTTGGGGTAGAAGAGACCTTACAGATCATCTGCTTTCAACCCCCTGCCATGGGCAGGGCTGCCACCCTTCAGCTCAGGCTGCCCAGAGCCCCATCCAACCCGGCCTTGAGCACCTCCAGGGATGGGGCACCCACAGCTTCTCTGGGCAGCTGTGCCAGTGCCTCACCACCCTCTGAGTAAAGAATTTCCTCCTGACATCTAACCTGAATCTTCCCACTTTTAGATTAAAGTCATTCCCTCTTATCCTATCACTATTAAACAGTGCAAAAAGATGGTCCCCCTCCTGTTTATAAGCTCCCTTAAAGTACTGGAAGGTCACAATGAGGTCTCCATGGAACCTGCTTCAAGCTAAGTAAGCACATTTCCCTCAACCTTTCCTTATGTGAGCAGTGATCCAATAGCGTGAAGACAAAACTCATGTCATTCTAGTTGGGTTGAGCGTTGTATTTTTTTCTAATATGAGATAATGGAAATTTATGACGGGGATATTACAAAATTTGCCTTGCCTTGTTGAGGAGGCAGATCAAGACTGAACTCTCCAAAATGTATTCATTTTTTAAGTAGGCCCCTGGGTTTCAGGAGATTTCCCTGTGGAGATATCTTTTGCATGAGGTATTTGTTGCAGTTGTCACGCTCCTCATGTCCCCAAACATCACCGCTCTTCCACGGCAGCACTGGTGTTGGATTCCCGCATGTGCTCACACATCAACCTCTCTTAAACCAGATGACACAAAATGCCATCCTAAAGTGCAGGTTTTGTATGGTTGCAGAGAAAGACAAGGGTGTAATAGTTGGAAATCATTGCAAATATGCCTTGTAGAGGTTCTTAAAGTCAGATCTTCTCCTGAAATGTAAGAATATGTTTTGCTTGGACTGAGAACAGAAACAGAAATAGAGCTATACATCAATTTGTACAACATTATGCCCATTTAATTGAATTAATTTAGAGATAGAAATACGACAGGATGCTGCGCACCCAGCTATAGAGGACACAGCTGCTGTGCACTGAGCAGGTGGCAGCATGCTCTGCCCAGCTTAGGAGCTGCAACAGCCTTCTTGACCCCTCCATCATAGCTCCTTGGCTTAGGCTGCATCGCCTTCCTCTGAAGTTAGAGGTCATCATCCACGCCAGTGCCACCTTGACTGCAGCACAGAATCATAGAATCGTAGAATCGTGGAACCGTTTCATTTTGAGAGCATCCTTAAAGGCCATCTAGTCCGACGCTCCTGCAATGAGCAGGGATGCCTACAGCTAGAGCAGAGTGCTCAGAGCCTGTCCAGCCTGACCTTGAATATCTCCAGGGATGGGGTATCCATCACCTCCCTAAGCAACCTGCTCCAGTGCTTCATTGCCTTTATTGTAGGAAACTTTTTCCTCGTATTCATTCTAAATTTCCCCTCTTTTGATTTGAAGTAATTTCCCCTTGTCCTCGTACAACCCTGCACAATGCTCACAGTATCTTACCTGTCCCTGGGCACAGACAGCTCACAAATAGACAGTGCTATAAAAATTAAATTGAACTTAATAGCTGACTAAGTATCACCATGGGCATTTTTTGATTGTATTGTACTGGGATGGGGACAGCTGCTGCCACGTGCCATGTAATCTCCTATGCTGAACACAGCACCAGCCCCTTGAGCAGACATCAGTGACAGATCTGAAGCTTGGCTTTCCAAATGTCACGTACTTTTTTTCCACTGAGGTTAATATAAGAGTGAATAGAGTACTGCACCTTCGTCTTGAAGATCTTGAACACCTCTCCACATGCAGCAGCTATTTTTAAAAAGTGCTACAAGCTTTTAAAAATTGTTGAGATCTGAAGTGATTTCTGCTTTTAAACTCCTGTAATAACTTAAAATAGTTTCCTCCTTTTAAGTGGGAGATTTTTTATTATGTGTGAGTTGTTTGTCCTGAAGTTACGACGTCCATCATTGTCTTCTCATTTTTCTCTGTTTGTTGCAGATATAGGTACAGCCTGAAAATAAACCATTATCTATAAGAGTTTTATACATTTGGCAGAAGAGTTCCAGGAATAAATAGATAAAGAATTAAAAATAATGAGCACCGTGTAAAAATTAATGCTTTTCACACGGTCATTTCAGTACAATATATTATAGATCAGATTATCTGGAAAGCTCCCATTCCCATCTAATAAAGAAACTCATAAACCTAAAGAGCAACCAGCCTGTTTCAAATTGCTCTCAGGTCTGTAAAGTTTTGAAAGCTCAAAGTCAGACAGAGATCCCAGTCCTGTCCAGGATGGGTTGATGATTGGACTAGACGATATCAGTGGTCTTTTCCAACCTTCATGGTTCTGTGATTTCCTTCTGCACTCCAGTTACAAGATTAAGGACCTGAAAAGTTGGATGTTACAGTCTTGACTTATTTCTTTCTCATGGACACAGACACAGGATGAAAGGTAATGGTTTTAAACTGAAAGAGAGTAGATTTAGACTGGTTATCAGGAAGAAATTCTTTACTGCGAGGGTGGTGATACACTGGAACAGGTTGCCCAGTGAGGCTGTGGATGCCCCCTCCCTGGAAGCGTTCAAGGCCAGGCTGGATGGCACTGTGAGCAACCTGGTCTAGAGGGAGGTGTTCCTGCCTACAGCAGGGGTGCTGGAACTAGATGATCTTAAAGGTCCCTTCCAACTCAAACTATTCTATGATTCTATGATTCTCTGACACAGAAAACATGAGTATTTTGAAGTTCTCCTAAGATGGAGCAAGCACCAGAGGCAGGCTTGGACCTTTCCCATGTAGAACTCATTGACCTGCTGCCTTCTGCAGGAGATGGGAGAGCTTGGAGCCTGTTGGTCTTACGATCACTGCCTCTAAAAACCCTGCTACTTCAACTCCACCACCTAAAGCTCTCCTCCCTGCATCCTTCCATTTGTTACCTAACTCGTCAGGAAAATTCATGAGGTGAAGACAGCAAGCTGCAAGGTTCAGAGTGCATCTGAGCAAAAAATGGGAGTGGGTGAGGTCAAGAAGAGAGCAGATGGCACTCCACTCTGCTAGGAGCTCCCAGGATGCTGTTTGGCTAGGAGAGAATAAACAACTCCAAACTGCTTTCACCAGCAAAGGAGATACAGGACCTGCCTGAAGAGCCCTTGTGCCATGTCCCTTCCACAGCATCTCCTCTCATCTTGAGCATTCCTTAGAACTGGTAGTGCCTGTTCCCATTTACTGCTGGGCTGGGTTTTTACTCTTTGTGTCACCTCTTTTCAGAACTTTTCCAACTTCCCTTTACCTTCTTTAGATCAAATCACATCTGTGCTCTCATTCATCTGAATTCTGGGACAGTAAGAGAAAGTTTTTGTAGCATGTTTCTTCATTCCTTCTTTTCAGCTAGGATTTTTCCTTGGCTTTAATGTTCTCTCACACAAGCAAACTTTTGCGACCTACTGTTTCTAGGTGCTGCATCTCTCTCACAGTTCTACGCTGCTTGCACTTGGATCACAGATTATCCAGGTTAAGAGTCTCTGTTTTTTGTGTCAATCTTTCTGGTCTAAATCTGGAGATAGAGATCTGGTTAGCAAAGTGCTGATGCCATGTTTACTGAGTCCACACATCTCAGCTTGCAGAAGTTTTTTTCAGTCGAGCACACTGAGAACCATGGTTCCCAGCTCAACCTGGTGAGATAGCAAAAAATCTGTCTGCAAAATTAGATTTTACAGCAAAACACTGTTTGTAATTTTCTTTCATTTTGGGAGGCAGCTTTGCTGGTGGCCACACCATGAATGCTTTATATTTATATTAACAGTCTAATTGTGTTATTGTGTTTCTGGTATAAAACTGGCTTAGGGGAACGGCTGTTTACAAGGGTGGATAGTGACAGTACAAGGGGGAATGGTTTTAAACTGAGACAGGGGAGTTTTAGGTTAGATATTAGGAGGAAGTTTTTCACACAGAGGGTGGTGACGCACTGGAACAGGTTGCCCAAGGAGGTTGTGGATGCCCCATTCCTGGAGGCATTCAAGGCCAGGCTGGATGTGGCTCTGGGCAGCCTGGTCTAGTGGTTGGCGACCCTGCACATAGCAGGGGGGTTGAAACTACATGATCATTGTGGTCCTTTTCAACCCAGGCCATTCTATGATTCTATGGTTCTATGATTCTATGATTCTATGATTCTATGATATTGTATTTGAAACCTTAATCAACTCAGCAGATCTCGTAAGTTTATCACACTCATTTTCCGAAGTGTCTCACTGGGTATTCAGGGACATCTATGATCCTGTGGTGTCTTTTTGCACAACAAGCACAAATATTCTGCTTGCCAAATAGGACCCTAATGTGCAAACCAAAGTTTAATGGCTACACTGCAGTGGAACAGCACAAGCTGCTGCATTTTAATTGCCTGCAATTTGTGCAATGGCACAAAGCAATGAAATGCTTGGATTCTGGCCATAACTCCAGTCTCCTCTGTAGTTCTGTCCTCGAGACCAGATAACAGATCACAGAAACTGATTCTCGCTTTTCATCTTTTAAGAAGACTGTAGTTACTGTTCTAGGGCAGCACTTCTTTCAGAGGCACATTTTCAGATGACTGTGGGTGCAGAGGGCACCGGCAGACATAGGTTCTGTGCACACATTTCATGAATCTGACAATAACCTACCTGTATTTGAGAAAGACACCTTCACCTTTCTCCCTTCTTTTCAATGCTTTACACCTCATTATTTGACATATGAAGTATGCCTGTAACTTTCAATTATATTTTGCAGTAATGGATATCAGGAAAAGGTTCTTCACCAGAGAGTGGTTGGGCATTGGAACAGCCTCCCCAGGGCAGCGGTGATGGCCTCATGCTGCCAGAGTTCAGGAAGTGTCTGGACAGTGTTTAGTTATTTGATTTTTGGGTGGTCCTGTGTGCAAGACAGGAGTGGGACTTGATGATCCTTATGGGTCTCTTCCAACTCAGGATCTTCTCTTCTCTTCTCTTCTCTTCTCTTCTCTTCTCTTCTCTTCTCTTCTCTTCTCTTCTCTTCTCTTCTCTTCTCTTCTCTTCTCTTCTCTTCTCT